>JAMXBD010000480.1:0-600000 GCA_024138025.1 Combretum micranthum | reverse complement strand
TCGGTTTGAAGTTTTTAGAAAATATAGTTTTCAAAAATTGTCTTTGTAGATTTCTTGCAATGAATACCTTGTTTTCTTTATATTCTAAAAACGCTTTATGTTTCATTATTTTTCCCAAGTAAATTAAATTTTCCTATTCTAATACTAATTTGGAGTTTTTAGAAAATACCCTATTTATTTTTCTTGTACAAATTTCCTTGTCTATTTGTTGCAAAATCTTTGCTTGAAAATTTCTTATTCTTTTCTCATGCCTTATAGAAATCATTCATTCATAAAAGCTTATTTTCTTGATAAAAACAAAGTGAATCAATATGTGACTTAAGAAACCTTTTTCTAAAATTTTAGTGGTTTTTCTTGTAACTTGAAAAGAAATAACTTTATTTTTTTTGTTTTTAAACCATAGATTTTCTTTGCCTATTTGTTTGTAAAGGTCTTTACTTGAAAATTCCTTAGCCATTCATTTGTTTATCTTTTTCATAAAAAAAAAAAAAAAAACCATTTTTGTATCAACAATATTTTCTTTTGAAAAACAAAGTGGAATAATAAAGGTTTAAGTAGCTTTTTAAAGTAAAAATAGTTTCTAAAATTATAGTGAGTTCTTTTTGTAACTTGAAAAGGACTGAGTTTATTTTTGTTATCTCATAGATTTTTATACTTTACATAAACTTATTTTTAAGTGACAAAATTCTTCTTTTGTTTAATTATTTTTAGAAAATAAAATTTTTGGACAACAATCTAAATGAACATGATTATGAGAATAATAATAAACAAAAAAACATAAAACATAAATAATAAAGTCAAGTATTGGAGTCTTAGCTTTTTCAAGGCTCTCGGGACTAAGAAGTAGACTAGTCCCAAAATATAAAAAAATAAAATAAAATGAAAGAAAGAAAACTTGTTTTGACTTGATGAGGACAAGTCTAAGACTAGAGGCTAGTCTTAATTCAACAAGGAATAAATAAATAAATTGCAATGGAATAAGTAAATAAATTGCTTTGCATGAAATAAATAAATTGCAAGTGAGCTTATATGCTCTAAAGAATATGTATATATATATAGATAATAATATATTAACAATAATAAAACAACATAAACATAAATGGATTGGCATGAACAAGAACAATACATGAACATAATGTAGTTTCCATAACTTGTAGTTTTTGGAAACTCACACTATGGTCATGTAAAGTTACATGACATGAAGAAGAAGAAATTAAAAGAAGGTAGTTACCTAAAGGAGACCTTGTTATGGTTATGTGGTTATGGGTTTTTGTTGTTGGTGGAAGTTGTTGTGGAATTATTTTGAGAGAGTTTTGGGATAGTATTTTGAGAGAGTTTTGAGAGAGATTTTGGAAGAGTTTTGGTATGAATTTGTGGGTAGTGAATGTGTGAAAGAAGTGAAAGAGGAGGAGGGTATTTATAGGAAATTGATGAGTGATTTTTGTGTGATTCAAATAAAAGAAAAATAAAACAAATTGAGAGGGAAAGGGGACAAGGGGGCGCCGGCCATGCATGGAAGGGTGGGGGGGGGGGGGGGGATGATGTGATTTATTTTTTTGACTTTTTGATAAATGAAAGATGTAATGTGTAAGATAGATGTAAAATAAAGTTATGGGAAAGGTAAAAAGTTAAGATTATAGGTTATGTAGTGTGTAAGAATAGGTGTAAGAAAAAGTAGAGATAAAAGATTAGTGTAGAATAGTAATGTATAGTGTAATGTAAAGTAGATATGACCAATAGAGTACCGATAGTAAGAAAATACACGTATAATAACTATATCTATTATTTTTACTTACCGAAAAATTACGAAACTGATATTTTTGGAAAACTTATATTTTTACGAGTCTAACGGTGTATTCAGAATATTTTTATTATTCCGGGCTGCCGGACACGCTTTTCGAGAACCGTATCCGATCGGGTTAGAAGGACACCCGAAATTCGCAAAATTGATACTTTTATATAACCTATGGTTATTATGAACTATTCTAGCTAATTATCCCAATTTCGTTTTTCAGGGCCAAAGAAAACAGCAATGTCCGATTTAGTTTGATATGATAAACTAGGGTTTTGTTAATCTTTAGGGTTTCGTTTTGACTTTTGGTTTAGGGTTTTATGCTAAACCGATTCCAAAAATTTTGGGGTTTACAGTATGTGATAAAGGTAAGCGACCTGCATGCACTTTCATTTTTTGATAATTTAGTGTCTCATATTTAGATTTTGACAAATTAGTGCTTGTACTTCCAAAGTATGTGTTATTCAATGTTTCTGTTAAATAATATTTGATATATATTTATCTTGATGACATGATAATGACAAATACATAACAAAAAATTACTAAAATCTACCAATATAGTACTAAACTGCCAAGATATAGCAAAAAATTGAAAGTACAAAGTACTTCATCTACTATTTATCGTGTCATCAAAATATAAGAAATTAATTAATGAGGATAATTAAACATACTAAAATAAGAACAAATAAATCATTACATAACTAAAGGATGACTTATATAAGGGCATGATGGTCAATTCAAACATAATATGGCCATGGTAATGTAATTAACAAGGGCAAAATAGTCTTGGTAACCTTAAACGTATAATATACATTTACTAGCTCCTCTTAAACACATATTTTCTCCTCTCATTTGTGTACCTCTCAAACTTTTTAAATAAGCTAAACACTCTCTACAACTTCTTTCATAAGAAAAATCTCTTTCTCTCTCTCTCTCTTTGAGATCTAATCCTTGGCTTCTACAACAAGTCAATAAGAAGAGAAGGTTAAAATTAGATTCTAAACCTTCATTTCCTTAAATCTATGTTAAACATATGATTCTTATTCCATATGAATAAAACTTAAGGATCAAGGAAGTTTGAGAAGAGATTAGAAGTAACGCGAACTTGCTTGCCACAAATAGTAACAATAGTAATAATTTGATTTTTGTTGTTCATCTACTTAGGTGAGCACTTTAACCATAAGTTCTATGATATGATCTTATGATTTGAAAGATTGAGAACTTGTGTTTGAATGGTGTGATTATATGTTTTGAATATTGTTTAATAGTTAGATGACCAGAGATTAGGTTATGGTTGATCAGAATTGAAAGGATGGCTAGATGTTAATGGATACATGGAAGATGATGATATGATGAATAAAGGATTGGTTAATATAAAAAATGGTACCTAAATTTTGAAATTGATTAATTAGTACCTAAACTTTAAAATTAATTAATTTAGTACCTAAAAAAACTTTTCTTACATACCAAGAGTACCTCCATCAAGTTTTTTCAGATACTAAATTGATTAATTTTAAATTTTTCCAGCTATTAAATTAATCGATTTCAAAATTCATGTACTAAATTGAACTATTTTAAAGTTCAGGTATCTAATTGCTTATTTTGTCAAAGTTCAAGTACCATTCATGACATTAACCCATAATGATTCCATAAATTAGTAAACCTTAACCTAAATAATTAACTAGGTAAAAGAACACAAAATAAACATGTAATCAATGTCAATTAAACATTGGAATTGGATTAAAATAATTAAAATACAAGAAGGAACAAAACAAGGCAATACATGGATGTTCAGGTGGATGGTGACAATGATGTTGGAGGCCGAACCGATGGTGATTTCTTCTCTTTTCGAGGTAAGACGTTGTCATCAAGAAACATGGAGATGCCTACTTTAATTTCATGTAGAGAACTAGCCAAGAACCAGTCTGGACCAGCCTCAATTTAGCATGAATTGATCCTTTGTCGTAGTTGTTCACTATTTCCGACTAGATTCAAAGAAAATAAAATTCAAACCATATTAAAGTAAATAGATTAAGCTAAACAAACTTAGAAATATGTAAAGCAAGATTTAAATTTTAAAAAATTGGGTTAAGAATTGGTCTTAAAGCGGGTAAATTGATTCAAAGTTAGGTTGCATGCTAAATTTCAATTGGAAATGAAATGTTGAAAATAAATGGGATCTAATTCTAACTAATTAAATAGAAGTTAAATTTAAATAATGTATTTTCATATTAAAACATGAATTGCAAGATGGATAATTAAATAATTTGATTTTAGGAATTTATCTAATAATAAATATAAGAAATGGATTATAATGTGAGTATAGAATTAATAAGAAGATAGTTTAAGTTCCTCGGCATACTTTTAGGTAAAGTTAGACTAGTTAAGATATAAATGGATTGATTAAACCAAAAATGAGTTTTCTTAGTAAATAAAAGTCCATTGGTTTAATTATATGTTAAATTAATGAAGATATCACCTAAATGATTTAATTACTATATCGTAGGTTTAGTGGTTAGACTAAGTTTAATATGAACTCACATGTATGGTAAATGATTTAATATCTAAATTTTCATTTTGTCTTTGTAGACACCCAATTTTTGCTCAAGTTTAGGGCTCTAATTTATAATAAAAATTAGTATTACATCAAGCTCATAAAAAAAATAATAATAATAAATAAAATAATAAAAAATTAAAAAATAAATAAAATAGAAAAGATAGGAAAAGTAATAAATAAAGTAAAAAAATAAAAAATATAAAAGAAGAAAATATAGGTAAATAGGAAGAAAATAAGAATTTTTGAATAAAAATAAAAAAAAATAATAAATAAATAAAATAAATAGAAAAATAAAAAAAAATTATCTGAGCTTGGTATAATATATTTTTGTTGTAAATTGTTCATAAAAATAATTAAACAAATTTTCAAAAATTATTTTGTTTAATTAAGTGAATTTTGAATGAGCCTTAAAATCAAAATTTGTCAAACCCAAACAGGCACAGGCCAATGGCCTAATGGTTAAGACCACTGACCCAGACCCTAGCCCAAGCCATAGGTCATGGGTTCGAACTAGCTTGGATGCAAAATTTTTGGACTTTCTTCCTCATTGTTTTTTGCTCGAAATCAACCCAAACCACTCACTTTTGATCACGATTTGAGCGTGTAATTGTTGTTTTTTTTCAAAATTGATTATGTGGATTGATAGTCGGCATAGAATAGATTGTAATTGCATTGAATGTTGGATAAAATCAAGTCTCGAACAGTCTCAATTTGTCGGTTGAAATTTGGAAAAAACTGCAAAATTTATGGAAGCTTGAAGGTTCATCAATGGTGGCCGACCAAATTTGATGAATTTGGGCAATTAATTTGATCCTATACAGAGATAGGATCGACTATTCGAGTATTTATTCATCAATTTCGTCGGTTACAACGAATCGATTTCCAATTGCCAGTTTTAATTTTTTGCGAAAAAATTGGGATCTCATTAAATTCAAGTTGTAATCGAAATCAAACCATGGATCTACAAATAGGGGTGATCTATGAGCAAAAGGCACAGATCAATTTCAAGAAAAACATCATAAAATAGAAATCAAAAATTTCGAATCTAGGTTCTTAAGAGAGAAAATTTGAAATTCGAAGTTGTTTGATCAATTTCGATCCAATTTGAGTGTTTGGGAAGCATTTTGAGATTGGTTTTGGTGTTCGAGTTTGCTCAAAAATTGCTTGAAACATCCATACAAGTTTCTGCAATTTTTTCGAATCAAGCTGCTTAGTAGCTACCACGAACCGCCAGCTCTAGTGGTTCTGGCGAGAACCACCACCACCAACGACCGCACCACCATAGGATCGGCCGACAAGCTTGTAGAGACAATAACCACCAGGGACGACCGACGAGCGCTCAAAAGTTGCATCATCGTCTTTTCCCGCCCGACGACGAGTACCCGGATCCAATCCGAAATCCAAGTCCAACCCAGTCAACGATCAAAGTCAAAAGTCAACGGTCAATCAGACGTCCAGATTCAATCATCCAATCAAACGTCCCAGATTCAATCATCTAAATCAGACGGTCCAGATTCAATCATCCAATCAACGCCCAGATTCAATCATTCAATCAGACGACCCAGATTCCATCATCCAGATCAGCGCCCAGATTCCATCATCCAGATCAACGGCCCAGAATCCATCATCCAGATCAACGCTCCAGTGAAAGTTAAGAGATAAGACGATCCAGATCAAGCAAACGCGATCAACACTCCAGATCTGATCCGAGAGATCTGACGGCCCAGGTCAGTCCGCATTATTTTATTATATTTTTATTGTATAATTAATTTCGAAAAATAGGAAAAAATAGTAAAAATTCATAAAAATTCATAAAAAATTTCAGAAAAAATCCAGAAAAATCAAAATAATTATTTTTCATATAAATTTACTTGTTTTAGTAATTTTTGATATTTTAGTACATGGATTGATTTTGAAATGTGTAGATGATGCATGAAAAATAATTTAATGTATTATATATTTGTAATATAATCTCGATAGATATATTTTGAATATTTTTGAGTGTATGTATGATTATTGAATTTTGGAAAAATGAAAAAAAAAAGATAAATAAAAATGATAAAATGGTTTTCTAAATCAAAATTGTTTTGAATAAAAATAATGAAATTTTTTGAATGAAATAGAATGAATTTTTTTAATAAAAAATTGAATTTGTGAATGATGAATGAGATGAATGAAGATGAAAGAATTATTGTTGAATATTTTTGAGAATCAGAAATTAATCAAGTTTTTAACCAAAATATCTTCATAAATTTGCTATAAGATAATCATTAAAGTCTTTCCTCAAAATATCTTCATAAATTTGCTATGAAGATAATCATTAAAGTCTTTCCTCAAAATATCTTCATAAATTTGTTATGAAGATAATCATTAAAGTTTTTCCTCAAAATATCTTCATAAATTTGCTATGAAGATAATAATTCAAGTTTTCATCAAATTTTTTCATAAATTTGCTATGAAAATAATAATCAAAAGTTTTTAATCAAATTATTTTCATAAATTGTCTATGAAAATAATTAAAGTTTCAATCAAGTTATCTTCATAAATTTGCTATGAAAATAATAATTCAAGTTTTTCATCAAATTATTTTCATAAATTTGCTATGAAAATAATAATCAAAGGTTTTTTAATCAAATCATTTCGTAAATTGTCTATGAAAATAATCAAAAGTTTCAATCAAGTTATCTTCATAAATTTGCTATAAAGATAATAAAGTTTTTCCTCAATATTATCTTCATAAATTTACTATGAAGATAATAATCAAAAGTTTCCCAAATTAATTTCACAAATTTACTATGAAGATAATAGTTAAATTGTTCAAATTATTTCATAAATTTACTATGGGAATAATATTAAAGTTTTCATCAAAATATTTCATAAATTTGCTATGAAAATATTCATTCAAGTTTTCTCAAATTGATTTTTCATGTAGCATTAAATTAGCCATGAATTATCATAAAATGATTTTGGACTTAGAAAAATTGCATTTTCATGAAATGAAAATCAATTGATTAGATCATAGGATCATCAAAAATAGTTTCATAAAATTCAAAATTTAATGAATTTAAAGTGAAAAGAGTTCAAAAATTAAAATTGATCAACAAATAATTCTTTTTTTTAAAAGAACTACGTTTTGTCTTATCTCGATTAGCGATAGTAGGCACCTACGGGGCGACATTAAAAATAAAAAAAATTTAATATGTGAATAAATTTTTTGTAAATATAAGATGTTTGTTGATATATTACATATAAAAAAAATAGAAAAATGTGATTCATAAATATTTGTTTTGTTTCATTTGAGTTTTTGAGTATGAAAAGGATAATTATAAGTTTAAAATTCCAAAAGTGGTAACCATTTGGTTTAATAGGTTAGCCCCCGAATCCATAATATCTGGTTTTAAAAAGTTTGTTTTTTTTTTTAAATCAAATTTTTTTCGCAGACTAGTAGCTAAGTTAGGATCAACCGACCCATTGATCCTAGCTTTTGTTTTTTTGCCCGATTTATATTGGTGGCGACTCTAAAAAGTTTTCAAAAATTAAAATTTCTTTTAAACCCCTAGTCAGATTCATGTTAAATGGGTTCGGTTTAATGTGAATCGGGTTAGGAGAAATGAACCAGATAGTGAAAAATCCAGGCTCAACAGCTTGGCGACTCCACTGGGAATTATTCTTCAGAATTTTTTAAAAAAAGAGAGAGCTAGCCACTTAGGAATTTTAAATTTTAAATTTATCCTTGCTCACATATTTTTGTAAATTACCATGTGAATATATGATTATTTGTATATTATTTTGAATATTTTTTGTAAATATATACTAACCTGTGCAGTATGTAAAATAGAAAGCAAAAGCTTGATTGTTTGTTTATTTATTATTTAAGTATTTGCATTTGCATTTGCATAACATGATTGTGTGCTAGATACGATCGTACCAGCCGTCTTAAAGCCTAAGCGAGAGGATAAAAGTCTGGTTGTAGGCTTTCCCCCCTCTAGATCAAGAAATGTCCTCACCACTCCGTTTAGTTCCCTAAATCGGGGGACCTATAGAACCTTACCAAGTTATTCATTCATTAGCATGGGATATTACCAACTTTTTCTAAAAAATGGAGTCGAAATAAATGAACATATGTAAATACTCAAAAAAAAAGAAAATTCTAAAAATATAAAAGCTATCAAAAAATCCAAAAATTTTGTGAATGTTAGCTTATACTTTATAAAAATTTCCAGAAATGATGTCTTCAAGTATTGAAACCGACAGTAGCGGTAGCTTATGGGCTCGCCTTATTAGAGAAAATCGAGTGAACCTTTCAAAGATCCAATGCTCCTACTGACCGATGGTTTGTCAGTTTTAGTCCGATCCAAAAATCATTCATTGAGGATAGGTTAGGCCCAATCCTCAGCCTACCAAAAATCCATGTTCCATTCACCATGTTCCGAGCCCTCACTCATCTATGGGAACCTGAAGAAGTTCTTCCGTTTGGGTCATCATGTACTTAACCCGACCATTGAGGGAGTACACTAGACTACTCCAAACACCTCCTACCTCTGAAGGTATCTATGTTCCGAACTTCAACCATAGCCCGGTCTGTATTATCTCAGAATTTTTGGGATCAAGAGGGGGCCAATAATTGAAGCCATCAATGATTGCAATGAATATTGCATCCGGCTAACCACACTGATGGACTGGTTTGGAACCCCGAATACTTTAAAAGCAACCGAGCCATTTTCAGTGTACCACTTGAAGTTGGAAAGAAAACCGGGTTAATGCCTCATAGTAGCTGCTTTTGCAACCATCCTCTTCGGTTATGGCAACTTGTTCATCCACTTCCGTCATAGAGCTGGTTTTCTCAATATTTAGCTGGCAAATCCTATGTTCCCCTCTTCTAGCCGAACAAGTCCGTGGTTTGAACCACATCAAGACTAAAGGACGGGGCAAATTCAAAGCAAGCATGCACTACTGATGGTTGGTTTGCTAGCCACATTAAGCACTATGGAAAAGAATTGGCTAATGGATCCCTCATCAGTCTGAAATATGATCTCATCCAATCTTTTGCTGAAAGGGTCCACATGGAAAATGATCATCCTCTATGGGATATAATTGCCATCTTGAAGACATGCCACCTGAAGACATGATGTGGCAAGCTCGCTGGTTCAAGAGCCCTTGCCATCCTAAGTTGCAAGGAATACATGGCGGTGCCCCTAATTGGACTCACCGGCTGTACGGTTATTACCCCTCAAGTGTTATCAGACAGTTGGTATGCTGCAAGATATTACTGTCAAGCCAATTTAGAGTGAGTCACTCTTGATTATCTGGATCCAACCAAAATCCTAGCAGCAAAGAATTCAAGCTGAATCAAATCCAAGCCATATGGGAAAATAGAGAGGAAGCCAGTTTTCGAAATCGAGCTAGAAAGTAAGAAAACCAAGAAGTATAGAGCAACCAGGTGGATGTGGCTAGCCAAATGAAGAAAAATAAGGATATCCAATATGAAGCTCCCGATGTCCTTCAACAGCACCATCGAAACCTGACCCTGAAACAACTGCTTACATGAAGCTGTTTTCGGTTCGCCTAAAAGTATGTCACCGAGATTCCAGAAAAGAGAGGGAAATGGTGGATCGCCTGCAAAGTGCTGGAACAGAATTGCATTCTTAGAGGCCGAGTTGAAGGCAGCTCGAAAGAAAAATTCTAGCCCTGGAAGACAGAATCGTCTGCCCTACTAAGACGAGAAGACTGGTTTAGGATCATCCCTATGAATCAATGTTTTCTGAAACCATTAGAAAGTAGTTTAGATTCAGTCACTAGGAATCAAGGTTTCTAAACCATTAGAAGTTTCTGTTAGTCTTTAGGTTGTAAAGAATATTTTAAAGAACATTATCTTTTAATACAACTCCATTGGATTATTTTTTTTAAATCATTGGTCAATGTCCCCATTTGCATCTGTGTGATAATATCTACATTTTTGCATATTATATTAATTCATTCATTTATTCTTTAAAGTATATTAATAAAAATAAATGTCCAGTCTAGAAAAATTCGAGTTTAAGTCAAAACTTGAAGAAAGCGCCCAAGCCGTTAGGAGCCCTGTTGTTACTAGATCCCGAGCTAAGATTCTAACACCGGGAACAAACCCTCCTTGGAATTGCTGGACAGATGCAGGCTTTAACACAAGTCTTGCACAACTTAAGACCTCCACAACTTCTGAAGAATCCTCAGGGCACGAAAGGAAAAGAAATTGAGGGACAGCTTATTCAGCAAGAGGAGTCACCAAATGAGTTTAATGCGGTTGAGTTGAAGAACTGGAAGCTCAGGCTAAAGAGATGGAGAGAAAACTGCTTGAGAAAATGAAGACGTTCGATGGTTTTGATCAAACCGCGATCCTGAATTTGCCTCAATATGAGGAAGGTGCCTTCCCTGAGAAATTTAAGGCACCCAATTTGAAAAATATGACGGGACAGGTTGTCCTAATATGCATACCAGATTGTATGTGCGACGAATGGGGCAATACGCAAAGTTTGACAAGCTGATGGTGCAAACCTTCCAGGACAGTCTTACTGGTGCTGCTTTGGCCTGGTACGCCCAATTAGACCATCAGGAAATTGATACTTGGGACAAGTTGGCTAGGGCATTTTTTAATCAGTATAAGTTTAACATTGAGATGGCGCCCTCGGTATGGGATTTAAGCAATCTGAAGAAGAAGAAAGAAGAGACTTTCAAGGAGTATGCTCAGCGCTGGAGAGCATTGGCTGCAAGGATCACCACCCCGATGCCTGAAAAGGACCTCACTTTCACTTTTATCAACACATTAGAGGAACCTTTCTTTTCCCATCTGGTTGGGCATGCATCAGCAAGTTTCTCAGAAGTGGTGATAGCTGGATGCAGGATTGAGAATGCAATTTCAGCAGGAAAATTGCAACAAGAAAAGAAATATACTGCACCAAGAAATGTCCCATACAAAGGAAAAGATTCAACCGTCAGCATGGTCAACACTTCGGGTGCAACTGGCCCCACTAAGTCATTTGTGTTGTCAACAAATCAGAATCAAAATCAGAATAAGGATCAGACTCAACAAAGTGCAGTCCCAAATCAACAATCAAGGTTCAACAGGCGGAACTTCACTCGAATTCCGGTTCCCCTTAGCCAAGTATTAGCTAAACTAAGGGCCGATAATCTGATCAACCTCGAAGTGCCTAAAGAAGACTACAGGCCTAAAAATTACAATCCTGAGCTGAAGTGTGAATATCACATGGGGCAAATCGGGCACTCAACAGACAATGCTGGAGGCTTAGGCATAAAATCCAAGATCTTATTGATGCAAAAGTCATCCAGTTGGATTTCATTGAAGCTCCAAATGTCTCTACTAACCCATTGCCAAACCATGGACCGGTTATCAATATGATTACCGCTGAAATTCCGGATCCAGAAGAGCTTGTGTGCATGATCGGAGGTGGACCTAGATCCATCAAAATCGAGATAGGCAAAGGCAGTGAAGATGGATCAACTTCATCAAAGCCCAAGAGCTATACCTTTCAGATACCCCTTGCTGTGAGTGATTATAAAGCCGCTCCATTTGATTATAAAGCGGTTAATCATGCTTCAATGGCCATGGTTGGTGGCCTTACTCGCTCAGGAAGAGTTTATGAGTCGACCGGAAGAATGCAACTGTGAATATGCCACAGCAGCAAAATGAAGAAGGAATGAAGAGAAGTCAGCATTGGCAAAACTGATGAAAGCAAGTGAATACAAAGTTGTCGAGCAGTTGGTAAAACACCTGCCCAAATATCGCTCATGAGTCTGCTGATTAGCTCTAATACACCGTGAGGCTCTTTTCAAAGCCTAGAAGAAGTGAAAGTTCCAGAAGGTGTATCAGAAGAAGCCTTGGGCATATAATCAACTCAATCTTTGCAAATGAGCAAATCAGTTTCTCATCTGAAGAACTGGGAGAGGAAGGGGTCAACATAACAAAGCCCTCTTCATTGTAGTCAAAAGCTGTGGAAAGATCATCTCTCGAGTATTAGTTGACAACGGTCCTCTTTGAATGTATGCCCCTTAGCCACTTTGAGCCTATTGGGGATTTGAACCGTCAGACATCAAACCAAGCTCTACTGTGGTTCGTGCTTTTGATGGGTCAAAAAGGGATATAATAGGTGAAGTGGAGTTAGAAGTCACCATCGGGCCTCAAACTTTCATTATTCCTTTCCAAGTAATTGATATCCCCAGAACATTCAATCTGCTGTTGGGAGACCATGGATCCATGCTGCCAGGGCAATACCATCAAGCCTGCACCAGAAGGTTAAGTTCATAGCCAATGGTCAACTCATCACTGTTATGGGAGAACAGGATTATGCCATTTACAAAGAGACGGCTGTCCCTTACATTGGAAAAGAAGGAGAAGAAGACTTCGGGCTCCAAATGTTTGACGAAGTCTGTATGATGAATGATGAAAAAGAAGCTCAGGTGGGAACCTTTGGACTGGGTTATTCCCCCACTCGTGCTGAAGTGGCGAAATGAAAAACCAAATGAGAAGGAGGAAGCTCGACAAGGAGTATGATCCAATTATCAAAATCCCTCACATCAGCCATTCCTTTCCAAAGCCACATCATATCCAGCAGCCAGATGATATCAAAGAAGATGCTTCATCCAAAGAAATGATCTTGAGAAATTGGTTCTCTGTGCCTTGCGCTAGTATTAAGTCTTTTAAGTAAGAACTTATCTAAGACTAGACTTTGTTTTGTGTTTTTCAGTATTATGTGATGCTCAAATAAGTGTACTTAAACACCGTCCCAGTTTAATGAAATTTATTTCTGTTTGTGCTTTCACATATTCTCATACATTCCTCATTCATATTCAACCAGATCGACAATTGTGATGAAGTTCAGGGATATCTCGCGCGTATAATTAATGAAAATATCAATATCACCTCTAACTCTACTGGGTTAGACGTTGAAGATGATATTGATTATCAATTTAGAACACAAGAAATTTGGCAAAATTTTGAACAAGGAAGGATTGAAATTCCCGAAACCATTGAAGTGATTAATTTGGGAACAAGCGAAAACCCTAGGAATCTGAGGATAGGGGGAAAATTGCCTGAGAGCACGGCACAAGATTTAACCAAGTTACTAGCCGAATACTTGGATGTTTTTGCATGGTCGTATAGCGATATGCCCGGTTTAGACCCATCCATTGTGGTTCACAAATTGCCAACAAAGGAGGATTTTAAACCTAAAAAGCAAAAATTAAGGCGATTTAGGCCAGATTTACTCCTCCAAATCAAGGATGAAGTAAAAAAGTTGCTTGAAGTAGGATTCATTGAGGTTTCTGATTATTCGGATTGGGTATCAAACATAGTGCCAGTACTTAAGAAAAACGGGAAAGTGAGAATCTGTGTGGATTTCAGAGATCTAAACAAAGCAACCCCGAAAGATAATTTCCCGTTGCCTCACATTGATGTTTTAGTGGACAATACCGCTGGAAATCATCTATTTTCATTCATGGATGGATTTTCAGGGTATAATCAGATATTAATGGCCGAAGAAGATAAGGTCAAAACCACATTCGTTACAGCCTGGGGAACCTTTTGTTACAAAGTCATGCCTTTCGGTCTCAAGAATGCCGGGGCAACTTATCAACGAGCAATGCTTGCTATACTTCATGATATGATGCACAAAGAGGTGGAAGTATATGTAGATGACATGATCGCCAAGACAAAGGAAGGAGAGGATCATGTAGTATTAAGGAAGCTTTTTGAAAGATTAAGGAAGTTTCAGTTGAAATTGAATCCAGAAAAATGCACTTTCGGAGTGACATCTGGAAAATTATTAGGATTCATGGTTAGCCAAAAAGGGATAGAAATCGATCCTGATAAGGTCAAGGCAATTCAGGATTTACCTCCACCAAAAACATTAAAAGAAATCAGAGGCCTCTTGGGAAGATTGAATTACATTGCTCGATTCATATCACAGTTGACTGATAAGTGCCAACCGCTGTTTAAACTGCTGAAGAAGAATGCCCTAATTGAATGGAATGACGAATGTGAAAAAGCCTTTAATCGGATAAAGCAATATCTGACAAATCCACCAGTACTGGTTACTCCAAAACCGGGGAAACCGTTGTTCTTGTATTTGACGATTCTTCCTGAATCCATGGGTTGTGTGCTCGGGCAAAAAGATGAGGAAGGAAAAGAAAGAGCTGTTTACTTGCAAGAAATTCTCAAATGGAGAACAAAAGTATTCAGAGATAGAAAAGACCTGCTGTGCATTAGTATGGGTTATGCACAGACTTAGGCAGTATACGCTCTTCTACTCGATCGAGTTGATTACGAAGCATGATCCATTGCGATACTTGGCAAGCAAACCGGCTTTGGTTGGTCGAATCTCGAAATGGCAGATGCTGCTTTCTGAATTTGATATCACTTATGTAAGTCAAAGTTCAGTCAAAGGACAAGTTTTAGCTGATCAACTCGCAGAAAGCCCAGTTGATGATGAAGAATTGAAGGAACAAGATCAGTTTCCAGATGAAGGTATCAGGATAGCAGAAACAGAAGCCGAAAGCAACAGTTGGAAGTTGTATTTCGATGGAGCAGCCAATGTATACGGGTGTGGAATAGGGCAGTCCTCATCTCACCGAAAGAAGAACAGTTCCCGGCATCAGCCAGATTAATGTTTCCCTACACAAATAATGTAGCGGAATACGAGGCATGCATCATGGGATTAGAAATGGCAATTCAAATGAATATCGAGGAGCTCGAAGTGTTTGGAGATTCATCACTTATCATTTTCCAAACTCGAGGCGAGTTCAAAACTAAGGATCCCAAGTTGATTCCTTATCATAATCACTTGGCTGAGTTAGCAGGAAGATTCAAAGAAATTTCCTTCACTTATGTGCCGAGAACTCAGAATCAATTTGCTGATGCATTGGCTACTCTGGCCTCTTAATCCAATTCACTGAAGGAGCAAGAATACACCTTTGCAAGTCCGAATAAGAAGTGAACCCGCATTCTGTGCTGATTGAGTCAAGTGAACCATGGTTTCAAGATATCAAAATTTTCTTGCAAACAGGTAGCTATCCTGAGTGTGCTACAAAAAAGGATCAGAAATCATTGAGGCGTCTGGCAAGTCATTTCTTAAGTGGAGATACCTATACAGAAGGTCGTTCGATACAACCCTGTTGAGATGTGTAGATGAAAAAGAAGCTCAAAAAATGGAAGAAGTTCATGAGGGAGTATGTGGACCTCATATGAACGGATATATGCTAGCTAAAAAGATTATGAGGCTAGGATATTTCTGGTTAACCATGGAATCGGACTGTATCAAACATGTGAGATCTTGTCATTTATGTCAAATTTACGCAAACAAGATAAATGCTCCTCCAAAGGAATTACAGTCAATGTCGACACCATGGCCTTTCTCAATGTGGGGAATAGATGTAATTGGGCCAATTTCGCCAAAAGCTTCAAATGGTCATCGATTCATACTAGTTGCAATCGATTACTTTACCAAGTGGGTTGAAGCCGCTTCATACGCCAGTGTGACAAAAGCCGTTGTGGTGCGATTCATCAAAAGAGATATCATTGCTCGATATGGAACTCCAGAAAGTATCGTTACCGATAATGGTACAAATCTGAACAACAATGCAATGACTGATTTATGTCAGCAATTCAAGATTAAACACCGAATTCCACTCCATATCGCCCACAGATGAATGGAGCAGTAGAAGCCGCCAACAAAAACATCAAGAGAATCATTGAGAAGATGACAATTGCATACAAAGATTGGCATGAAATGCTCCCATTAGCATTGATGGCGTATCGAACTTCTGTAAGAGTGTCAACTGGGGCAACGCCCTATTCCCTGGTATATGGGACTGAAGCCGTTTTACCAGTAGAAGTTGAGATTCCTTCACTCCGAGTACTGGCTGAAACAGAGCTCGAAGAAGCTGAATGGGTTAGACAAAGGATTGAACAGTTAAATCTTTTAGATGAAAAAAGGTTGACTGCCATGTGTCATGGGCAATTATCAACAAAGATGGCTAGAGCGTTTAATAAGAAAGTCAAGCCAAGAAATTTCCAAGAAGGTGATTTGGTTCTGAGAAAAGTACTGCCAAATGTGCAAGATTCCAGGGGAAAGTTCACACCAAATTATGAAGGACCATACATAGTGAAGAAGGTCTTGTCGGGAGGAGCATTAATCCTTTCCCAAATGGATGGACCCGATTTAAAGGATCCTGTGAACTCAGATGCTGTAAAGTTGTATTATCCTTGATCAATAAAATTTGTCATTTCAAGTGATCAATTGATTTTATTTTATTAATTATAAGCAAAGTTGATATCCCTGAAATTCTCTGAAGTCGGATCAAAGCCTGACCCACAAAATTCTTCCAAATAAATTTCAACCAAACACCATTTGAATCATCAGAGAAAGAAATTTGAGCATCTTATAATGCTGAATGAATGCATTTATACAGTTTGGTCTGTTGATGTTCTTATTTTAAAAAAAATTACTGCAAGGATAACTAATTTTGATAGAAAATTGAAGCATGCTTTTTATCATCATGTTGGATATGGAACCAAAATTGTCATGTCCTCAAAAAAACCCCAGTGGATGAAAAATCACAAGTACCCTCAGTCTAGACTCGACAGATAGTCTAGTACTGACCAAAATACCAAATCCATCCTTTCAAGATGGTGACCAAATTCCAAATCCATCCTTTCAAGATGGTGACCAAATTCCAAATCCATCCTTTCAAATGGTGACCAAAATTCCAAATCCATCCTTTAAGATGGTGACCAAAATTCAAAATCCATCCATTCATATGGTGATCAAGACAAAATTCAGAAATCCATCCATTCAAGATGGTGATCAAGACAAAATTCAAAAAATCCATCCATTCAAGATGGTGATCAAGACAAAATTCAGAATCTATCCATTCAAGATGGTGATCAAGACAAAATTCAGAAATCCATCCATTCAAGATGGTGATCAAGACAAATTCAGAAATCCATCCATTCAAGATGGTGATCAAGATCAAATTCAGAAATCCATCCATTCAAGATGGTGATCAAGACCAAATTCAGAAATCCATCCATTCAAGATGGTGACCAAGACCAAATGACCAAATCCATCCTGTCAAATTGATACCATTTGTCTAGAAGTCCAAAAATGATGACCTAGGTTCTGTCAAGTGAGCAAAAAATTGGCTATCTTTTGTCTTTGTAGCCAAGTTTTATTCAAACTTAGCCACAAAGAGGGCCAGCTGTAGACGCCCAATTTTTGCTCAAGTTTAGGGCTCTAATTTATAATAAAAATTAGTGTTACATCAAGCTCATAAAAAAAATAATAAAAACAATAAATAAATAAATAAAAAGTAAAAAAAATAGAAAAGATAGGAAATGTAATAAATAAAGTAAAAAAATAAAAATAAGTAAAAAGAAGAAAATATAGGTAAATAGGAAGAAAATAAGAATTTTTGAATAAAAATAAAAATAATTAATAAAATAAATAAAAAATAAAAAAAATTTATCTGAGCTTGGTATATATTTTTGTTGTAAATTGTTCATAAAAATAATTAAACAAATTTTCAAAAATTATTTTGTTTAATTAAGTAAATTTTGAATGAGCCTTAAAATCAAAATTTGTCAAACCCAAACAGGCACAGGCCAATGGCCTAATGGTTAAGACCACCGACCTAGACCCTAGCCCAAGCCATAGGTCATGGGTTCGAACCAGCTTGGATGCAAAATTTTTGGACTTTCTTCCTCATTGTTTTTTGCTCGAAATCAACCCAAACCACTCACTTTTGATCACGATTTGAGTGTGTAATTGTTGTTTTTTTTCAAAATTGATTATGTGGATTGATAGTCGGCATGGAATAGATTGTAATTGCATTGAATGTTGGATAAAATCAAGTCTCGAACAGTCTCAATTTGTCGGTTGAAATTTGGAAAAAACTGCGAAATTTATGAAGCTTGAAGGTTCATCAATGGTGGCCGGCCAAATTTGATGAATTTGGGCAATTAATTTGATCCTATACAGAGATAGGATCGACTATTCGAGTATTTATTCATCAATTTCGTCGGTTACAACGAATCGATTTCCAATTGTCAGTTTTAATTTTTTGCGAAAAAATTGGGATCTCATTAAAATCAAGTTGTAACCAAAATCAAACCATGGATCTATAAATAGGGGCAATCTATGAGCAAAAGGCACAGATCAATTTCAAGAAAACACATCATAAAGATAGATATCAAAAATTTCGAATATAGGGTTCTTAAGAGAGAAAATTTGAAATTCGAAGTTGTTGGATCAATTTCGATCCAATTTGAGTGTTTGGGAAGCATTTGGAGATTGGTTTTGGTGTTCAAGTGTGCTCAAAATTGCTTGAAACACCCATACAAGTTTCTGCAATTTTTTTCGAATCAAGCCGCCGTAGTAGCCATCGCGAACCGCCACCTCTAGTGGTTCTGGGCGAGAGCCACCACCACCAACGGACACTCCACCACCATAGGAGTCGGGCCGACAAGCTTGTGGAGGACAATAACCACCAGGGACGGCCGACGAGCGCTCGAAGGTTGCGTCATTGTCTTCTTCGCTCGACGGGTACCCGGATCCGATCCGAAATCCAAGTCCAACCCAGTCAACGGTCAAAGTCAAAAGTCAACGGTCAGATCAGACGGTCCAAATTCAATCATCCAAATCAAACGTCCCAGATTCAATCATCCAGATCAGACGGTCCAAATTCAATCATCCAGATCAGACGGCCCAGATTTGATCAAGCAGATGAACGCTCCAGATTGAAAGTCAAGAGATCAGACGATCCAGATCAAGCAAACGCGATCAATGCTCCAGATCTGATCCAAGAGATCTAACGGCCCAAGTCAGTCCGTATTATTTTATTATATTTTTATTATATAATTAATTTCGAAAAATAGGAAAAAATAGTAAAAAAATTCATAAAAATTCATTAAAAATTCAGAAAAATCCAGAAAAATCAAAATAATTATTTTTCATATAAATTTACTTGTTTTAGTAATTTTTGATATTTTATGTACATGGATTGATTTTGAAATGTGTAGATGATGCATGAAAAATAATTTTAATGTATTATATTTGTAATATAATCTTGATAGGATATATTTTGAATATATTTTGAGTGTATGTGATGATTATTGAATTTTGGAAAAATGAAAAAAAATGATAAATAAAAATGACAAAATGGTTTTTCCAAAACCAAAATTGTTTTGAATAAAAATAAATGAAATTTTTGAATGAAATAGAATGAATTTTTTTAATAAAAAATTGAATTTGTGAATGATGAATGAGATGAATGAAGATGAAAGAATTATTGTTGAATATTTCTGAGAATCATGAAATTAATCAAGTTTTTAATCAAAATATCTTCATAAATTTGCTATGAAGATAATCATTAAAGTCTTTCCTCAAAAATATCTTCATAAATTTGCTATGAAGATAATCATTAAAGTTTTTCCTCAAAATATCTTCATAAATTTGCTATGAAGATAATAATTCAAGTTTTTCATCAAACTATTTTCATAAATTTGCTATGAAAATAATAATCAAAAGTTTTTAATCAAATTATTTTCATAAATTGTCTATGAAAATAATTAAAAGTTTCAATCAAGTTATCTTCATAAATTTGCTACGAAGATAATAATTCAAGTTTTTCATCAAATTATTTTCATAAATTTGCTATGAAAATAATAATCAAAGGTTTTTTAATCAAATTATTTTCATAAATTGTCTATGAAAATAATCAAAAGTTTCAATCAAGTTATCTTCATAAATTTGCTATGAAGATAATAAAGTTTTTCCTCAATATTATCTTCATAAATTTACTATGAAGATAATAATCAAAAGTTTCTCAAATTATTTTCATAAATTTACTATAAAGATAATAATTAAATTGTTCAAATTATTTTCATAAATTTACTATGGAAATAATAATTAAAGTTTTCATCAAAATATTTTCATAAATTTGCTATGAAAATATTCATTCAAGTTTAATCAAATTGATTTTTCATGTAGCATTAAATTAGCCATGAATTATCATAAAATGATTTTGGACTTAGAAAAATTACATTTTCATGAAATGAAAATCAATTGATTAGATCATAGGATCATCAAAAATGGTTTCATAAAAATTCAAAATTTAATGAATTTAAAGTGAAAAGAGTTCAAAAATTAAAATTGATCAACAAATTAAGTTCTTTTTTTAAAAGAACTACGTTTTGTCTTATCTCGATTAGCGAGTAGTAGGCACCTACGGGGCGACATTAAAAAAAAAAAAAATTTAATATTATGAATAAATATTTTGTAAATATAAGATGTTTTGTTGATATTCATAAAAAAAAATAGAAAAATGTGATTCATAAATATTTGTTTTGTTTCATTTGAGTTTTTGAGTATGAAAAGGATAAATTATAAGTTTAAAATTCCAAAAGTGGTAACCATTTGGTTTTAATAGGTTAGCCCCCGAATCCATAATATCTGGTTTTAAAAAGTTTGTTTTTTTTAAATCAAATTTTTTCGCAGACTAGTAGCTAAGTTAGGATCAACCGACCCATTGATCCTAGCTTTTGTTTTTTTCCCGATTTATATCGGGTGGCGACTCTAAAAAGTTTTCAAAAATTAAAATTTCTTTTAACCCCTAGTCGAGGATTCATGTTAAATGGGTTCAGGTTTAATGTGAATCGGGTTAGGAGAAATGAACCAGATAGTGGAAAATCCAGGCTCGACAGTCTTGATATTTATTTTATGGTTTAACACTTAAAATGAAGTGAGTAAACTCTAATATGAATATATGGTATATTTATAACTTCAAATTGATTAATAATAAACTAATAATAAATGAATGAATGAGCTAATGACTTAAATCTTATTTAAGATAATTTTTTTTACACAGATTCTTATACCCAAGTGTACCTATTGTTCGATTTGTGGCTGGATGTCAACTTAAGTTCAAGTACATAATGACTTGTATGTTACTTATTAGGATAGACATCCTTAAATGTATTGATACCTAAAGACAACCAGATTAATTGCTTTAGTGTGCTTTATGTCATTAATTCAAGGCGAAGAGCAATAACCTTTTGTGGTAGTATTAGTAGGGTAGTTAGGCACTTATGCCACCAATGGTGGCTCAATGGGTAGCTAATAGGGTGAAAAGTATCAGGATAGTGCTTAACCAAATTGAAGAGAAGTTGCACTCATTTAGTTTAGGATAATGGGTTCTTAAGCTAAATAGTGTGATGAACTGAGGAGGATAGGAATAAATAATAGCTGTGACCCCTAGACAGATGAAGCTCCTTACATAGAATTTCTTCTAGGAGGTATAGGTACCCAATCTACCTATATCAACCCCTTGAGTAGTTATTGCTATTCAAGACCTCTAGATTCCCACATCGTGTTGCTGAAGTATGAGTACTCCACTGTTGTTTGCTATGCCTAAATTAAAAGATCTAAATTATTGGTTATTGCATTTGCATCAGAATAAGTGCATGTGATCATATTGTATGTGCTTGCGTTGTTGTGTACTAAGCTTCAGCTCATTCCTTTTGTTTTTAAATGATGATGTGTCAGATGAGGATCCATATGATTATCTTGGCTTTAGTTCGGATGTGGATGAGCTCCTTGATGAGTAGAGTGATTAGATATGTTAGGTTGTTTCCTATTTCTGTTTTGTATAGTTTTTTGCATTACTTGGTGAGGATTGTGAGTCTATTTATGATTTGGATGTGAGGGATAGTTGATGATGATTGGAGGATTGGTTGTACTTGTTGGATTGTATTTGAGAGTCAAGTTAGACTTTTTCTTGTTTTCTTTCTAGACTTGTACCTAGTTTTGGGTATATCTTTTGCATTGTTATGGAGCATATGACTATAGTGATATTGATGTAGACTACTCAAGTTGTTTTACAAAGCTAAATGAATGATTTTGAAATCTAAAATTGGACATAAACATTCATAGTAAATGAATTATTTAATAGAAGCCTTTGTATATTACACCTAAGTGTTATGTGTGATGAGATTAGATATGCCTCAATCTCATTCATGGCATGACAATTATTATATAATATTCAATTTCATAATCACTTAATATTGAAGTACTTATAGTTTAACTAATTTTATTTGATTTTAAAATAGCATCATGAAAATTTTTAGGATATCAAAATGGATACTATCAAAATATACATCCTTGTCTAATCCCCTCATATTCGTACTCAAATCCGTATTGAGGTCTCGTTTGTATGATTCAACTGGATATAATTTATCAAAGTTTAATAAGGATGTGAAGGACTATATCACAAGATCCTCATCAATTACTTCCAACTCCTTAAAATCATGTTTCTTCTTCCTATGAATTAATATGATATGGAGGAATATACATGCATCTTCACTAAACTTACTAAAAATAAGAACGATAGAATCATATTCCATAAAATATGCTAAAGTTAACCCTAAAGGGGAAAGACAATACCTTGAAAGAGGTGCGGAAAAATAAAATCAGTTTAATTTATGTAAAATATTAGTTTTTTTTTTTTTTTTTTTTTTTTTTTGGGTCTTGAACGGGGATAGCTAAGGATCCTTTCATGTAGTATAGTATTCACTTTCTAGAGATGGTCATCAAAATAATATTAGTTCTCTATTAACTGTTGTAGAAGAGTAGTTCATAGCAAATACATAGACATTAAAACTCAAATTGCATTTCTGGGGTATATCCAAGTGAATCGAGGCAAGTCATCATTGCTTTGTTCATAGCCGGCGGACCACACCTTAATACCTGCAATATTATTAGTTACGTTTTAATATTTCAGGTTACTGCAAATATAATATTACATACACACATATGTATACTAATAGATGCACATAACTATGCAAAAATTTAATCAAATTTATATAATGAAATAATCGTTGAATCAAACTATATACAGTGCTGATTATTTAAAAAGAAAAAAAATGTATAAACAGTCCAAAATGCATTATATAGAAAAGAATAAAATAGAGTCAATAGTTTGTTCTTACTTGAAGAACATAGTTCCAATGAAGAAAATCAGAAAGGAAAATGTCAAATTTGGTACTTAAACTTTGCGCAAAAATCCAATTTGGTGCATGAGTTTTGAAGTGGCCAAGTTAATATCTAATTAAACTTTTACTAGTTATTTTTACTATCTCGCTAACACCATTTATTTTGTTTTTTTAACGTGGGAGCAACTTATTAATGTTAGGCAATATTAGAAAAATAATAAAAATTCAATGACATAATGTTTCTTCCATGTCAGCAATCAAAGCAATCAAGATTAAGGAGGTGCTAAAGTAGTCGGTAAAGTGGCCACAAAAAAATTAATTGGGTATTAAATTGAGTACTTCAAAATTCATGTGCCATATTAAAATTTTTTCGCAAAGTCAAATACCAAATTTGCCATTTACCCCATTTAAAACAAAAAAAAAGGCAAAAGAATAACTTAGTTTTCTGAATAGGATAGTTTAAATATATGATTACCTAATAATTATTAATAAACAAAATTAATTAATGATAATTAATGCAAAATTAAAGCAAAATATATCTATAGCAAAATAAGAATGTATTGACTTGATAGAATAGATATATGCATGTAGGGAGCTTATATAGTCCTGTCAATGAGACTATCTAGTAAATCATTAATTATTAAAATAATTGTAGTAATTGGAATATTAATTATTTTAGTGGTTCGATCATGATTAAGTATGGTCTGAGTCATTGGACAGTAACAAGACTGTAGAATTTCCAATCCATATTTATTAGTTAGAGAGAGAGGAGAGATGATATAATATAATATATATATATATGTAATAGATATAGAGAAGTAGATACATATAAAATAACCATTCATAATCATTACTTTCTATAAATAATATTCATAATTATTGGTTTTTTTGGCTAAATTTAAAAAAAAAATAGTACCTCAAAAATGAAAACCTAGACTATATGTTACTAGACTACAAGACCATTAGCAATCCTAGTAGTTTGTTTTTAAGTCCTCTAGTATTAGCTTAATAAGGAGGGAGCATCATGTAAAATGGGTTGGTGGCACATGAGCAACATCAATGACATAACAGTTTATATTTTATTATATGCCATGAGAGTGCATTAAAATGTGGATGATTGTTGGAGAAGAATAGCACCTGTATATTACGAGATGGAGCTGGGCAATGTATTTTAATCATCTCCATGTTTACATGTCCATGCCTCCATGCCATCCTTGAGGTGGCTGAAAATAAGCTCTTATAAGTTAAGGACAGGAATAAGATGGCTCCATCCCTTTAGCCTAGACATCACCATGAGGTGGTTTCGAACTGCGAACCATCCGGAGCCGTTCCCAGCGGTTTCGTATCCGGGAACCGCCGAAGGACCCGTCGGAACCGGTGGGTCTTAGCAGTTCGTCCATGCGGAATCGGCGGTTCCACCGATTCCGATCGGTCATAACAAAAAAATTAAAAAACACATGCACACAAAACACGGAATGATTTTGGCTTTTTTTTTCTTTTGGGGGGGGGGGGAGGGGGGGGGTGGAGGGGGGTTGGGGGGCTGGTCTGTTTTATTTAAAAAAAAAAACTTGGTTCACGGCTCCACGGAACCGTGAACCACCCCGGCTCTGGTGGTTCCGGTTACACGAAATGTGGAACCATAAACCGGCGGTCTCGATTCAAGTCAGAAACCGACCCGAACTATGCCGTTGTCTAGTTCAGCCATATTCGATTAATACAAATTTTAATATATGGCATACTATAAAGAGATTGTAAATGGAAAATTATAAGAAAAATGACCTCAAGTGCTCAAAACCACTCAATCTATGATTCTACATATGTAATTACACATTTTTATATTTTCTTAACTTCTATCATCTTAATTTTCCACAACAATAATCATTTTAAGCTATTACACTCAACATTTGAAACTTATAAGCAAGTCAATGGGGGATAAAAGTTGACTTAACTTGACTTTTCATAGCTTAAATTCACGTCAAACTCAGTTGATCGTAGAATTTTCATATCAATATCAAGCTCATTTAAACTTCATATATAAAAATACATACATAATTTTCTTCTAATTGAAATAATATTAAAATTAAAATTCAATTTGGAAGCAGCTAACATTTAAATTCAAACTCAAGTTTGATTAAACTTACAAATTAATCAAATTAATATTATAAAACTCAAACTCAATTCAATAAACAATTCGAATAATTTGAACTAAAACTCAAAATAAAATATTATCAAATCAAATTTGAGTAGTTTGTAATTTGTTTGAATGTATAAAGCCACTATTTAAACCAAGAATGTAACCCGAAATCATGTTATACTTATTATTATTTCCTATTCCCCAAATATTTTAGTTGCATTATGTTACAAGTATCATGATTACATTTCCAACACTTCAAAAAAACAATTACATTCCCACCTTGTTCATTTTTCTTTTATGTTTTTTTTCCCCCAACTGTCTTTACTTAAACCATATAAAACAATGTACATTCACATTATATGAGAAAATAATCATAGTTCAAGCAATCCCAGGAAATTTTAACAGATATATATTTACATATACTCACCTTACTTAAAACGTAATAAACTTTAAAGCGATTTGGAAATTTCATCGCAAAGAGATCTAAGTCCTCCTGCATAAATTAATTAACATGAATAAAAATATTTTAATTGCACGCGCATATTTTGTTTGAACATTATCTCGTGAATAATGTGACCAACTTTATATCTACTGGATACCTTCAAGAGAATGTCTTCTGCTGTGGAATTGGCATAAATAAGATGCAGATTGGTTTTGTCTTTTGGGTTCTCCAGAATGGCTCGTATTAGCTAAAATCAAAATCAAGTAATTTGTCATTACAACTATAGTAAGAGAAGGGAAAAAAAAAAAGGATAATTACAAATACTCCTATTAAATTATTGGTCCACAATGAATAAGATCTTCGAAACACCAATTATTATTTATTAAAGTTGTCAAACCATATAAGATTTGAGTTGGATATACTGAAGGATGAAAGATCAATGAGTAAAACTAAATTGAACCACAATTAAACTAGATCATTCTTAAGGCTGGATCAAATTCAACCAGATTGAATTAAGCATGTTAACCCAATTATGACAATATTGTTATTTATATTATCAAGTGTTGATGCATGTTTAATATTTTGCTTCTAAAAGGAAAAGAATCCAAGAAACAAGCTTTTGGTTAAGCAAGGAGGTCCCTGGGTCCCATAAAATGCTTTTTGTCCCAGCCAAAGTCCATTGTTGACTAAATAATAGCTTATATGAGTAGAAATTACCTTGCGAGGATATAATAAACACTCATGAAAGGTATCAGTCATGGAAATGGGTAACGTATCTTAATTTTGACATGCTAGAGTCTTTTGGATTGTGAAATTTTCATCCGTATTAGATCTGTATCAGTAACTTATTAGTATCAAATCAGTATTGATTCGGTTTGATCAATTTATAAGTAAAACTATTAATTTTTTATCAGTATCATGTTTTATCAATTCAGTATCGATTTAATTTGAAAACGAAACTAAAATGATACCAAACCTAGTATCTAAAGGTTGAATTTATCTTATCAAATGAAAGATTAGATTTGCAAAGACTTAAACAAGGGCAAGGTCTCAATCTCATTTTTATTGTAATAAGAGAACCCAATTTAGTATTTATCATAAATATTCAACTAATTAAATGACTATATAAGCAAGAAACCTGAAACATAGGAGTAATGCCAGAGCCTCCTGCAATCATCCCAAATGCACTAACTTGACCGGGCTTGTAACTAAAGCGTCCCTTGGGAAAGAAAGAAAGGATATACAAAGGACAATGTAGTTAGAGAAATTATTGTTGATCTTATTGAGGGGAAAAAGATAGATTGGGTGTACAAAATTTTGATAATAATATGCACACATATATATGAATATATATAGCTAAATATATTTTTCTGTCAATTGTTAATAGTAAGTCATGCTCGGTGTTCATAAATTGCTGTATACTGTTACTTCTTTCGCGTTTCCTTGAGTAGCAATTGTGTAGGCACATTTGGATTATTTACATGTTATTTTAAGCAATGTACATCAAGAATATAAAAAAGCAATACAAGAAAATTACGTTTTAAAAATAAAAATTCTACAATAAAAAATTGATGAAAGAAGTTTTATTTATGCAAATAAAATTACGCCAATAGTTTCTTGATGGAAATTTATATTTAAAAACAGAAATTTTGTTTTTAAAGTCCAGTTTTCTTATGGTAAAAAAAAATCCATTCTCAATAATTGAATAAATATATGTTAAAGCCTCAAATGAGTCGAGTTGAGATGGTACAATGCTAAGCTCTAATTCAAACTCAACTCGAAATTTTAAAGCTTTTGTTCAGCTTGGGTTTGATTGAGTTTAAGATCTTAAGATCAAGTTTAATATCTTCATAATATATAATCTCGAGCTCAACTCAATCAAGCTCATTAAGAATCGATTTATTAAAAAATATATTTTTTATTTTAATTAAAATAATATTAATACCTAAATTCAATTCGATTTTGATTAACATTTATATTTTGATGTTGTTTAATAAAGATTGATTAGGCTTGCAAACTAATTGAACTAAATATAAGAAGTTCGAGTTCGACTTAATAAACTATTCGAGTAATTTCAACTTGACCTCGAGCTCATTCCAATTATTCTTAAATTAAACTTGATGAAATATTAAGTGGAATTCGAATAGTTTATAAATCGGTATTGGTTTGCACTCTTAGCATGGTTGCAGGTATCGACATGACTTAAATTACTGTTCTTCTCTTTTTTGTTAGGGTCGAAATTTTCCTCCCGTACAAGGATGACCGGATAAAATTTAAAACCGTTTCATTTGGGTGAAATAGAACAGTACCCATGTCCCATATTTACATGAATGACAAATACTTTTTTGTTCCAGCATTTTCAAGTACAATTAATTCTAATCTGGAATCGTCTTTAAAATTTTCACACACGATCATCAGCTAATACTGGTAACAAACCAAATCATGCAATCACAAATTAATCTTTGTCCCTTTACAGAACTTTAAAGCTTGTCCAATTTTTTCCTAGACCCTAGTTCATGAAATTTCAGTTGAATAATAGAGAAGAAGATTCTTTACATACCTTGGGCCCCAGTACAGGTAGATAATCACCTACAGACATTTCTCTGAAATGATGAGACATCCTCCCTTTTGGGTACAACTTTTGTACAACAAGGACCAGCAAAGATTACATTTGTCAGCAAACATAATGAAAAAGAGTCTGAAACAAAAGATTATTTGTGAAAAATAAATTCCTTTCAGGATCAGGTGCATAGAACCTATGAATTAAATTTGTATACTAGAAAATGTGAAGCTTTATTTTAATTGACATTTAATGAGTTAAGAGCATATGTTGATGGAACCCCTTTATAAAAATACACTTAAAGTAGTCATTAGCACACCTTAACGACCAACTCAAAGAAGCCTTTATCAGAGTCCAACGTAATTGGGGTGTAAGGTCTGGAAACCTCTTTACCTTCAGCATCGATTCCCCTGTTTAATAACATCATTAGCAACAATTGTCCTCCTTACTTTTTACAAGTTATGAAACGTAAAAAAACGGCCTTGTAACGCGTAGAAGGACCACATCGTTTTGTATATTTACATAAAACATTATTATCAGTAGAAGACACTTAAAACCGATCATACGTGAATCTAGAATTTAATACTACTCAAGGCATATGGTCTGTTATATAAGAAAATTGGTTATATATATAAAAGAAAATTAACAAAACAATAATAGAGAATACCCACTAAATTTATAACTTCTATACTAAAAAAAAAAGAGTTTTGATTTCATAATATTAAAGATTGGGTTTGTACCTGCATATAACATGTTTTCCGATAGGAAGGCCCAGAATGGAAGTCGGGGTTCGAAGGGCAAAAGTAAATTTGTTGGTGTTGTGGCTTAGTCGGGTTTTCTTGATGAGCTTGAATTCCTTGAATTTCTTGGGATCTAAGCATCCTAGAATCAAAGTATATTATAAAGTGGGCTGTTAATTTCCTCACCATGCAAAATTAGGATGAAGATCGTTTTTCATTTTATTAGTATTAACTATGCCTTTTCACTAATTAAAATTTTTCTTTTCTAATAATTTTTGTAAGTGGCATGTCCCTTATGAAAAAGATTTGGCGATTATGAAAAGGTTGCCACCTTAACAACATATGTTGTTGCAATTTCATAATCGAAAACATTATAAAAGGAACAATTTTGTATAAATATGGAAGAGATCATCAAGGGTCATGTAATTAAATGAACATGTTATTTATGTTTACACAGTCAAACAGTAGTAGCTCACATCATATTGACACTATATATGAATATTATTGAAATGTTAATTGTGATAATATTTTGAGTAAATATATTATTTTCTTCAATATTGCATATATGTCTTAAAACAAATTTGTGGATAAGTTGGGATTTCAACTAGTTTTCTTGAATTACAAAAGAAAACAAATAACTAATATTTACATAACACCAACCTCTAGGTCTTTTGAGATAGAGATAACCAGCCGATAATCCAAGGGCAATAAACGCGACCGCAATGCTCACGAAATAGACGTCGAGGATCTTCATGGCTTCCATTTTGATGGAACCATAGGAAGGCCAACTACATCCAAGTTTTGACATCTATTGCTGCTATCGACACAAATCAAACCGAACAGTTTATTAATATATATCCACTCTTTTCCTTTTACGAATTTAGTTTATGCATGTGTGATTCGTTGCTTGTGCCCTGCGGTTTGCTTCTGAAAATGATTCACCATTTATGCAAGGGCAATGGGATGAAGAAAGGAATCTAGTCATAAAACCTCTACTTTACTTATCCATATCCCTCTTTTTCGTCTTAGGAATTTAGTTTATATATGTGATTCTTCCTAAAGTTTAGCTTTACAAAATTCCTAACCTAATCCATCCCTAAATCCAAAATTTCAAGTTCTTTATCAAAATATTTAAATTCTACTTATTAAATCTTTACTCATTCATAGTCTTATAATTTTTTGCATTTTTGTTTTCTAATTTTTCTTATAATCCAACAAAAAAAACCATGAATTATGACTAAACTCAAGATTAGATTCCTAATATGTAAAATACAATCGTCCAATTCGAGATTTAGCACCAAGTAACTAGTTTTTTAAGAAAGGGGGGGAAGGAAAGGAAAAAGATTCAACCTTTGTGAAACATGGTGGAAATTCAACCAAGGAAATGAGACCTAAAAATGGCACAATAAGGAAACTGTAGTAGGACTAAGCTCAGACGCAAGCTACAATCCCGCAAAAAATAAGAACTGACTAGTGAACAAGTATGAAAATTAATTCAAGCTAGTTTACTCAAATACAAGTTGGTTGCTCTAATACAAACAAATTTGGGAGCTTAATTTTTGCATTGTATTTCTTAATATCTTTCTTGTGTAACACACTGTATAAAGCATCGTATTCAAAATATCATGTGGTGATTGTTGGGAATTTACGATCCAAATCTGAATCGTGCAGCGGAAAATCGTTTTTTATTTTTTTTTTAAATTCCCAATCGGATCCAAGCATTTCAATTAAATCAGAAATAAAAGGGAATCGTGTACCTTTTGGTTTTGATGATGGGATCAAGGAGATGCAGATTATACCAACTCCCTCTACCGGTATCCACGCGAATGAATTGGATCTTCGTGTGTGCTAGCACGTCGAAAAATTTCGACCTTTGGGAATCCCTCTCTCTTTCTTTCTAGGTTACGAATTTTCTTTTCTAAAATGACGGCCAGCGTCAGATAATAAAAATTAACCTAGAAAGAGAATAAATATAGAAGGGTTATGTCCCTTCATATTACCCTGATATATAAAGGGTTATGTCTTTTCAAATTACCCTGAACAAATTAGGGTTTATGTAGAAAGACATATATATCCTTATTATCTTAATTTATTTATTTGTTAATTTTAATCTAATTAAAATCGACAAATAAATAATTAATCAATTCCTAATACGATTATCAAAGATCCATCTTATTCATTCTTTATGTGTGACCCTGTAGGTTCACATAAAATTGGTAGTAGCTCTTAAACATTTTTTAGGACTACAAGACATAATTGGTCTCTAGCAAGACATTATGTCTACCCAATTTTAGTGAAGATCGATGATCCGACTTTACCTACTAACAGTTAGTCATTCAGTCCTTTTGTTACACGATATCTTATAATCAAACATAAGGTGTGGATCAAAACACTCTTATATTGTCTAATTACTTATTTCTTGAATCTAGAGTTTGACTGACTTAAACAAATGATATTGATAATCTTTATCAATTCATTTGAGCATGGCCATGCATTTCTCAGTCTTACTCATCAAGAGGCCCGATAGATATCTCTCTCAAATTAATGAGATGAACAAATCCCTTCACTAACACTCACATTCCTCTATATAACATATTGCATGCCCAAGTTTATTCTTGCAATCATCCGATTAAAGATGATGAAGAGATGAATCAAAACATGAAAACTGTTATATAGGAATCCATGGTGCCATTAGGTCAAAGGACTCAAACAACATTGTAAAAAGAATACTTATTGCATTGATCCATACAGTATTCTTATAATTGGTCAATCCAATACAATACACTCCTGTTTGTATCTATGTGCTGCATTAATATCCCATATCCATGATCAGTAAAACTTGATCATCATACAGCAATCATACTAGTCTTAATTCATTATCATTCCACATAATGAGTGACTAGGGATAATTTAGAATAAAGTTATAATTCAGCTTATGGTTCTACTATTAAAGTCACATACTTTAATGACATAAGGTATAACTAAATATTCAAGGAATAACATTACCAAAGTAAACAGGCCAAAAATAACTTTGATAATTAAAATGACTTGATAACAAACATACAAATGATAAAGAATCCATATGGCCTAGGGCACATAACTAGCAGTGATGGCATGTGCTGTGGTTGCCAAGTCACTAATTGGCTAATTAACATCTAGAAGCAAAAATTGAAATACTACTCTACTGCTACTACTAGGTAATCTAATGTATATCTACTACTATATTGGGATTAATTATAATTATAGGTGTTAAACATCAGTGGGCTTTTGTCCCATTGCTTTAATACCTACAACCCATGTAATTAGCCCTTGCACACCACCTATTAACCTTTCTCCACATGTGTTTAACTTCACACCTCTTTCACTTCTTATCTTATCCTTTTCACTTTTCAACTTAACATCTAAAAACATAACATTCTCACCTTTTTTAGAAACCCTTGTCCATGAGGGTTGATTAGGAAAACATGGTTGCAATTCAATGAAAATTTCTTAGGAAGCATCTACGAGGGATAATCCTTTCTAAGAGCTAAGTTCTAACGTGCCAGCATAGTTATTCTTTTTACCATTTCCTAATCCAAGGTCGCCACCGATTCTAACTTGTTTTCTGAACTCATTGCGAGTAGCATAAGAGATAGACCAGCTTGGCATCCATGATGCCTTTTAAATTGCGAGACATGAAAAGTTGAGTAAATTACAATTTTTGGAGAGACTTCTAAGAGGTAAGCACACTCCCTTATCATGTCAATTACCTTGATTCCATAGCACTTAACAATGTTAGTCATCACAACATTCCCCTACAACATAGCTATCTTCATTTTCCAAAGGAAAAGCATAGTTGTCTTTCGACCTATTCAAGTGATCGAAACCCTAATTCACTCATTATATTCCCTGCCTCATTAGAAACCTTTGACCACAAGGGTGAGAAGGAAATCAGAACGTCATGACGCTAGAGATTCCCAAGTAGCATTAGTCAGTGAATGATACTTCAACAACATAAGTACAAGAAAGTTTGCTTGATTTCTTTTTCAATCATCTTGCAATCTAAAACTACGCTTGATTTTAACTCTTGGTCGATGCCTATGGTAAGTAACACTAGGAAGATGCCAGGTCAAGGATCATGGTATGTCCTTAGTCGGGAAACATGGAATATTAAGTGTGTCACGCCTCATAGGGGTATCCTAAACGTAACAGTCCGCCACATACTATATAAGACTCTCGAATTTCTATCCGAGCCCTTCAGGAGTCTTGTACAAATGTAAAGCGTCCCTTTACGACAATAGAATACTCTGATCAATGGAGTTAAGAAGTTTAATGTGGCATTCATTAGCCATAGATAATAGACCAAAACACATGTATAAATTACAAAGTCTAAGGGCATTCCCCCGCAAAATAATATTAAGTCCATTACAGTCATCCAGAGTCATTTAGTTTCTAACGGAAGTCTAAACAAAATCGAAGTAAACTTCTAAGGGAAACTCCTAGCTCCGGTACCTAAGATGTAGCCTGCCTTGGCCTAAGCCAAATGAATTCATGCTGCAACAAGTAAAAACTATAGGGGCGTAAGCTAATTAGCTTAGTGAGTGAACTTCCATATTACAATTAGAACATATCAATCAAGCAAGTGATTAACCAATCAAGTGAAATGCATCACACAAGTGGATTTAACAAACATATGACTAGCCGGAAATCATATATGGATGGACTTGCGCCCTCCATCCCGGGTTAGCAGATTAACGAATCCTGCAGCACGACGCCGTTTAAGCTCACGGTCAACTGAACAATATTTCGTTTTATGGATCACGATTAACCAACATATTCGTTTTATAGATCATGAAAAACCAACAAATGCTAATGCTCCATCCCCAACGTGATATGAATGAGTTCGGATTTCATTTAATGCCCAATAGTCAATTAATCCGATTCTTTTAGGTGATCAGACAATCTTCGCAGACAATCAATTATAGTTCCTCTCTAAGCAAACAATAAATTATCACCTGGCTTCGATATTCTTTAATTCCAGCTTCACATATCAACAATAAACAAGTATAATTCCCAACTAACCCCATCATGCATAATCATTCTTTTTATCTTTACTTAGCAACTAGTGCAACTATTATTACAATCACAAGCAATAATTGAGATCGGAAGTGAAACTCACTCGGCTATGGTACGCCAGTCTCTTAATAGTAGTAGTCGGGTGATAGGGTATCGTCGTGCTCGGGATCACCTACCAAATAAGAATAACCTAACAAGAATCTCATCACTCAACTAATTCAAACTATGCATCTAAACTAAACAAATCGTGATTCTCGCTATTTGCGGAAGTTCCAGCTTAAAATGGCCATAACTTAGTCATTTTAACTCAGAATTTCGTAAATTTTATATCGATCTCTATCTACTTCGAAAGATCTATCTATTTCTAATAATATTTTTAAATTTTGAAAACATTAAGGTCACAGAACAGAGGGATCAGATCTGTTCTGTAACTTTTCACCTCCAAAAAATTGTTTTGCATTAGGTAAAAATGTGTCTAGTTGATGATTCATGTATAGATGGAATATGAATGAGTTCCTAGTATGAATGTCATGTAATGAGCTCAATATATGCATGATCTTGATGATTTTTGATAATGAACTCTTAAGAACTCCTAATTATTATAAGACTCCACAATAGCCATTTCCTAAAAATCTATCTTCCCAATTTTTGCATCTCCTAGTGTTTTAGGATTTTATCCTTAGAATTCATTTGCTATCTAAATAAAAATGAGTCTCCATCATTTATACTATCCAAGACCTTCATTTCTTCATAGAAATTCACATTTTTTTCCTTTGCAAATATGTTTTTAAACAAACTTTTCATAAAAATCCAAATTTTGGAAAATTTCATTTCTTGCATATTCCTTGTGAGAAAACTTGTTTAATACATCAAAATTTGAAGCTTTATTATATCTATTGTCTAAGGACCTCATTTAACTCATAAAACTTGCAATTTGAGCTTGAATACTAGGTGTTTATGTAGGCATCACTCCAAATTACTAATTTAACAATTTGATCACTAACTCAAGATTTTCCATTCTAACTCCACTACTTGTTTACATATTACTCATGCCTAAATTCATTCAAACTTGTAAAAATCATTCCTTAGAGATACCTATTACATATACATTTCATTTTTCATGAAAAATTATGAGTTCCAAAGTGGTTTCAAGGGTTTTTAAAATAGGTTTAAAAAATCATGCAAATTTTCCACTAGACATTTCTAACAAAATCTTTTCTTTTTCATGTTCCTTGTCCTATATCCATAAAGATCTATCATCTAACACATCTATATACCTGCAAGGCTAAGCTTTTATGATCATTAATGCATGAAAGCTCAAGATATCCACATGAACATAAATGTAAATAAAAATATGAGTGTCTAAGCACTAGATCTACCACATATAGTGCATAAACATGAATTTGATGGCATGAACATAAACTTTTCATGCAAGATCTCTACTTTACATGCATGAACAAGATGATATTCCAACAAAAACTCCTTTAAACACAAGATCTACTTCTTGTGATGGCTTGACATTCTTGTATTAGTGTTTTCTTGTCCCTAGCATATGCTCATTGGGATTTAAAGTAGAAAACACACAAGAATGATCTTACCATTACAAGATAATGTAGGAATAAAGCTTAGAATCATTATAAAAATGGAGATTTGAAGAAGAATAGAAGATGAAATAAGCTTGTGGAGGTGTGTGTGTGTGTGTCACGGCACACTTAGGAGAGAAAGGGAGGGTTTTTCTTCTTTTGCAAATTTTGAAAGAGTGAAAAATGAGAAGAGAGAGAAAACATAAGCTTATATATTACATGGATTAGGGTTTTAATTGAATAAAAAGAAGTAAAATAAATCAAATGGAAGGGGAATTGGGGAGGGGGTGCGCCAGCCATTGAGTGTGAGAGAGAGAGGAGTTTGAATTTTTGATAAAATTTGTAATTTATGTAATAAAATGTAATAAATGTAATAATTAATTAGAAAACAAAATTTCTTGGAAAAGAAAATTGTAATGAGTAGTTGTAAGGATGTAAGAATAGGGTATGGGTAGTGTGTAGTGTAGGTTGTACTTGTGAATAGTAGACAAGATATCTGCTTTATCGGTTATAAAGAAAATACGGGAAAAAGGTATAATTGTAATTTTTATAGCCCGGAAAATTATAAAATTTATATTTTTGAAATCCTTATAAAATTTAGGTTCTAATGTATATTCTGGAATATTTTTCTAAGTTTCTGGTCCCGGGGCACATTTTTCCGTATCTGAGCGGGAAGGCTCGGAATTGAAAATTTTCCGAATTTAAAATTTTCTAAGGTTTAAAATATACTTTAAAACAATAATTCATTTCATTTACTTTATAAAACTTTTTTTATTATGAAACCGAAGGAAAACGGATTTAGGGTTTCTAAGCTCCTCTCACTAAGCTTAAACTGGACTGGATTACGGTTTTGCTTTTCGATCCCTGGAGTTCACATGACTATTAAGAATACCGGGGTTTACAAAGTGTATGGCGGCCTCTAGAAAATTCCAAGTGTCCAATGAATTGCGCAAGTGAAGTGATATGAGCTTAAGGTAAGTAAGTTTTTTATTTTGATAGAGTTGTTCTAATTTATGTTGTTATCGACCTTGCAACAGTTGCCTAAGGTTTGCCAAGTCTCAAATTTGGAAACCAAAAGTTAAGACATCATCCCCAAAGCAATGTCTTGTTGTAAAAAACCATCATCTTAGCAACAATCATCTTTATATTTGACAATGCTGAAACAATACAAGGCCACACACTTCCAATTGCTAGAATTGCCGACTTTGAGCTCACTAGATAGTTTTCATCTTCCAGTGGCCCAATTTCAAAATTATAAGGAAAACTACAAAAATCCTATTATCTACCTTATTGAAATCATTGTTTCCATCCAAGATTCGTGAACCAAGGATCAAGACAGATCCAGAAAGCTTATCCAACATTTTCTAAGGTATGTTATATATTCTTTAGGATCTACATAATAGCTTGTCAACATAATTGATATATAGTATAATAGAATGGGTCTTTAACACACAAGCTAACACCTTGTATAGAAACTAAATGAGAAGCTTCTTATCAAAAGACTAACTAGATGTGCGCTTCAGATGAAAGGCATAGAACCTTTGGAAGTTATTTGACGAAATGTTCGAATAGGTTATTCCTTTGTGTCCTCAAATATAAAATTCTATTTCTAACTTTCATAGACATCATGGCATAAGTCAATCGATGTAACTTGGACAAATCAACTGCAAAAATTCTCTCTATTTTCAATGCTTTTTGTTTGCATCTAGGAATTGGATCTTTCTGAGCATGGCTTTGAATTTATGCTGGTTGCAACTTAGAATTGCAGTGTAACTTTTATGGTGAAGTTTTTGGTTGTGTTTGTTTGCAGGATATGGTTTGAAGTGGGTTTATGGTGTAGATGGGTTGGAAGTGAATTGGATGAGCTGATTTAAGGTAACCTCTAGGGTGGTTTTGGGTAATTATATGCTAGGTTGTCGTTCAACATGGATTTGCAAAATAGGTTTCATGTATGGTGAAGGGCTATTGGCATTATGAGTGTTAAGATTTAGGTTTGTAGTGGTGAAATAGGTTGAATTTAGGTATGGTTTTTTTTTTTTTTTTCTGTATGCTCCTATATTTGAGCATTTCAATATCATTTTGGTTGTGAGATGGAGTTATTACTAAGGTCATGGGGTAACTGATAGATGGAAGTAGCGGCAATGGATTTTGGTAGATCTTTTGTTTAATGAATATTTTATGGCTTTTGTGTCAGTGGTGGTTTCTTTTGTTTGCTACAAATTTCCAAATTCATAGGCCATTGATGACAATTTTTGCAAAACTTACTTGAGATTCTTTTCATGTAATTCTTCTTGCATCGGTAGCTTTACTTCCTTAAGATCTTATAGTTGTTGTTTTAACATGTTTTGTTGTTTTTGTGGAGCATCAAAAAATGGCTTAAAGCTTCACGCTTGTTCATCAAGATGCTCCTTCATAACATGGCGTCTAACATGCAACATTTGTTCAAACTCCAAATCATTAGAAGCCATCATGGTCACCCAAAGAGGCTCTGATATCAATTGAAACATGGTAGAAATTCTGTTAAACTATTTGTTTCAAAACATGATTTTGATGAGAACAAATTTATATGAATCATATCTATAGAAGGAAAATTAAACAAAGAAAAGCAAGTCATCTTTCAAATCAAAGGAATTTATGCTTTGCGATTTAAGTTCATGGATGCAAGGCTTGCACCAACAAGCCAATCCATTTTGGACCAGCTTGTCGATACAAATTAGGACATCCACAGCTTATATCGCAGGTCTTTTCAAGGGCACATCTTCTTATCTAAGGGCACGAATTCTAGACCGGCAAGCTGATAGAGGTTCATAGTAGTCTTGTGCACATTTAGTGCTTAACGTTTTTCAACGTTTTCTCCTACAGATGTTTAACTTTTTGAAGGCCTATAAATATACGTTCTTGGTGAATTTAATAAATTTTCAAGAGCCTTCGTTTGCAAAAAAAGCAAGCCCATTGACCCCCCTTAACTCTTATACAGTTGTTCATCATTTTTGCAAAAATCTAGAGTGAGAAAAATCAAATTAGTGCACGATTCTTAAATTTGCTATTTGTAAGAGGGCACTATAAAAGTGAGGCTATTATATAATCTTGAGTGTTGTAATTTGTGTGTAATTCTATATGAACATTTGTAATTGTGATTAATAAAGTGTGTGAAGTCCTCGATTAGAGGCCCTTTGGGTGACTGGGGACATTAAGAAGCAGGCCGAACTCCATGTTATGTCCAAGCTTGACTTTTCTTTCCCTATCTCTTTTATTTATATTTAGTACTTCATTATTGCTATAACTTCTCATCAAATTTTAATTTGATCTATTGCATCAAATTATAAATTGTCTGTTTTAGGTCAAATACTCAACTTATCCCTCCCTCCCCCCGTATTTTATCGTATTTTTTCAAATTCAAGCAAGGAAATGAGACTTGAAAATGGCACAACAAGGAAATTGTAGTAGGACTAAACTCAGATGTAAGCTCAATAAAAATTGACTAGTAAACAAATATAGAAATTAATCCAATTCTAATGCAAGTTGGTTTGCTCGAATACAAGAAATTGGGAGCTAAAATTTTGTATTGTATTTTTGAATATCTTTCTTGTGTAACACATTGTATATAAATAACAAAAAGCATCTTATTCAAAATTCATGTGGTGATGGCATGTGCTACAATTGTCAAGTCACCGCTGGTTAATTAGCTTCTAGAAGCAGAAACAAATATTCTACTCTACTGCTACTACTAGATAATATGATGCATATCTACTACTGTATTAGGCTTAATTACAATTACAAGTGCTAAACTTCAGTGGGCTTTTAGGCCATTACTTTAATACCTACAACCCATGTAACTAGCTTACACACCACCTTTAACCTTGCTCCACACATGTTTACTCACACCTCTTTCACTTCTGTCTTATCATTTTCACTTTTCAACTTAACATCCAAAAACCCTATAACATTGCAAGCCACCAATTGTAGGTATTAAACATTAAAATTAGTAAAAGAATTACTTAGATTGCAACTAGAAATTAGACGATAAAAATTAGATAGAAAATATAATATAATATTAAGATTATTATAAATAGACTTGTATATAAACCTAAGAAAGCAAGTTTATTCTTACAAGAGTATCATTGGTTCAATGCACATAATTACCAGTTGTCTCTCTAAGATTGTTGTTTTAGCCATTTGAGTTAAATTCATGAAAAAAAATTATATGATAACCAAGAGATTCTTTAAGGAAATTTGGCTACATTAACAACTAATGTGGAGGAATATTCATGAGATCACTTCAATATCTATATAAAATTTCTCAATGCATTCACAACATGTCTTCATCTTTCTTGACAATATAGTGACCAACCTTGAGCAAAAAGATCCATTTACAATGAAGTTAAACATGTCTTTTTTTTCTTTTCAATTACCGAATTGAATGTCACTAATGGCAATGAAGAAATGAAAACAATACTAGCATTAATATTGAAATACAAAGCCTTTTTGTCAATCTGACCAACAATAATAGACAAGATTCCATGCTCACAAGGTGTTACATTAAGCGGGTTAAGGATAAGTGTAGACATTATAAGATTGGATCTTAGTCCATCAAAAACATAATTCATCATTAATTTGTGTTATTTCCTTACAAGTTTCAGTGATATGGTTATATACCTTACATCTTAGGGAAAACTTCTTGTCAACGATTTACTTTTGAAGGTCTACACCACTTTAATACCATAAGGCACACTTATAATATGTTGTTCTTGCTAGTAGAAGAAACATTTCAATCACCAATTGATGACTTATGATTTTGTTAAATAGAATTAGTTAGTTCCTATTTCATATAGGAGTTTGCTTTTGCTATTTTTTTTATTTTTTCTTAAATCTTAAAGACAAGGTTCCTTTTATAGATGGGATAAATAGTTACACATGAGAACTAGTCAAAGAATTAGTTAGATATCATATATTAGAATCTAGTTAGCACAAGTTAGATAGAAAATCAATCTATTAAAAGAATTATTTGTAGTCTTCTTGTATAAATCTAAGGAATTCATTCATTTAATAAGAAATTCAAGAATTTTAGTCTTTCTTTTTCCAATAGTGACATCCAATATGATGGGTCTACTAATTACCCTCTTGATAATATATGGACAATTTTATAGATATCAAGTCATAATTCACCATCGTAAGTGAGTTGTGTAAGCTAATTATGATGAAGAGAAACCATAGCCCACATGGGGTTCGCTATAAAAAGAAAAGAAGAAATATTGTACTTGAAAAACAATTGAATAGTAATCAGGTTGTGCAATATAAGGAGATAATGAGTGGTCACTTAGGTCACATAACCCATCTATAGTGTTAATCTTTTACCCAATATGTATAAAAATCGCTACTTGCTACACTAAAGAAGGGGTTAACCAACCACCTATAAGGGCCATTCTAATGCATATCATGTCACGATTCATTAATATAAGTCGACCATGCAACACAACTAAGGTGGTAAGAAGCCACCCACCCCTTTAGAGGTCACATTTAAAAAAAAAAAGGGCAAATTTATGTACAATTTAATCAAACTAGTGTCGTAAATAAGTCGAGTTAAACTTTTGAAGGCTTAAGCATGATTCGTTTAAAATTTATCGAACTCAAGCTAAGCTTTTATTAAGCTTGAAATTTAAGCTCACACTTGGCTCGTTTCGCAAAATCAGCATTAATTCAAGCTTAAGATCGACTCGTTTATGAATTAAACTTAAGCCAAGCCTATCTTTTTATCGAGCCTACCAAGCTTTTTATCAAGTCTATAATTTAAACTCGAGTTCGACTCGTTTAGATAGCTCATTTTTCATTATTTTCTAACCTAAAAATAATTTATAACATATTTGCGATTAACATATATACATGAATTATAATAAATATTAGTTTTTATTGTTTTAATTATATAGTTTTATATAAAATATCATAAATATAAAACTCATAAATCTACTAACAAGATGTTACGAGCCTAATAACAATTCTACTCGTGAATCTATCCACGAGACGATTTGAGAGCCTAAATTAAAGCTCATTTTTTAATAATTAAGCTTTACTTTGAGTTCGAGATTGGCTTGTTTACTAATCAAGCTTAAGTCAAGACAAACTTGAAGCAAATCAAGCTCAAGTAATTCGTAAGTAGCTCAACTCATTTATAACCCTAAATAAAACCATAAAACCTCACTTTATCCTTAATGGTGGTAGGTGGTTATCTGCAACCTTAGTCAAGTGACACAACACATTTATAATGGTAGATTCCCACTTAATATGTATAAAAGACCAATATTAACTACCCTTTAGCCTATGAATCTAACAACAACTTTAAAAGGGCAAATTTTTTCCTTTTTTACTTTTTTTTAACTAGATATATTTAGTAATTTATTTTATTAAATTTACTAATGCTGACCAATCCTATAATGATGCATGTTAAAGTACATTTCACACCCCAACGGGTACTGTAAACGTGACAGCCTGTTGTATATAATATTAAAACTTGAGAATGACCACTTTAGTCATCGAAATATTTCATATTGGTACAAAGCATACGTTTACAACAAAGGGAAACTAATGGAGTTATACATTTTAAGATAATGGCAGCGGAATACAATACAACACTTAATGTAATTCATCATAATATAAAGTTCTACAACTTCTACGGGGCATTCCCCTAATGAGTCTCAACAATAACAAAGTCTTACTAGACAAATAACTAAAACTAGAAGATTTTAGAGAAATCTAATCTAAGTCTAATTAGAATTCCTCCAAAAACTTCTAAAAAGCATAGGTTCTACCCGGACGGACATGGTGGTCTCGATTGCAAAAACAACGATCCTGTAATATCAAAAATCTATAGGGAATAAGTATAACTAGTTTAAGAAGATAATCTTTATGCAAAAGTACTCATAACAAACATTCAAATGAGTCCATTAAGTAAGCATATGAAGTGCAAACAACCATATGATCAAACAATATATACAGCTATCTGGTTTGTATGTAGAATGGATTTACCCCACATTCGATGGTTAGGAAATGATTTAAAATGGGCCCTAATCGAACTCCTTGAAATTTTGCACGCGTCTTGGGGTTCCAATGAACCGTACTACTAGTCACTGGGCTTTCCTTATCATGACCCTAAATAGGGGCCTATTAGGTTAACTCTAAAGCCGTCATATCACGTGTACATCCATAACATGAAGGCCACTTTGCAAATCAGAGATTGCAAGACTTCTAATTTCTTATTCTCTCCATATGTTATACATATGTATATATTTAGAAAAATAGTTTTGGATACAATATTTCCATAAATCATAAGAACCGCAAAGAATTAGATACCCTATCAAAGATCAAACAAGGTAAAGTAACTTAGGTTATTATTATCCACTATCAAAGGAGATTGTAGAGGAAATAAATCAAGTTTTAGGTCTTTTCTCTCAACTAGTTTAGTCCATAGACATTTTAACCCTCTAATTATCATGACTTGATCTTTAATACACTTGCGCTCAGTTCTTATCCTAATCCTGGGGGGGAAAGGTGGGGGGTGGGGGGTGTGGGTAAGCACAACTAGCTTAGTGAGAATTATTTCCACAAATAAAGTACTCAAGCAATCAATAATCAACAAGCTATTTAAACAAGCATATGCGATGCAATCAAATACGTGAGCAAACAATATATGATTTCCTGAGATCATATATTGAATGGATTTACGCCCTCCATTTGGGGTTATGGGCGGCAATTTTATGCTTGCAACCAAACGTCTCGAAGCTTTAATTAATCTGTTTCTAACCAAACGTCCCGAAGCTTTTAATTAATGTGCTTCCAACCAAATGTCTCGAAGACTTAATTAAGATCCAACGATCATACCACTACCCCTTTCCTGCACAAAGGTAATGATCTCATGCAACGTGACTCATAAGTGATATGCATGATTTTAGTTTAGTTAAAGGCCCATAGCATAATTATTAACAATTTAAAGTGACCATAGAATTTCAAACAAATCAAGTTCTAAACTAAATCACGCATTGATTATAATCAATTCTCATCTCGATATTCTTATCATTCATTCAGACAATATTACATGCATACCATTCAATCTTTTCCTCAAATCTAGTGCTTCTAGACTATAAGCACAATCAAGTAAGATAAGTTATGGAAATAAAACTCACTCGTCCTTAGTGCAACCCTAGTAAGAGTGGTCCTTGTGGGGGGAAAGGTGGGTGGGTGGGGGGGTGGGTAAGCACAACTAGCTTAGTGAGAATTATTTCCACAAATAAAGTACTCAAGCAATCAATAATCAAACAAGCTATTTAAACAAGCATATGCGATGCAATCAAATACGTGAGCAAACAATATATATGATTTCCTGAGAATCATATATTGAATGGATTTACGCCCTCCATTTGGGATTATGGGCGGCAATTTATATGCTTGCGACCAAACGTCTCGAAGCTTTAATTAATCTGTTTCTAACCAAACGTCCCGAAGCTTTTAATTAATGTGCTTCTAACCAAATGTCTCGAAGCTTTGATTAAGATCCAACAATCATATCACTACCCCTTTCCCGCACAAAGGTAGTGATCTCATGCAACGTGACTCATAAGTGATATGCATGATTTTAGTTTAATTAAAGGCTCATAGCATAATTATTAACAATTTAAGGTGACCACAGAATTTCAGACAAATCAAGTTCTAAACTAAATCAAGCATTGATTATAATCAATTCTCATCTCAATATTCTTATCATTCATTCAAACAATATTACATGCATACCATTCAATCTTTTCCTCAAATCTAGTGCTTCTAGACTATAAGCACAATCAAGTAAGATAAGTTATGGAAATAAAACTCACTCGTCCTTAGTGCAACCCCTAGTAAGAGTGGTCCTTGTGGAAAGATACGTCAAATTCCTTGTTACCTAAACAAAAAAAATACCTGATATGAGTATTTCATATTGATTCTACTTAAATTTCTAACTCTATTTCATTATTCTCATTAAAATTCGGATTATGTGAAATTCTAACTTAAAATAACCATAATTTGCTCATTTTAACTCGAAATTTTGCATATTAGATGTCGTTTTCTACCTACTCGAAAAGATCAATCTATTTCTAAGGTTATTTTTAACATTTAAAGCCATTTAGGTTTCGAAACAGGTCGATACAAAACTGACACAAAATTTCCAGCCTTCAAATTGTATTTTTCTAATGCTTATTTTTATTTAAAAAGTTCTATAGCAAACACATAGGTATAGATATATTTGGAAAATCCTTTAATATAGATATATACTCATATTATATGCATGATTCTAGTGATGTTGTCCCAACAATGATTTTTCATAAAATAGTTTATTTTAGGAGTTTGAAAGATGAAGTTTACAAGATCTCTTTTTAAGTTGATGAAAAGAAAATTAAAATCTTGAATTTGTTACAAATGAGTGCCTACCTATTTTATCTATTATTTTTATATTTTCTTAAAAATAAATTTACTTATTAAAATTCGGTCTTTAAGTTTCCTATCAATTTTATTTCCTAAGTGGATTTTTAACTAGTAAGTTGCTTTTAAACTCGATTGAGAAAATTTGTTTGGTTCTTAGTGTATTTCAAAGTGTAGGTATAAATCCTATAAATAAGTTCTTGAGAAAAAATTTCATATCAAAGAATTATCAACATTAAAATTCATAAAAATTTACTTTAACAATTTGGAACTAATGTAGTTGAACCATTATCCTATGTTTTAGTGAAAATTTCTCCTAAGTGTTAAAAATCATTTTTTCTAGAGAGTTTAGTCCTATTTTTTTATGAAAGAAAATAACTCCTTTTATCTCCTTGAAATTTTTATTAAGACAACAACATTATGACCATGCATGAATATGAACTTGTAATTATATTATATATATAAATAAAAAAATATAACTCATATAGAAAATAAAAGACGTAGAGAATTAAATAGGCGCACACACACGCACAAACACACACACACAGACATATATAAGAACAAAAAAGTTTTGGAAGCCTTAGTTTGTATCAAGGCTTCTTGGAACTTAAAAATGAACAAGTTCCATAAAAAGAAAAGAAAAGCATAAGAAAGCTTAAGGAAAGGAAAAAGAAGAAATTTGTGGAAGTTTTTTATTTTATTCAAGTCTTTCTAGGACTTAGAAATGGACAAGTCCCATAAAAAAATAATATGAAAAGCATGAGAGTCTTAATTCATGTCAAGGCTTCCCGGGACTTAGAAATGGACAAGTCCCTTTAGATAGCAAAATAATTAAGAGCAAAACAAATAAAATGGAAGCCTTAGAATTTTCTTAGACAAAACATTCTCGGGACTTAGATTAAGGACAAATCCATTTTGTTTTGATTTGATTTTATTTGATTAAGGACAAGTCTGAGACTTAGATTAAGATAAGTCTTAAAAAGCAAGTAAATAAATAAATTACAAGAGATAAAATAAGTACATGAACATAATTGTTAGATTAGTGAGCTTATATGCTCAAATAGATATAAATATGTACATAACTATATTTATACATATAGATAGTTAGATTAGATGATAATAATATAGCAACATGAACTCAAAATTAACATGATCATCATAACAAGTTATTGATTTCATTTTAGCATTATCATCTCTAGCTTAATACATCATGGGTAGCTTTTATTCCTTAGATAATGCTTGGAACACATAATATCAACTAAGGATGTATGAGGGAGGTGTTTATCTCAAAAAGATGGATCAAATGAATGTGTCTTAGTTGAAAAAATAAAAATGACAACAATGGGAGGAGAAAATCAAGCCACAAAGAAGAAGAAGAAGAGAGAGGAAATGAGAATAATTTGATGAAAGTTGTAAAGTGTAAGAAGGTGTAAAGGTAGTGGGTATTTATAGAAATAAATGGGAGGATTTTAGTTGGAGTAAATAATTTAAAAATAAAAAATTATTGCTACAGCAAGATACAGCAAGATGAATAGTGGCTAGAACAAAAAAAATAAGTGAAAAGTGATAAATTTGACTTGTAATGAGATAACTTATAAAAGTAGTAAATAGGGTATGATGTGTGAGATATAGGTGTAAATTACAAGGAAAAAAAACATATGGTAGCAAGAAATGGCAGAAATTAAAGTAAATAGTGATGAATAGTAATAGTAAAATATCAGATAAGTTACCGATAACAGCAAAGTACGCATATATGAGCTATATTTGACCTTTTTATGATCCGAAAAAAATTGTATCTGATATTTTTATGAAATGATAAATCATTAAATGATTTTTGAAAGATGAATTGATTTTATTTTATCATTAATTGTTATCCAGTTTTGTTATCTCAGTTTGCATAGTAGCGATCGGTTGCGAAAACTGTTTGGTTGACGAAATTTGATTGAAATATTAGATACCATATTAATAGAAAATAAATTTTCATTATTTTATTACTAAATATTAATTAAATTATATTGCATTGATTTATGTGTTCGCGATCGATTACGAAAACTGATCCCGTAAAGATCCGAAATGATCGAATTTTTGAACTATCTAATCTTTTTAAGGTTTATGCTTTATATATGACTCATAATTTGAGTTCATAATATTTTTATAATTAATTTATTATTTTATGGTTTTATAAGTTGTTCGATGGAGTCTAGTTTTTATAAGGTTTACGGTTGACTCGATTTGACTTTAGGATTCCAATTCCGTTTTTGAGTCTAAGGTTTTACTTATAAGATCACCATAAAATTTTGGGAGTTTACAATTATAGGAAATTATTTCTTATTACTTTTATTATTGATTTGTGTGTTAGAGCTCAGATAGATGAATCGTTTAGCATAAGGTTTTTGGATTAGTTAACTATTAGATCATTTTGTTGGTGATGTTTTATTTTTTTATTTATTTATTATTTTTTGCTATACGATTTACTTTTAGGGTTCCAGGCTTTATTTAATTCATCTAATATCTTAAGATTATTGAAGCTTTATCCGATCTCTTTTAAGGTTTCGAATTTTTAGCGATCCAAGTTTAATTTAATTTATATGATATTATAGGGATATAAAATTTATTTGATTCCATCTAAGGTTTCTGAGATTTTGGTACAATCTGATATGATTTTAGGATTCTGGTTCTAACGCGAATTTTAGTTCACGATATAATTTATGTATTTTATCAAAATTCTAATTAATCTTCTGATGTGATTTTGACCTAAATTATTTAATAAATATCGACTATTTTCTTGATTTGCGTTTTACGTCTTTATTATAATTATCTTGATAAGGTATTTGTCGTATCAAATGATTTGTCAAATACTTAGTTTGTGCCAATAATTGTAAGTTTTTCTTAACTAGCCTTAGGGTCTCGTTATGTTTGTTGTTTTATCGATATTATGATTATGTATAAACTATTACTATGATTATTAAATTATAAAGATACTTATCTCAATTACAATGTGGATAAGAATCATATAGCATTGTTACAAGTGATAGTTATCAAGATTAATATATTATTGGTACAAAATAATAATGTTCTTATATCATTAATATTGTTAACTTATCAAAATTGTTTTTAATATGTAGATCAAGTTTAGTATTATTATTCATCATATGACAAAATGATTTTGTTTATTTTTTACTACAATACTATATTATTAGTTACAATATATTTTTTTTATATATTAACACTACTACCTATAAATTGTAGTAATAGTTTATCATATACTTTATTATGTTTATGTGTCCAAGATAACCACAGATTAATTTAGTAATGTGAATATTTTATTATGGGTATTAAGTTTAGGAGCATTTGTATTTTATTATAATTACTTGTGTTATATTTTGAAAATTTCCTTATGTAATAAATTATTTAGATGACTTGAGTGACTCTAAGAATTCTTTTTTTTTTTTTTAACTAAAGAAGGTGGTGTTATTCATTTCTTTAAGGGGATTATGATCATTTTTAATTATAAGTTCATAAGAAAATATTTATTTGCGTTTGTTTTTTTGATTAGACATTGTTTGATTCTATGTACTTGATGAACTTAAAGATAATTTTTTTTTTAATTTGTTAGTGTTTGAAGTTTTGCTGGTTGATTAATTAAGTTATCTCTTATTAGAGAATTTTATAGCATAATTATTGTTTTTCAAAATTGATTGCTTGTTCTTTTTAATTTATTGGAGTTTCTAATAGCTCATGATTGCGAAGGCTTAAGGAAATTTTGTTAATGAAGATTGAAATTTCTTAAACTATAATTATACAATTTATATTTTTATTATTCTTAAATTACGAAAAATCAAGAGTGATTTTTATGACGTTTCTCAATCTTTTTTTTTTAAGATTTTATAACCTATTATTTTTAATTATCAAAATTAGGTTATGCAAAATTAGGGGATTTACATTCCTTACCCAAAGTGATCGATCCAGTTCGGTCACACCTTGAGATCGTATTCCTCTAATGTCCTAATTCCTCAAGATGTAACTAGGCAGCTTACTTTTCCAATCCCACGCTGAGGAGTAGTAGCAAAAATGCGAAATGATATTCTAAGTGATATGCATGAGCAATTTAGTTTAAGGGAATTTTCAATCTAACATTAATTCATTTAAGGTGATCAATCAATATTTTCACATACAATAATATACATAGAGACAATTTATATCAACCAACCAATTGAGCTTAGATATACTTATCGTTTATTCATCACACATAAGGAATCACATATATAGCTCCCATGATAATCCCTATGCATATCAATTTTTATCTTTTCTTAACATCTAGTCCTCTATTCTACAAGCACATGCGCAAATACATAAAACGTAAAAGGAACTCACTCAGCCATAGCGATCTTCTATCAGTCGAAGTAATCTTCCGGAAAAAGAAGATCTTGATCCTCGTCACCTAAAAAAAAATACCCAAAATGAGTATTTCATCCAAGATCTACTTAATTTTCTAACTTTATCTTATTAAAATTTGTCACAATTCGGTTTTAAGGAAATTCTAATTTAAAATGGTCATAACTTGCACATTTTAAGTTGGAATTTCACATATTATATGTCGTTTTCTACCTAGTTGAAAAAATATATCTATTTCTAAGTTTATTTTTACAATAAAAGGTTTTTGTGCCTTGGAACGGTAAAGTACAGGTCTGTTACTAAAATCCCAACTTTCAATACGCAATTTTTCAAACTTTTCTTCATCCAAAAATTCTTGTGCAAAAATATAGATATTTGTATAGTTGAAAAATCCATTATATATATATATAGAGAGAGAGAGAGAGAGACTCATATTGTATACATGAATTTAGTGGTGTTATCTCAACAATGATTTTTGTAAAACAATGTGTCTTAAAAGTTGGAAAAAGCTAAGACTTGAAAAATTCACTTTAGTTTGTTGGAAAGAATTTCTTGAATTATTAAAAGTGAGTTTTTCCTTCTTTTAACTTCATTTTTAATGGTTGAAAATGTAGGTTTTCTAAGTATTTCTTGGTAAGACTAAATTTCTTGAAGTAGTCATGTTTATGTGTTCTAAAGTTTACTTAAAATTAGTTCCATTTTAAATAAATAATAATAATGATCTTCTAAGTTATTTACTATTTTTATTGCTTAAGTAAGACTTATCTCTAAAATGTTATTCTTTGATGATTTTGTAAAACTTGTCCAAACCTTAGTATTTTAGAGTGTTGGTAAAAATTTCACAAATGAATTAAGAAAAACCTTTGTTAAAAAAGAATTAGCAATATTAAGTTTTAAAGAAACTTTCTTAGTTCATGGGTTTAAAAAGAGAGTATAAGATAATTTTACTTTATATATTCTTTGATGAAATCCGATGTAATATTATTACTAAAAATTTGTGATGAACTTATCTAAATTTTGAAAAGGAATTATTAAGATAGAACTTTAAGTTTTTATGAAAAAATCATTTCTTAGGTGACAAAAATTTATTTTTAAAGAGAGTTCCTATTTTTTGCATTTAATAAAACTCTTTTTATTTTTGTTGAGACAATATCAATATGTTCATGCATGATTGAAATATATAGCCGTAGGAAATAGAACAATATCACATAATAAGATAAGATATATACAAGAATAAATAAGAGAAAGATAATAAAGTTAAGTATTGAGAACCTTAGCTTCATCAAGGTATCTCAGATAAGTATCGGGAGCCTTAGCTTCATCAAGGCTTCCCAAGACTAAGAATAGACTAGTCCAAAAAAAAAAAAAAAGAAAGAAAAGAAAAGAAAAGCTTAATAATAAGAGAAATAATAATAAGATATTAGGTTAGTGAGCACTTAGGCTCTAAGAAATATATATACATAAATATAAATAATATCATATAGAAGTTAGATTAGAGCAAATAATAATAACAATAATAATAACAACATAATAATAACAACATAATGGAAATTTAGACATGAACAAGTTGTTGCTTCCTTGACATTATGGTCTTAGAAAACATACACTATGGTCATGTAATGTTACATGACATGAAAAGGAATATGATATAGAACTTATACCTAAGGGTAGGTGATGGAGTGTTTAAAAATTCTCTTAAAGAGAAATTGTTGGTTTATAGAGATGGAAAGAAAGAGAGTTTTTTAGAATAAATTTGTAGAGAGAGGATTTGAGAAGTAATTTTGCAAGAGTTTGTTAAGGTAAGAAAGTGTAGAGAGATATATTTATAGAATTTTGGAGTAAAAATTAGATGTAATTAAATAAAATGAAAAAAAAATAAATTGGATGGTACAAGAGGAGGGAGGCGCCGGTTTTGGCTTGTGGAGGGGGAGAAAATTATTTATTTTGTTGTTTTGTAATGAAAAGTAGTAATGTGTAAGGTGTGATGTAAATAAAGTTGTATAGGAAAGGTAAATTGTAAGGTATATGTGTGGTAGAGTATAGAAAGAGGTTGTAAGAAAAAGTAGAGATAGTAAAATAATAATGAATAGTAGAAATAGTAATATAAATAGTAAACTAGATAATTAAAATACTAGTAGTAAAAAAATACGTGTAAACTGCCTATATTTAATATTTTTAGTTACCGAAATATTCTAAAGTTGATATTTTAAAAACCCTTATATTTTTACAAGTCTAATGGTATTGTCGGAATATTTTCACTATTGGGTGCACCAGGGCACGGTTTTCGAAAACTGATCCCCTTCGGATCCGAAACACATTGAAAATTAACGAATCTGATATTTTTAAGCTTTCCTATATTATTACGATCTATTATCCACAGTTATCTTAATTCATTATTTAGGGTTAAGAACGCGGGATTGCCGGATCTAGATTCACTAGACTAAATATAAAACTAGGTTGACTCTAGGGTTCTGGTTTGACTTCCAGTTCTTAGGGTTTACTATATTTACCAAAAAATCTAGGGGTTTACAATACCTATTATAAATGCAACTACATTTGTGCATAGTGTTAAAAATAAAAACACAAGTATGCAAAATGAAATAAGGCAAAGACACGAGTATACAAAATGCAATTAATCCTACTATATATGTTAGTTTTTTATGATAATTGACTTGTCTTCTTATACTATTATACTCTAAAACCAAAGGTATAATAAGTCCATTCCATACTCCTACCATAACATGAATATGTAAGACTTAACATACAACTCATTCTATAAATATTTTATTCATATAAATCTTACATTGTCTCTTATTTATGAATCCTTTTTGTTCATAATTCTTCAAAATATATAATAATTAAATATTATTAATGAGCTTAAATCTAATTTTAGAAATCATAAAATTCCATAATTGCCTACTGTTTTAACATCAATCTCAGTTCTGGTCAAAAGGTCGTATTACAATCACTCACCAAAACCTAAATCGATGGCTACTTAACACAAAACCACTACATGCATGCGTGCACAAAAAGATGTCATACCATAATTAATTTAATATTGTTAAATGCAACAACCAATATTAAGCAATACAATCAATTAAATTGTTATTATCACAAATCTTTTACAAAATACTCATGGAAGCAAGACCCTAATGTCAGCTTTGAAAGTATGGACCCTCATCTTCATGGGAAATTCCATAGTCCTATCATTATTTTTTACAAGACTGGTCTTATCACTATCTAATAATTCACACCATACCCAATCGTGATCGAATCATTAAAATAGTTAATATCTCAATTACCATATTTATTTTAACGGTCAGATGGTTGACTTGATAGTCCTGTTGACAGAACCGTAGAAGCTCCCATCTTTATATACTTCCAAAATAAAAGTCATTTTCAAAATGTAGATCAAAGTCTCAAGAATTTATAAATCATTTTAAAAGTATGGATTGAACCCATATAGTTAGAGTAAGTTTCACTAACGTTACCTATACTTTTTCGATCGTAGCAAAAATGTATCTAATTTCGTACCAAAAAAATACTTGAACTTTTTAAAAATTTAACTAAAAGTACCTAAACGTTTTTGAAAGTTTCACTTAAAGTACATCTGGAGGGAAACCGTCTATCTTTCCATTTTCTTGCTAACATGGCAAGTAGATATCGACTAAAATATTATTTTTCTTGTCCATGTTGGATTTTCTTTTTTTTTTAAATATTTCTCTCTTCCTCTCTCCTCTCTCTCCTACGTCCTTGTACAAGTGCTATTACCTTTCCTATGAAATTCCCCGCTCTATCTTCGACGTTATTCTTCTTTGTCTTGATATCCTTTTCTTCTTTAAATAAACAAAAAATTGCAAAACATATTTTTTTAAAAAGGTTCTTTTTTTCTTTTACTTTTGCTTTTCTCTTTCTCTTCTCTCTCTCCTTCCCTTCTTCTTCTTCAAATAAAAAGAAAAAATCGCAGATTATATTTAAAAGAAAAGAGGGTTCTTCTTTTTTCTTTTTTTTTTTTTTTAACTTCTCCTTCTCTCTCTATCCTTCCCTTCTTCTTCTTGTCCGCAAAGAGTGTAAGCCCAGGAAACACAAAATGCCACTACTAAAAAATTTTAAAACGAAAACTACCCATCATGAATTCAAAACATATCTCATAGAACCAATCCCATGTAAGAAAAATCTAAACTTTACTCTGAAATTTTTATTATTCTTTGTGACCTTTTGATTATTTTATACTAATACACTTCTTTTTTTTTAAGTTAATTTTGAGTGAAAAGAACTTTTTTTTATTTGTTAATTTCTTTTAACAAAGTCATACCAAAATTTGTTCCTTGTAATGTAGTCTTGTGATCTTCAATTCCATGTTGGTTTTTGATCTATTGATAGTATTTTTAAGTGGTTTTTTTACTTTGTCGTATACGATGATGATCGACAGGTTAGGTTCTTTGGTGTTTGGGTGCAAATCTAGTGATTTAAGTTTGTAGCAGTCATGGGTTGCTACGTTAAGATTGTTGATGAAGTTTGATAACGGAGTTTAGAGAGATGTGGTGAAGGAATTGATAGCTTTGTTAATGATGGTCTTTTTAGAGAGAGAAAATGGAGTCAGGGACGAAGATCATTTTAAGAAGATGAAGATGGTACCCGTGTAGAGAAAAGAAAGATCACAACATTGATTTGTATTCCATGGGGATTTTAACATTTTGTAGATCTAAAAATTTATTTACATTTGGGTATTTATTTACATTCCATGAAGATTTTGAAGATTTTGCATTCCAACTTTGATCTGGGTATTTTTTTTACATTTCTTCATGATAGATTATGTGTATACTTGTGATTTTCACATCTGAAATTTTCAATACAAAAGCTAGAGCTTCAAGCTCCATTAATGGTATAACATCTTTATTGCCACATCAGCAAATGGATGGAAAAATGGACCATTTTCGTCCATAGGTACTTTTAGTGAACTTTTAAAATATTTAGGAATTTTCTTGGTACAAAATTTTCTTTAGGTATATTTTTGTTACACTCGAAAAAGACTAGGTATCATGAATGAAATGTTGACACTCTCAATTCTAGTCAAAAGGTCATATTGCAGTCACTCACCAAGACCTAAATCGATGGGTGCCTAACACAAAACTACTACATGCATGTATGCACAAAAAGATGTCTACCATAATTAACTTAAAATTTTTAAATGCAACAACCAATATTAATCAATAGAATTAATTAAATTGTTATATCACAAATCCTTTACAAAATACTCATGGAACGGATACCCTAAAGTTAGTTTTGAAAGTATGGACCCCATCTTCATATACTTCCAAAATACTTAAAGTGTCATTTTGAAAATGTAGATCAAGTCTTAAGAATTTATAAATCATTTTAAAAGTATGGATTGAACCCATATAGTTAATTTTTGAAAGTGTGTATCATCATATCCTTAGAGCCATTTTTCTAAGTATGGTCTTTCATAATCCAAAGAGGTCATAAGTCAGTATGGAAGTGTAAGTTTGTGTGACCATGAGCCTATAGTCATTTTGAAAGTGTAAAATAGGTTCTTAGAGCCATTTTGAAAAGTGTAGGTCTTTACGATTCTAAATTTCATAAAAATAATAACAAAAATACAAATAATAGTCAATATATCATTGATGACCAAAAAGAAAATAGTCAATATGTCATTAACATGTTTGTTCTAATACTTATAAAAAGGAAAAGATTATTGCACAAGTATAGAAGTATTCTCTCTTGCAAAAGCTTGATTGTAGGATCATCGATTAATTATAGGATCTTACTTTTCTATCTTGTAAGATCTTAATTTCCTTTCATGTAATATTAGATTACTATATAAATGCCATGTATGTGTAACATGAAGGTCAATCAATAACATTACAATTAAAATTTTCATAGTATCAAAGCATTGTTTCTAACCTAGCTTCTATTTATCTCACCATGAATATCGATCCTAAAAATCAAAATCAACACAATATGGTACCTACTACGAATGGGAAAATCGGAGTAGATGTCAAATATTTATATTACTTAAATTCTTTGGATCATCTTGGCTTGATCTTTATCACAACCTCTTAGTGAAAGTGGAGATAATTATTTAACTTGGAGAAATAGCTTTTTGAATGCCTTTCAATCCAAAAGCAAAGCAAGGTTCATAGATGAAACTATTGAAAAACCCGATGTTAATTTTAGGAATTATAATATTATATTCAATGCAATGTGTAGTTAAAATCATGGCTAATTAATTCCAATTTTAAAGGGTTGCAAGGAGGTACCACTCATCCAAATGCTGCACAAAAAATTTAATCTGATTTTCAAGAGTGATACACTCAAGTAATTGGACTTAAGGTGTATGAAGCGAACAATTGCTCTATTACAACAAGAAAAATCACCTATCTTTATATACTATAGCAGATTGAAAAATGTAAGGAGTGAATTACATTGTTTTAAACCATTACTTGTGTTATAGATAAGAAGATGTAGAAAATGCATGAGAAAGAGAACGTTTTTACTTTCTAATGGTACCAGATGAAACCAAAAAACATTTCGATCTTAATCATCAACATAGAACCATTGTTGAGACTAGGAGGAATATTTGTTGTGGTTGCTTAAGATGAGAAGCAACACAATATAGCCAATATTCATATTTTGTGACCAAGGCCATAACCTTGTTAGCTGAAGGATTAATGGGATGGTAGTAAATGATCATGTAAGAGAAAGACATGATAGTGACTTTTTTTTGTACTCACTACAATAAAGACAATCATTTTTTAGAGAACTATTTGAGATCATTGGATACCTACTTGGTTAAATATAGCCTATATCAAGAAGAGACCATTACCGAACCCACCCTATCGTAACCTTACCTGTAGAACATAACTAAATATTGCAGCTCTCGTAGATGTCTTTGCATATTCAAGTCCCATACCAACTCGAAATATGGCAACTAATTAGTTTACTTAACCATTAATCAATTGAATTAATTGGTAAACCTTTTACGAATATAAGTTGACAAAATTGCTCGGGTACGACAAATATATGGATTATTAATACACAACCATGGACCATATAACCTATTAAATTAAATCCATGACAAATGTCTTTATAAATCTTAATGTCTAGTCTGTTTAAATTTCTTATGAAGATAATATACCAATTCAATTGTAGGGTGTTTGAATTTTAGAGGATTTGAGCCTATAAAAAGTCTTGGGCGTACCTAATTTTAATTTATTACCAGTCATTAAACTCACTCAATATATGAATTGTTTTAATATTTAGAAATCAATTATGTCTGATATAGGATTTACACGTGAAAAAGTTGATTGAAGTGGGTAAAGTACGGGATGGATTGTATTATTTGTAACCAACGAGTACAGGTAAGACATTTTTAGCAAATAACGGCAATATTACACATTTATGACATTGTTATTCGAGTCATTAACTAATAAATCGATTTCTTTTAATTTAGATTTCCTGCCATGACTAATTCACCGAATTCTTTCTTTTGTGACACATTGCTAAGCAAAGCAAACTAGATTTCCGTTTCCAATTCATAAAAAAATCCATTAATAATTTTGATTTGGCACATTGGGACATTCGAGGTCCATAGCAAATTAAGTCTCGTTATATACTACATTACTTTCTTACATGGTGGATGTGTACAGTTAGGTAATGTGAGTCTCGTCAAGAATAAATTTGAAAGTAAACACTATATGTTGCTATTTTTCAATTGGATCCAACCACAATTCAATACTGAGGAAGAAATTTAGAACAAAAGCCCATCTTGAATTTAACCATGAGAAATTATTAAATCATTATTTTGAGAACAAAATAGAAAGGCAAACAAGTTGCATGGATCCACCATAACAAAATGGGTTGTAGAGCAAAAAAATCAACATTTGCTAGAAGTGGCTCAAGCCTTTAGTTTCATGCCAATCTTCAATTAGTTTTCGGATAGAATGCATATTTAATACAACATATCTAATCAATCACATCCTTTCTCTATACTAAATAGTAAGACACATTATGAGGTATTATTTGATAAAGTGTCTAGTTATGATCATTTATGAGCTTTGGTTTTTTGCGCTACGAACATACGAAGGTAAGCCACACGATAAGTTTACCCCTAGAGGTAAGCAGGCATTTTTGTTGGTTATCATTATGGACAAATTAGTTATTAAACTTATGATTTAGACACAAAAAGGATTTAGTCTTCGTGAAATGTTCATTTCTTCGAAGATTTTTTTCCTTTTTATAACACAAAAGAAAATATTACAGATTTACAAGTGTATGATTCTGGTTTTAGAGAGATAGATCATAGTTTTGTTGATCATGAAATTCAAACAATTGACAAGGTGATAGATGAATTTGCACAAATTATAATAGGTCATTTGAGTCGGCATCTTTAGTGTTTTAATCCATAACATAACAAGTGGATACAAGTGTTGAAACTTTATCTAAAAATCAATCACCTATGTAGCAAGAAGCATAACACATATATGAAGTTTATATCTCCACCTGATCAGCACTTTGTCATTGATTTTCCTATAGAAACTATTGAATGCGTAATGTAAGTATCAAAGAGTCTCTAGATATGATTATACTTTGTCACCCTCACTTCTCCAACAATCCTCTACTACACACCCTCCTCCTCTTTAATTAATTTGATAGTATATCTCTTTAAGATCATATATCTTATTCCAAACTTTCTAAAACTCACACTACTTTCTTAGCAACCATCACTTTATAGATTAGCCTAAATGCTATTCTTAGGCTGTAAATCATGTATATTAAAGAAAAGACATGGCCAAAGAGATCTCTACCTTATAAGTAAATCATAGTTAGAAACTTGTGCCTTTAATAATTTGGGAAATGTGCTATAGATTTAAATGGGTGTATAAGGTCAAATTCAACCTAGATGACACTACTATACCATACAAAGCATGCCTTCTACTAAAGGATATGCACAAGTTAAAGGTGTTAATTTTCATGAAACATGTACTCCACTAGCCAAACTAGTTATATTTTCGGATGTTTACTTTCAGTTGCTTCAATACACAATTAGGTGCTTCATCGGCTAGATGTCAAAATGCATTCCTAAATAGAGATCTTGAAGAGTAGGTTTACATGAAAACAACTCAAGTTTTGCTAAATAGGGGAGCAACATGTTTTTGATCTTCAAAAGTCTATTTATTGATTTCACTAGGCTCCAAGAAATTAGTATAAAAAATTTACCAAGACCTTACTTTTGTTGAATTTATAAAACCTTATTCCAACCACTCTTTTGTTCACATTACACAATGTCTTATATCTTGTTATACTCATCTACATTGATAATGTGATCGTTGTTGAGAATGATTCAATTAAGATTTTATGGTTGAAGCATTATTTGAACACCAAGTGTCACATTAAAGACCTAAAATGACACAAATATTTTGTAGGTATTGAAGTGGCATGCTCTCCTACTAGTACTACATTAGTCAAGGAAATTATGTTTATGACATCCTAGCAAAATGTAGTCTTACAAGTTGTAAGTCATACCCTTCACCTATGGATAAGCAACATTGGTCTTAATTCAGGAATAAAATGTAAGGTCCTGGATAATATAGGTATCTTGCTAGAAAATTCCTATATCTCATGGTTACACATCTAATATTAGCCACGCATAACACATCCTTAGCCATTTCATGCACAAGCTAAGACAACCCCATTCTGATGTTGTTATACAAATTTCAAACTATCTCAAAATTGCTCTTAGCCGGGGCATTTTACTTCCCTTCAATAGTTCGTTCAATTTGCAAGCTCATTGTAATGTTGATCGAGCTAGTTGTCCTATGACTTGATGATCTACTACTTGATACAAAATGTTTTTAGGATCAAAGAAACAATCTATCATTTCTCATCCCACATCTAAGTTCAATATAGAACAATAGCTACATTTGCTAATGAAGTCGTTTGTTTTGTTCATTTACTTTCAAAGTTGAATGTATCTCGAACACATTCAGCTGCCTTGTTTTATGACAATTAAGTAACCTTACACATTGTTGCAAATTTTGTCTTTCACAAGCGTACTAAACATGGAAGTTGATTGTCATTTTATTCAATATTATATTCAATTCCAACTCTTTTTTCCTAGACTACTTTCATCTCAAAATTAGTTAGCATACATCATCAAAGCCCTTGGTTGAGACTAGTCTTAGACTTTGATAAACAATGTTGGACATTTCTAATCACCATGCTCCCACTTGAGGGGTGGTGAAAAGGAAAAGATTGATGCACAAATATAAAATTATTCTTGTATATATTAGAATCATAGGATCATTTAACAAAATGATTCTCTTTTCTAAAACTTGATTGTAGGATCATGAAAACTCCTATGGTCCTATTATAAGACTGTCCAACTCAAGATACTACCATTAAGTTGATTGTAAAAAGTTAATATAAAAGGTGTTTTAAGGGTTCAAACACAATTAAATATACTCTGACATATTTAATAATCATTCAAGATTGGTCTCATTAAAAAGCATAAACCATTAGATAGTAAGATGATAGATTAATTATGGGATCTTGCATCTTACTTTCCTTCCTAGAAGATCTTAATCTCTTTTCTTGTAATATGAAATCAATATATAATATGCCTTGTAGATGTACATGAAAATCAATCAATAATATTACAATTGAAACTTTTCACCTAACATGTACAACCATCAAATAACAACAGACTTACATAGCTACTTTACATTTAATATATTGATAATTAATCGAAGCAAATGTTAAATCATATAAAATAGCGTGGAATAATAAATCATATACCTAAAACTGAAATTCTTAAGGTAATTACTTGATTTGACATTCTCTATGTTCGTCCCATGTTGACATTGTTCTTACTTAGTGAACATGTATTTTAAGACTAAGTAGGTTGAATTAAAAACTTTCTAAAAATAATTTTCTTGATCCAATTTCAACTTAACTCATCTTTGAATCCAATATTTTAAGTCCTTTATCAAAATCTCCACACTTCATTTATTAAATTTTATTTATTCATATTCTCATAAAATTTTCATTTTTTTTTATAATATTCATAATTTTTTATAAAACAACAAGAGAATATAAATTAGGATAAATTTAATAAAAATTCCTAATCTATAAAGTACTATTATCCAATTCCTGATTTGGCACCTAAAGGACTGATTTTAGATACTAATTACTATTTATAAATTTTTAAAATTTAGAACAACACATATTACTAAAGATTTATGATTTTCATGCTTTTGTTTTCTTATTCCACTGAGGTTTAAAAGTTAAACTAGATCTTGGGTTCTTCTCTAGAAGTGAGTTGTGGGGGGGGACTAGAGAGGGCCTATAGTCTTGCTCTTATTTACAAAGTTTAGAATAGGATATAAAAGAGTCTGTGTTAGAAGTGTTATTGGATGAGTTCCCTGTTTTTTATGTAAGTAAATATTAATAGTTTATATTTACTAATAAATATTTATTGAATATACAAGTATGGGGTATTTTATCAATTATATTTATAGTGAAATAAAGTGTATTTCGTATCAATGTATCATATAGCTAGGACATTAGAAAATGTATCATGCAACTCATTATTATTTAAAAGATGCAATGTTTTAAAGAGTTGCATCTTTGGATAAAATTTTATCTTTTTTTTTTAAGTATTTGTAAGACATTATTTCAATTCTCGTTGATGTGTATATGTATGACTTAAAAATTACATCTTTTTATATGAATTTATGTGTTTTAATTTGAAATTATCAACAAAAGATGATTTCGATCTTTCTACATTTGCAATAGAAACTTCTCAAAAAGTTATATATATCTTTCTGTGTTATGTTGTATGTGTGGTGTTTGAGAAATTGCGATGTATAAAATATAGTAAAGCTGAGGATTAGCATGGATATTTTTAAAAATGCCACAAGGTAAAGTTTATTCTGATTAGACTTGTGAGGTGTACCGTTGCGCCAAACCAAATGTATCTACAGTAACATGGAAATTTTTATAAATGTAACTTAATATCATTTTAACATTTATATTCCGATTTTTATAAATTTAGGTATATTCCAATGCCAAGTTTCTTCCAATTGAAATTAAAGTAATTTTTTTTAAAGGAAATTAGAGTAATATTGATATATCCATTTTTCTTGTTAACCCTATATAAGTATCCTTGTTTAAGTGAAGTCCCTCGTACATTGATCTTTCCATGGCAATCATGAAAGCAAATACTCGTAGCGGCAAGCTTATTATTGATCACATATTTCTTATCCATCATATATAGAAATTGAAATATCTTAAACTATTAAGCTTAATTAAATTTCGTTTATGTATATATTGATTGATTAATATATGAAATTAGTTGTAAATATTTAGTTGATAAAATTTCAAGTATTGATGTGAGAATGAAATTGTATTGAAACGTAGTGAATAGAATTGTATTATATTGTTCTTCTAAAGAAGTGTTGAACTTGTATGATCAATGCGGATTTTGATGAGACAATTATTTACACAATTAACCCTTTGTCAATTATATTAAACTATACTTAATTAATCAAACAACGTAATGATCAATATGTTAGAAAATATATATTTTGTGTGTGTAATTCTGTGGAGTTTTGTGCAGGAATTAGCAAGTGTAAATTCATTAAGCATAGAAGTGGTCGCAGTTCACATTGAAGGCTCAACATGTCAAATAGTTAGGGCATGATAGGCTTAACTCCAAAACTCAGCAAGCTCAAACATACACAACTTTGGTCGAGGGTCAAAACCAAGGCACAACGAATTTAAGGCATGATAAGTTTGAACTCAAGGCTCGATGGAGCGCACATAAGTATAGACTTGGTTGAGGGAAAACATGAGGCACGACACTTTAAGGCGCAATAAGCATTAGGGTGCAACAGTTTAAATGAATGAGCTACTGCGGCAAAAAGAGCCATTGAAGTGCATTTAATGCTTGGCGACTTAAAGACGTTATCTCTAACAAACATTTGAATTTTTGAAGGCCACTCTCTCTCTCTCTTCTCTCTCTCTCTCTCTCTCTCTCTCTGTCCTTGGGAGATGTTAAATAGAACATAGTAGTGCGAATTGAAAGTACCTTTATTTGCGAAAAAACAAATCTTTAATTTTCTCCTTCTCTTACTCACTAACTTGTAAATATCTAGAAAGAGAGAGAAAAATACTCTAATGCTTTATTCTTATATTTACTATTTATCAGTGAGCATCTAGAGAGAGAAATGAAATATTTTATTTTTTAAGTGTTGTAAAAGTTGTTTACTACTCTGCTTAAGCGTACTTATTTGGTAATTAATGAAGTGGTGGTGAAGTAGTGGGCCGTGAAGAATAGGTAGTGGGTTGAACTCCACGTTAGAATCTAGACTCAAATTTTCTATCCCTACCTCTTTCATATTTCATATTATAATATGTTGTATATTATCTACTGCTATTAAAGTTAATTTTTTATGTTTATAAGAACAAGCTCATTTGTTGTTGTCTAAAAACAAGCCCAAACTTTTTCTAAGCATTAAAACCAATCCCATAGATTAAGTAAGCCCATGAAGAATCTTCTTCACTCTTCCTAAGATGCCACAAAAGCCAAAAACTCACTTTAACAAATGTTAAAGGATAACTATCTTATCAAAAATTTGCACAAAATTACACTCCAAAATAGACCCTATGCAGAGACGCCTCTTCCCCTTCAAAGTGCTTCATCATCTTAATCAATTTTCTTGTTGAATCTCATAATTTCTTCTAAGACTTCATCAACCAATCAAGGCCATCTAAGGTAAACTTTCGTTTACTTTTCTAATCATTTAATCACTTGTTTCTTCCATGTAAGATCATTCCTATATGAATAAGTTTTAGAGAATTGATGATAGAATCAATGAACTAAGTTGATCTATAGAACTAGATGAATCTTTGAAGTTATAGTAAATAAGTTGTGAAGTTGTTTTAATTGTTTTGATGGATGACTAAAGTTGGTTAGTTGATGTGTTACTTTAGTATTCAAAGTAAGATCGAGATTATGTGATGGAATAAATGATAAGTTTATGCATGTATGATATTGATAAATATGCGTGGTGCATGTATGCAAGTTTGTTAAAGAAAAATTTGATGTTGAAGTATAAGATTTATGGATGCACTGTTTTTTAAAGTTGAACATGAGAGGAACACAAGGTGATTGATCTAGCCGTGCACTTACTGAGCTTTCAAAATAAAGCTACTCGAGAAGACACACGAGGGGAACACACAGCCCCAATTCCATCGTGCTTCTGACTGTATATTTCATGGACTGGAATTCTAGAACAACACGGATGGAACATGGTCACTTATATTCCACCATTTTTCCGCCTAATTTTTAAGGAATTGAGGCTATCGATGATGCAAAACTAGAACATGGTTACTCCTATTTCGCCATGTTTCTCATTTGTTTCCAACTTAAAGAGAAGCACGACTGAAATATGGCATACCTTATGATGTTGTGCTTCTCTCTGAGTTAAAATCCAAAAACATAACATGACAAGAGTAGGATGAGTTTTTTTAGATCGTGTTTCTCATATGAGGAAACATGGGTAAACTCGACCCATGTACCTTCCCTTGCACCTTAAAAAAATATTTAAAGTTAAAATTAAGAATAATGGAATGTATTATATAGATATATTTATAAATGCTAAGTTATGATTTGACATGAGTTTTTATTTAAGTTCGTAATTGATAAAGGACTTAGCATTCAATTAGGATCTAATATTAAGTTTTATATGAAATGATTTCCTTGTAATAGATTCATCTTCTCAGTTGAGAGTGCTTACTGATCTTTTACAAGATATTCTAGGTTTCGCAATAACTTGATTTTTGGATGATAGAATAGGCATATTTAAAATTGACTATAAACAAAGATAGCCTGAAAGTGTTTAAACTATTTTTGCATGGGTCATTCAATCTAGTTTGAAGAGCGGCAACCTTGTTTAGGGATGCTAATATGGTAGTTAGGCCCTTAGGTCACCTCCTTCTCATGATGCAATGACATTTATAAGTAGATTAGCGGATAATCGATAGGGATAATGGTATCAATATAACGTTTACTTATTCTTAAAGGGAAATAATATGATTTAATTCATGTTTATGGAACAGTTAAACTAAGTGATATTATGAATTAAGTTAAATAAAGATGAGAAATGACTGTGAACCCTAGATAAAACTATTATCATTGTGGATATTTTTTATAAGAGATATAAGTATTCGAGCTGTCTATATCAACCTCGTGAGTAGTTGCTATTACTCAAGACCTTTGATTTCCCAATAGATTATTATCGAAGTTTGAATACTCCAATGTTAATTTATTGTTCCTAATTATAGATAAATAACTTAATGGTTGTTGCATTACATTAGACTAAGAATGTATGCCACTTTATATTTGTTTTGTGTTACTGTATATTGGACATCTGGCTCACATTTTCATTTACAAGTGTTCATGATGAAGAGTTCCAATGATTTGAGATATGGAATGGATTGTGAAGAATTTATTGAAGAATGGGATGATTAGGAACCTTGACCATAAGATGTTTGTTTTTTAAAGAGACTTTATTAGGACCTTCAAATTTTTATGTAATATTTTTGTTAAAAGCTTATTTATAAGCCTATGATTTGTAATGAAGTATTAAGTTATCTCTATGTTTTAAGAAAACAATAATTTGTAATCATTTGTTATACCAATCCAATGGTACTGTTAATGAATTCTATGTAATGACAATCTACTCACCTTAAGTAGCTTTTGTAAAAGTTTGGTTATATAAGACAGGTTTAAACAAACTATCGATATAAACATTACTTTTACAGACAATCTTTCATGTAATATTCAAGTATTATACATGGTTGGGGAGTGGACATGTCTGATCTTAGGTTCAGGCCATGTTAACTCCTTACACAAATGAATTAAGAAAAAAAAGGAAAATGTAACATGATCAAATGAATTATGTTGTTATATAGTATCCAATTAATCAAATTATCGATTATATATTTTTTATTTATCATATATATATTATATATATACAAACATTTGTGCAGGAGAATATGTAACAAAATCAACTGTTTTATGGCAGTTGTCTTTTTTTTATTCTAGGTTACCACCAACCGTGGATGGAAAAGATTGCTACTCATGGATCTGTACAAGTACTAGAAAAAGGTAGTTCGTAAGTTAAATTTCTTCCTTATTTTTTATTTCATGTGCGATTATTATTAATTTTTTTTTTCAAGAAATGAGCATTCGCATAAGCTTCTAGATGATCAATTTGTCGTTGTTTTTTATGTTTTTCTTTAATCCAATTTTGGGTTTTTTTTTTAATCGAGGGGAAAATAGAATATAAGATTTAAGAATATATATTTTAATTAGAGATCCAAGTACGCAATTTTGAAAATAGGAATTAAGTACATATGTTGGGATTTATCCACCTTTAGGGTGAAATATTGAGCTTTCTTTTCTTTTTCTTTTTTTTCTTTTTCTCCCTTTTTTCTACATATAGGATTGACTATTTTTTCCGACTTTGTCATGAACCGGGTCCAAATTGACCCAACAACAGAGGGGCCTAAATCTAGCTATCGGTCTGTTAGTCTAGTTTCAGGATGATGGCCCATTGAGCTGCTGTTAGCGAGAAAAGTAAATAAAGCGAAAATTCAAAAGCGACCGAATCCACTTGGATGCCAGTGTATTTTTATAAATGGGGCTCCGACAGCATAATATATAAACTTAAGATATAACCTAAGTAAAAATTACTCATCAACTACTCAAATTTTGTTTTATATCAAATAAATATCAAATTTAGCATTGAAGCTTTAAATTTAGTATCAAAATATTTAAATAATTAATTTAATACCGACAAAACTTTTTAAAATTATTTTCACTACCACTACTTGCTACATTTGCATTGTTTACTAACATGGAGTAAGCAGTTTACAATGACCGTGAAGAAAACATTGTTTTTCTTCTTCTTCAAGACCCAGTCTATAATGGTAGACTTAGAATAATATATTTATATTTATAAATAGACCTTAAGTAGCAAACTTGCATTGAAGTTTCACATACATCCAACCCCACTTTTACTTTGGACTAAAATTAGTGAAATATTTTTTTCAATGTTAGGTCATAGAGAATTTCTATGAATACATGAGAGTTTCTTTAGATGGGAACTTTTAATTTTTGAAAGACAGATAGAAGTTCTTGGTAGCTAAATTTTGGTGGAGCGTTGGCTTGGTAGAGATTACATTGTTACTTGTAGAATATATATATATATGAAGATATTATCTTCAAATAAGAGGTATAGATTCATAGGATTATTTTGCGTAAATAGGAGTGAGCTTTTTTACCATAGTTAACAATGATTGCTTGTAGGCGGTCACGAAGCTCAAGATCGACCAAGAATTCATATGGTGATTCGATCAATCCATAATGAATCAAAAGGAAAGTTTGGGGTTATATGGATATGGAGTTTGCAAGGAACACATTAGCACTAGTGTTATAGTTTGATTTTGGGTATAGGGATAAGAGCCCTAGAGAGAAGATAAAGTGCGTTGGCTAAGCTTTTTAAAGAAAAAGAATTTTTCACTAGTGAAATTGTGATATGTAAGTGCCACATATCTATTTTCTAAAACAGCTTACCAATGAATAACCAATTAGATTCCCAATAGATAAGGTTAAATCATCTCTTATTGAAGCCTTAAGTTTTACTTATTATCTTCTAAGATCTGGTAGTAACGTATGAAATTGATTAAGCTTTGATAAATAGTAATTGGTTAATGGGCATCAGGGATTTGACCAGTGCAACCATTCCAATATTGAAGTTAGCAACTGTAAGAATTTTGATAGAGTATTGATAATAATATGTGTGTGTAGATAAATGTACCAGAGTATGGAAATGCCTTTTTATAGTGTGGAAGCGGCAACTAAATAAGAAAGTTAGACATCTGATTGATGAGATCCTCACTTGTTGGATTAGAGACTGTTAGCACGCCCACTAATTACTCAATAAAGGTTAGCTTGACCCTTTCAAGGTGAAGCTCTTCTTAGGATATTGGGGGAGTTCGTATGATAGTGAGCAAGGAGTGGCTAAGTTGCTGCCAATTGGGCAACTTATTTAGACTCTATGGAGCTATCTTAAGTCTTCAAACCATATGGGATCAAGCCTAAAAAGCTCAACCCAAGGCCCAAACATGTTGGTATGGGCCAAAGGGCCCATGTCCAAAACATCCTATTAACATTATTCTTGAAGTTTAATTCGATTTTTCACTAATTATAAAGTAAATCTTTTATTAAAGGACATTTATCAAAAAATCATGAAGAAATTATATGCAAATCTGAAAAATATATTTAGATTCAAATCTATCTATATATTTCCTTTCTTTCCTTAGCTTTTCCTTCTCTTCATCAATTGCTCTCGCATTTATTAAAGAAGAAAATAGTGTCTTTTACACATATCATACAATGATAGGCTACTTAGTGCATGTCAACAAACAAAGTTAGCAAAGGCTGTAAAAATTATCATCAAAAGTTCAATTTGGTACTAAACTAACCACTTAATAGTTTAGGTATTAAATTGAATTTTCCTACCAAGTTCAAGTACCAAATTTGACATTTTCCCTTTTTATATTTATTAGAGTTCAACTCGAAAATGATCAAGCCAAGTTCAAGTCAAGCTATACTCAAGTATTTTATCGAGGCAAGTTGGAGTATAATGATATTTAGATCAATTAGTTTACTAGCTTAATCAAAATCAAATCTAAATATTAATTAAGTTTTAATTGGATTTAAATATCAATATTATTATTCATTTTTTTTTTATAAATCGAGTTAAATCCAAACAAGTTGATCTTGAGCTTACTTATTGCCATTTTGAGTTGAGTTGATCTCATGTTTAAAAGTGAGCTCAAAAGTTATAACTTCATTGAACTTAGGGATGTAACTGAGTGGTTTGCTATAGGGTTTCCAATTCACCCAATATGCTAAAAACCCTATAGGATTGAACTTTATAAGATTTTAAGATTAAGTTTGAATCTTGTAAGATACCCAACCCAATAGTAAAATTAAAAAAAAAAAAAAAAGAAAACACTCATAAAGACTAAAGTTGCTAAATTATAACCCCTTGCCCTATTGTGTCTCATCTCATTTACATTTCCCATATATCTCATATTCTAAAACTAAAACACACACCAACAGTTAAACACATAGTGTCATATCACTATTCACTCACACTCTACTCTCTCCTATGTCGGATTTTTTTATTATACAAGTATATATCCTCTTACATAGAAGAACATCTACCGAATCAAAAAGGCATTTACTTAGGTAGCTACCACTCTTATACTTCTATCTTGAGCGGAAAAGCGATGAATGAGACTACAAATTCATAATTTTCATCTTAAAGGGAATTCCATAATAGGAAACGTAAGGAAAAATTAGATGGTATGAAAAAAACCAATAAAATAAAATGCAACAACTTCTTAAGGATAAATTTTTTTATTTGTTGATTAGTTAATATTAGGAAGTTGAAGCAAGGAGCTCATATAAAAAAAGTCAAAAGAAAATTTAAAACCAATATAAAATAATAATTAAATAATCAAAGTAAGCACAATATAAAAAGGTTTGAATATAGGGTTATAGGATTGGGTAGTGGATTATAAAGCAAACCTTATAGGATGAGGCAGGTTAGGTTTTAAGTTCATGTGATTTGTCCAAAACTTAGCTGGCCATATCCCTATATGAACTCGAGTTTTAAAATTTTGAATCAAGCTTGTACTTAACTCTTTTATAACCTTGGTTGAATTCCCTAGGATTAGTGTTGATAAGCTTTATTTGACAATTGCTTAATAAGCCCAATACCAATGACATGGACCGGTAATAAGGTCATGAGGCCCATCAAGCGTCCTAAATCGCCTTAGCTTATATGCCTCATCCACTAACTAAGAAGCATCTCCTTCCATTGGAACTCATAAGGACACAAAACCAAAGTCCTTCTTAACTAAGCTCCTCATCTGGTAGGATACATATCCGATAACATCTCCTAGACTCACCACATCTCTTCGAAGGTATCATAAACCTCCTTGGTTCTTTATATCTCTATGGAGGTACTCTAAACCTTCACAGGGGTACTATAAAAGAAATAGCTCTCTAGCGATCTAGTAGCTTTCAACTTATCTGGCCACTCTCCTCAGATGATCGCCGCTACCACCTCGGCTCGAAGTCAACTACCAACATAGGGTTCGCACTCTCTTTACTTCTCCTTTATTGGAAATGCAACACATAGACATAAAATATTCTTATGGGTGCCCTATACTTACTATGGAATTTTTTTAAAGCATACTTCTCCGTCAATCTATAAGACCTCAAAGGAATTATAAATAACTATTATATTTCTCATGAATTATGGATAATTTCTATATTATTCCATTTTGCAGCCCGTTCATTTCACCAAATGAATAAAGTGTAAAGGAATTCCTATTATCAAGGAATAGAATAGAGCTGTAAAAAAAACTTGTTTTTGTTAATTTTTTATCTTTTTTTGGTTAACTTGTTAATTTTTTATTTGAATGATAGTATTTTGAAAAAAAAGACAAATACAAAATTGAATTGTCATTAACAGGTTTAGGTAAAGAATTGCTATTCAATTTTTTTTTTTTTTTTTATGTTATAGGAATTTCTCATGGAATCACTAGTAACGTATTACAGTCAATTAAACGTCGTAATAGCTATTTATAAAAAATAAGGTTATAATAGAATTATAATTATAATGAAGCGAATGGACAGTAAATATGCCATATGTGTTGAATTACATTCAAATTGTTTTGTTATCGTTTAACTTTTATGGTCCAATTATCTTATCATCATAAGAAAAATATGTTTTAGAGATAAAATTTCTATCTTTAAATGTGAATTTCTATTGCAAAATCATCGTCATTGATTTGTCTATAAAGATATAAGCTATTTTGCAAGCCAGTTCCTAAATAAATTACACAAATCCAAACAGTCCAAGAAGAAATAAACGTGCAGCCCATCTTCCGAAAGCCATTACTTTTAGCATACAACTCTGTTTTCTTATTATCATATATGCATGAGAAACTCTTTTAAAGATCTACAATTGTTGTGTGTAAGATTAGTTTTCAAGCCCAAAAACATTCGTTTGGGGCCCCAAAATTGACTTTTAAGTTTTTTGTTTGAAATTTTGTATTTTGGATGCTTAAGTTTTTTTTTTTTTTTCCAGATACGATATATAATCATTCTCTTCTTATTACAAAGCACATTTTATCACATAATAATATTCAAGAATTCCTTGAATGGAGAATTTTTCCTCAATTTCATTTTGATTTCTTAGATTAATTATTGATTGATATTATTTTTACGCTACTCGTTGCGTTAGTTGGTATCAGAGTACGGGATTCTTGCAATGATGTCAAGAGATAGCAGTTTAAGAGGCGGTCATGTTCTGGACATTGCTCAGGATGTGGAAGCCCTCTCAAAGGGTAGTGTTGGATAGCATGGATCAGAGATTCTAACACTTAGAATAACGTTTTGATGACTTGATTGAGTGTTTCGATGTGATGGGATCCAATGCCAATAGAGATAGGAATGGTGGTGGGATACGACTAAGGGTAGAGCATGCACACGGCAATCCTATTGTCAAACCTATAGCTACAAATCGGGAGTTATAGACATACGAAGATGATTTGGAGGAGAAATGACATGTCGTTTGAAGAGGAACAACCATGTAGAAGAGGTAGTGGTGGTAGTAAGTATAGGAGAAACAATTATGGTTTCAACTATAGAGACAGTGGAAAATTTAAGTTAAAGGTTGATATTTCCAGTTTTAGTGGAAATTTAAACATCGAAGATTTCCTTGATTGGATAACAAAAATTGATAGGTTCTTTGAATATATGGAGATCCCTAAGGAAAAAGAGGGTGAAGTTGATAGCGTGTCGATTGAAGAGGGGGTGCGTTAACCTGATGGGAGAGGCTCTAGAATATGAGGTATCGTGAAGACAGACAACTGGTGAGAACCTGGTGTAGGATAAAGCAGTTGTTGTAGTAGAATTTCTTACCTCCCGATTATGAGCATATCCTCTTATAGCAATATCAGCGGTGCCATCAGGGGCAGAAGACCATGCATGGATACATTATAGAATTCATGCAATTGGCAAATAAGAATGACTTAAGGGAGAGTGAGGGCCAACAAGTGGGCAGATACATGGATGGATTAAAGCTGTATATTTGGGATTAAATCAAAGTCCATGTTTTTTAGAATTTGAATGAGGTGAAGAACATGGCTCTTAGAGCAGAATTGATGTTGCAATAGAAGAGCAGTCGATTTAATAGTAGTAGTAGCAAATTCGGGGCTAAAAGTTTGAGTAAATCTGTGGTTGAGAAGAATAAGACTACCCCGGAGATATAAGGAGGAGTTAATGATAAAAAGAAAAATAAAGCAACGGGCAAGCAACCAACTGAAATGAAGGACATGCAAAAAAAAAAAAAAAAAAAAAAAAAACAATCCCTATGTGAAGTCAATATTAGGTAAGTGTTATCGTTGTAAATAGTCAGGCCATCGATTTAACAAGTGCCTTAAAAAAAGAGGAATTGACATAATAGAGAGAGATAAAGAGGGTGAAGTTCATTATGAACGTAATAAGAGTGATGAATATTATGAGAGTGATAAGTAGGCTTATGTGATCAAGAAGTTGATGCTCATACTGCAACGAAAGAGAAGACTCAATGACTTTAGTTATATCGCACAAGATGTACAATTAACGGACAAATCTTTGATTTGATAGTAAACAGTAGTAGTTATCAGAACATCATAGGCAGGGAAGTTGTACAAGTGTTGCAATTACTAATAGAGAAGCTTCCCAACCATATACCATTAGGTACATTGGGGCAACAAGATTGAGGTTAAAGAATGCTGCAAAGTACCCTTCTCCATTAGCATATCGTGATGAGTTGTACGATGATGTAATGGATATAGATGCCTATCATCTATGTTTGGGAGACCTTGACAGTACGATTTCAATGTCTAGCATGTAGGTAAAAGAATGTGCACAGATTGGAGAAAGATGGAGTGAATTTCACTATCTTACCTTTGGAGTTAGCGAATCATTCTAAACCTTCCAAAGTGGAGGGACGTTCTTTCCTCACAATTACATGATCGAAGAAGGAGATGAAGGATTCTATAATGGAGTCCCAACTATACATGCACTGATTGCGAAACAGGTGCTAACAGTTGATAAAGAAGGGAAGACTAAAGAAGTGCTACACAGTATCAGGGGCTATTGGATGAATTTAATGAAGTGTTACCCAATGACTTACCAAACGATTTGCCTCCCATGAGAGACATATAGCACCATATTGACTTGATTCTTGGTGTGAGTTTGTCAAATCTTCTACATTATAGAATGAGCCTGAAGGAGACGAAATTTTTACAAGAGAAGGTACAAGAGTTGCTCCATAAGGGATTCATTAGAGAGAACATGAGTCCATGCATTGTACCTACATTGTTGACTCCAAAAAAGATAGAAGTTGGCGGACGTGCATAGATAGTAGGGCTACTAACAAAATTACCATTGGATATGAGTTTGTGATTCCCCAATTAGAGGATATGCTAAACTGACTGAGTGGAGCTATGATATTCTCAAAGATTGATCTGAGAAGTAGTTATCACCAGATCAAGAATAGACTAGGAGGAGAATGGAAGATAGCCTTCAAGACTAAAGAAGGGCTTTATGAGTGGCTGGTCATGCATTTCGGCCTAAGCAATGCTCCAAGCACCTCATGCATGTCATGAACCAAGTACTAAAACCTTGTATTGGTCGTTTTGTTGTAGTTTACTTCGATGATATCTTAGTATACGGTAAATGTGAGGAAGAGCATGTAATACATTTGAGAGAGGTTCTAACAATTCTAAAAGAGAGTAAACCTTATGTGAATATGAAGAAGTGCATCTTCTTGTCTAGAAAATTGTTAGAAAGTTGTTATTTCTAGGCTTTTGTAGTTAGTGGTGATGGGATTTAGGTAGATGAAGAGAAGGTGAAGGCAATTAAAGAATGGCCTGTTCCAAAAACAGTCATTGAATTGCAAAGTTTTCTTGGGTTAGCTAGCTTTTACAAGAGATTCATTAGGCACTTTAGTGCTGTCACAGCTCCTTGATTGAGTGCTTGAAGAAGGGGAAGTTTCAGTAGAGTGAGGAAGATGAGAATAGCTTTGTTGTTCTATAAGAAAAGCTATGTAGTGTATCCATTCTGGCATCAACTAACTTTGATAAGTTGTTTGAAGTGGATTATGATGTGAGTGGAGTTAGCATAGGGGTTGTTTTGTCTCAATAAAAGAAGCCAATTGCATTCTCTAATGAGAAATTATGTGATTCTAGGCGGAATTGGTCCACATGTGACAAGGAATCCTATTCAGTTGTGCATGCCTTGAGGACTTAAGAGCATTATATAGTGGGCAAAGAGTTTGTGCTGTACACAAATTGTGATGTGCTCAAACATTTGAATAACCAAACTAGGATTAGCAAAGACATGCATGTGAAGTGAATCTAATTCTTGCAAAAGTTTCCTTTCAAGTTAAAACATAAGTCAATGGTGTAGAACAAAGTAGTTGATGCTTTGAGAGGGATCAATCTTATGATGACTTTGAATGTTGAGGTTGTAGGGTTTGAGCACTTAAAAAAAATTGTATGAGGCTAATGCTTATTTCAAAGAGACTTAAGAGAAGTGTGTGAATAAGCAGCCTTGTGGTGATTATCATATTCATGATGGGTATTTGATGTGTGGAAATCACATCAAATTAACTTTGTGTGGTTGAATCTTCTCTAAGAGAGAAGTTGATTCGTGACCTACATGGTGGTGGATTAGCTATCATCTAGGGAGAGACAAGACAATTGCTACAATCAGTCATAAATTCTACTGCCTCATTTAAGAAGGGATGTTAGCAGGATAGTTGAACATTGTTATGTGTACCAAATAGTTAAGAGGCAGTACCAAACACATTGGCTTGTATATGCTATTAACTGTCCCGAGAATATATGGGAAGACTTGTTGATGGAGGATTGCTTCGTCCTCAACGGAGCATGGATTTTGTTTTTGTTGTTGTTAACAGATTTTCCAAGATGGCACACGTGATCCCATATCGAAAAGTAGCAAATGCACAGGCTATTGCCAAGCTATTTTCCAAAGAGGTTGTTCGCCTCCATGGAGTACTCAAGTCCATCACATCAGATAGAGACAGCAAGCTCTTAAGCCATTTCTATAGAACTTTGTGGCAAATTTTTAGACCCGTCCTTGAGCTATTGCAGCACAGGTCACCCTCAGATGGAAGGACAAACTAAAGCTACAGATAAGACACTTGGTAATCTGATCAGAATCATTTGTAGAGAGAAGCCAAAGTAGTGTAATGTTACACTGGCTGAGACAGAATTTGCTCACAATAGTGCAATTCATAGAACAATAGTGAAATCTTCATTCTTTGTGTTTTATACTAAGATTCCATAGCATGCTTTAGATTTGATCAAGCTTCCGAGAAATTTCGAGTTTAGTACTACAACAAAGAATTTAGCAGAGAATTGGTAGAATATGATAGCAAAGGCGCAAGAGAAGATAAAGCAATCCAATGCTAAGTACAAAGTAGCAGTAAATAAACATCATAGGAAGTAATTATTCTCAGTAGGTGATTAGGTGATAGTGCTCCTCCGAAGGGAGATGTTTCCAATTATGAAGTACAGTATGTTGCAGCCTAAGAAATATGGCCATACCTGATTTTGCAGAAGATCAATGACGACACCTATGCGGTTGGATTGCCTAATAGTATGGGCATTTCAAAATATTCAATGTGGTTGATATATTTCCTTTGTACCCAAGCGATGCACCTTTGTATCTAGAAGAGAACTCGGGATTAAGTTCTTATCAAGTGGGGGAGAATGATTCAGAGCAAATTGTGGGCCAGTTCCTGGATAAATTAGACAAATCCAAAAGGCACAAGAAGAAATAAACATGTAGCCCATCTCCCGGAAGTCATAACTTTTAGCATACAACTCCGTTTTGTTGTTATTATATATGCATGCAAAGTTATTTTAGAAATCTATAATTATTGCCCCTATTATTTGTTTTCTAGCCCAAAAACCTTTGTTTATGGCTCCAAAACGGGCTTTCAAGATTTTAGTTCGAATTTTGGTAGTAGTATGGATGCTTAGGTTTTTTTTTTTTTTTTTTTTTAGAGATGATATGTTATCGATCTCTTCTTGTTACAAGACACTTTTTATCACATAATAATATTCTAAAATTACTTGAATGGAAAATTTTTCCTCAGTTTCATTTTGATTTTTAAGATTAATCCTTGATTGATCCCATCTTTATGCTATTCACTGCGTCATATATACAAAATTTTTAATAAGTTTTTTAGAGTAAACACATTCGTTAATCTTATTAATTTATCCCTCTCTAGTGCTTTTATTTTGCTTAAAGTTTCTTTTTTTCCAGAGAACAAGAAACTTCATTTATTGATAGAACATAATAGTACAAATCAACCCAAAACATGAGAGACGTTGATAACAAATCCTAATCAATAAGGTCAAATCTCTTACACAAAAAGAGGATACCGAAAACCCTTTAATACAAAAAGTTCTATTATGAGAACAAAAATTTGCTACTTTGATCGAAGAAAATAACTATATAAGGATAGAGTACCAAAAAAAACAAAATAAAAGACACAAAAACTCAAACTAATGAAACTTTTCAAGACTTTAAAGTATTGACCCCAAAATGTTAAATCCTTTGACACCCTTGTTAGCATTAGCTTTAAAATCTTTCAAAAATAAGCTTCTAGCTTTAGAGTGCTTGAGAGATAAAGATGGAAAAAAGAGATAATAAAACTTAATTTATAGTTTTTATTCCTTCCCTATTTAAACCCCTGCAATATGTCATTTCTTTATTATGTTTGTTAATTAAACCTAACCTATATAACAAATTCACTAACACAATATAAATGTGTTAAGTACTACCAAGTTCAGAGTCAGACTGGAAAAGCATTCTATTGTACCAGTGACTTTTGAGCATTAATTATTATCACTTTCCATAAAGATCAAAATATTATTAGGAATCTTCTCTCCATAATCAAAGCCATGCATCTAAATAGATCATCAGTTTTCACATGGCAAAGTTCTAGCGTACGTTGCCAAATACGAAAACTAGAAGAAGTCCTACGCGGATTTGACCAGGCGAATTAACTAAAGGAGTCCCCAGTCGGTTAAGTTTGGAAGTTCCAGTATTGTACATAGATGGCTAATGTTGCTCGTAGATGAGGAATATTGGTTGTTAGTTCCAACTGGTTGTGATATCGGTGGAATCCGTGTATATTGGGGAAGCGCAATAAAAGCATGAAAAATTAATATAAGTTTCGATTATCTGATATTCATCTTTATTTTATTTATATATAATTTATATTTATATCTTGTTTATATCTTATATGAAAAATTAATATTTGTTTTTAATCCGTATCTGTTTTTCAACAAATATGTATTTAAAAATAATAAAAATAAAATACCAAAGCAATAAAAATAAAAAGGATAAAGCAAAGGGACCCTAAATTGTTATAGGGTTTTTGTGTTGTTATGATTCTATTTTAGTGTTTTGACAAAGAATAAGGATACTAAAAATGATATAATCCAAAGAAAAGTGCTAGTTTACTGATTTATTGAAAAATCATTTACACAATTATCAATTACATAAAAATAATTATTAAAATATTAATGCAAAATTGCATGTATAAGATATATTTTTACGTTTTAAACTAATATCACATGTTTTACATGAATTTTTTTGTTATTTATGCAAAAATAGTAAAACTTTCCATTTATAGTAAATCACATATTAAAGATATAATTTCACTTTTCATAAATGTACAATTTCTTAATGCACTAAAATTTCAAAATCTCATGTTGAACATGTGATTTGTTTGTTAAAATCAAAATCACATCTTTTAAATATAATTTTACGTTCGTATTTTGATAATTAAAAATATATAATTTGTATCTAGATAATTTTCTTTTATAGAATACGTAGACATTTATTACACCATATAAACTAACTATATATGGATATTATGTATTAGGAAATCAACGCTTGTTTGTTAAGGTCCTTCTAATTGTATGGTATGAATATGGATCCCTCGATGGGATTAATCCATATTCATCTCCCCCTTTCCAATAAATTTTAGTTAATAAAAAGCCTAAGGTTTGTTTAATTTCAATTGATATTTTACATAAGCGAAATCAAATAAGGTTTTTTTAGTTTAGTTTATTGATATAACACACAATTCAAGAGAATTGATGATAAGAAAGATTTTTGTAGCTTAAAGGGAGGGGCTTGATAGCTCACACTTTGGGCTCAAAGGCGCAATTAAGAAAATGACCATCAATAATGACTAATCTCAAGGAAATGGTTGTTTAAAGGAAAATATGATTTGCTCATAGTGAGTAAGGGGTCATGAGTAAAAGAGCATATTTTAGAGTTCATGTTTATAATAAATAATTTAAAGAGTAAGGTTAATGTAACATTTGGTACATAATGTTCAATTAACTATTTAAATTATAAAATCATTAATTTAATATCCAACCGAAACTTTTATATTCATTAATACTATCTCATCTAACAAAGTTAAGTTTGTTGTCTAATTAGACAATCGAGTAGATAGATTAATGATGTGCGTTTTCCTAACTAGATCAAGTTTTATAAATTATTTCTTAAGATCTTTTCCTATGATCTAGTTTACACTACGCAAGTGCACCTATCAATTGTAGTATAGGAATGGATTATAGGGTCGTATTCTTTAGGGCCGTCGACAAGTACTTCTACTCATCCTCTTAATTATTATCTAGCAGAATAAATTTAGATCAAGATTTAATATTAATTTACTTAAATAATTTTCAACTAAAACTATACTATAACATGCATTACAAAAAATAAATTTAAATTAACTAATAACAATTCAGACTCGCTTCACCAATTAAATAACATGTACTACAAACTCCATAGTTGTGGAATCATTCCTAACTGTGGGATTTCTATTTACTGGTTCAATAACTCTCTCGAGTCTATTGAACCCTAATCCTAGTCTTTGTCTACTGGAATCTCTTTCTAGTTAACAGCCGACTAAAATTGCTTTAAAAATATGATCCCAATGGTAATTATTTAATTATATGCAGAAAATTCCACAACCCTATCTTTAGGCATCATGGGAAATATTTCTCTATAATGTAGATCTATTCCACGGGTAGATTTCTCAATCGCATCCCGTGAAAATCTAATCTAATTCTAAATCGTGCACTACTTAGAATTAGAATAAATTAATACACTAAAAAGATTAAGAATTCATACAACATTTAAATATATAATTCATTGAAATACATGTACCTTATGGCTACACGAATCCTAATAATTACTCATACATGATATAATAAGAAAACAGAACAATAGATATAAAATAGAAAGAAAATCTCAAATTTTCGTGAAACAGTACAACACTTGGATGAATAGTTGTACCTTTTAGCCAACCAATACAACAATTGGATAAATAGTTGTACTTTTTGGCGAACCAATACAACACTTAGATGAATAGTTGTACCTTTTGGCAAACCAATACAACACTTGGATGAATAATTATACCTTTTAGCCAACCAATACAACAATTGGATGAATAGTTGTACCTTTTGGCGAACCAATACAACACTTGGATGAATAATTGTACCTTTTGGCGAACCAATACAACACTTGGATGAATAGTTATACCTTTTAGCCAACCAATACAACAATTGGATGAATAGTTGTACCTTTTGGCGAACCAATACAATATTTAGATGAATAGTTGTATCTTTTATCCAACCAATGTGTCACTTAAATGAAAGAAAATCAAAGACGTCTTTTGGCAGAAAACTCAATCACGGGCGACAAAAATGGAGTGATTTGTGTTGTTCTTCATTTTCCTTTGAATCACGGACGACCAAGAGGGCGTTATTCTCGCTGTTCTTTTTTTTTTTGTCCAAATCAATGGCCTTTGCACGAGCGACCAAAGGGGGGGATTTTTTGCTGTGGGCAAATTTTCTCCTTCATATCTTCATATCACGGGCAACCAAAGGGGGGTGATTACCTCTTATATGCATTTTTCTTCTTCACGGGTGACCAAGGGGCCGTGATCCTTACTGTAGATGATGTTTTGAGTCCATTTTGTTCCAATTTGCTCCAAAGTGTGTTGTTATGATTAAAAGTTACCTAAATTGAAAATATTATTGATTTAAGTATCAATTCTTAAATAAAAATATAACTTAAGACCCGAATTTTACTTAAACAATAATTAATATCATGGATCATTCATGTCTATCAATTAACTCCCAACAACTTAAATGTGTGTGTTCATCATCCTACTCAATTGTCTAATTTTTTTTAATAGCTACTTAACACATATTACTCCCATTTGTTGAGAATGTCAACTTAATAGATGGAGTTAACTTTGTTAGCTAAGATAATATTAATAAACAAAAAAATTTTGATAAGGTATTAAATTGACTACTTTAAAGTTCAAGTAATTAATTATACATTAGGAAAAGTTGCATCAAATGCGACATTAATCCTAAGGAATATAGATTTGAAAGTTGAGTTTGGAGATGACTGATGGTATTATTATGCTTTCGATTATCTTTGTAACAAATATTAGGCAGATCATAATAATTAATGAGAGTTTTATTAAGAGGTTAAGAGCAATTTGTTGACTTAAGACCAATCAAAATACCAACTAAAATGTATGGACAAAGAGATCATAAATGGTATAAAGTTTTAAGCATTCAATAGCAATGGTAGTGAAGGGGAGGTTTAGAAGCTAAAGTGTAAAATGCTTTCTCTGATCGTTCATTAATAGCTCAATATAGTGTCCCAAAACCCTTTAGAATCTTGTAAGACCTGAGTATTCTTGTAACACTTTTTTTATCATTAGTGAATTCAATGCTTCTCTCTGTTCATGGTTTTTATCCCCCATGCTACGTTTTTCTTGTAAATTTGGTTATATTATCTTTTTTGCTCTAACTTTTAGATACATAATTGCTGCTTCATCCTATGGTTTTGATTTTACATTTTCATGATGTTAACATAATGATAATCATATAAAATTATATTGAATGATAGTCAAGGCATTTCGAATTGTTTGTTGATACTTTGGTGCAAATATACTTATGAGATTTCAAATATTAAAGTTGAAGTAGCTAGTTTACAAAAATTAATAAAGTCCAGATAAAAAGGGGGACACTTCTATCAAAGTTCAGGGAGAAAGCGCCGGTCATAATTATTAGTATTTATCCATTTATGAGTCAAATTCGAGTCAATTTCAATGGTTATATTTATAAAATTTTATCACTAGCCAACTTAATAGGTCAAAACATACCCAAAATTCCATCTTTAGTAGAGATGTCGCTGCACCCATTGTGCTTTGCGTAGTAGTTATTTTTATTATTATTTTTTAAACTTTATCAAAGAACATTTAGTTATTCAAAGGATTTAAAAACAAGTTTTTTTTTTTTTTTTTTGAGATTTAAAATCTAAACAAATAATTTTAGGACGTGGAAACTAAGCTATAAGTAACACACCTGAAAGGATGAATTTATGGTCCACGCTAGGGATGGACATGATTCGATTAACCAGTTTATAATCCTATTTTTTTAAAAATTAAAATAATCAATTTTTTTAAATCTAAATTTAGACCGGTTTATTATTAATGGTTAACGTCGCCTTAACAATTAACCTTTTTCTCGATAATATTTTCTGTTTTCAATTTTCAACCATTTAACCTAATTGTTAACCAAAAGTATGGTAACCATATTTTCACTTAGTCCATAAAAAGTTAAGCCCTTTTGTTTCAAATACATTAAAAAATTTGAAATTAATAAGTAAAATATCACAATTACATTCAAAAATTGCAAATTTTAAAAAATTAAATAACTATAAACCAATACCAAATTAGGAATATAACTCAAAAAAAAATTATACAAATAACTTTATAATCTTCTCTTTTTTTCGCATTGCAACACAATAACAACATAATAATTAAAATATAAATATTCAAATCATTCATTAATTTTTCATATTATAACACAATAATAACATAATAATTAAAATATAAATATTTAAATTATTAGTTTTTTAATGGTTAACAGTCAACTTGATTTCTGATTGTTATAAAACAAAACCGAAAAACAAAAAAAATAAAATCATGATTGTAAATAGAAATCGATGGACTAAATAACTATATTTTTTGAATTTATTTTTCGATTTCGATTCGATTTTATTGATTTTTTTTCCTTATCCTTAGCCTACCCCAGGCCTACGTTCAAAAAGATGGTATATTTTTATCAACATACATTATTAATATTTGTACGTTGATCACAATAAATTTCTAAATTGATATATTGACATTTTAAATCCACTTATAACTCAAATAAAAATACTTACATACATTATTGTCACGTAAGAAACTGTGCACCATAGACCGCAGGCCATATATTAATTTTATTTGGCATACTCTAGAAAGGGTGTTTCCGTCCATTCCCACTCCGGACTTTAATTAGCTTCCTTTTAATTAAATTTCCACCTGTCCGCACATCCCGATATGAAAATTAATGGCGGCCCGCCAAGACGTGAATGCAAACATGACGGAACAACAAGGTTATTATCCAGATCTAGAAATAAGATGGTCGTTGTACTTGTGGCCGTCAGTATCAGGAACTGACGACTCACGATAAAATAAAACCATTATATTAAAAGTTTTTGTAATTAAAGCAAAGCCTATTAAAGTATTCCTATAGTTTCTCATATCGGATAATAACATCTTATGTTAATTATTGTGAAGATTATTGAAGATTAAACATTTTCTTATACTTTCTCAAATCGGATAATGAGATCTTATTTTAATTATCGTGAAGATTATTGAAGTTTAAACTATTACATTAGTTTCTCAAATCGCTTAATGACATCTTATGTTAATTATTGTGAAGATTATTGAAGACTTGTTTCGGTTTTAGTTTTAGTTTTAGCACGTGGTTTCTTACCACTTTGGCGTCGAATATGAAGCCGGATCTACCGGATGTTTGATTAAAGTAGAGAGAGAGAGAGAGAGTAATTGTTATATATTAGATGTCAATTAGATGTAAACTGAGGAATGAGATATAAATAAAAAGAATTATGAATATAACAAAAATGAAATAAATGGCATTAGGAATATATGACCAAATTAAAAAAGAAAAAAGATAAAACATAAAATATCATGCAATTCTTTCCATAAGAAACTTCTTTCACAAATTTTCAAGCTATTGGATTGTCGGATTTTTATATGTATCGGATCTATATCAATAACTTATCGGTATTAGATATGCATCGATTCAATTTGATCATTTTGTTAGTAAAACTGTTAATTTTTCATCATATTATATTTATATTGGTTCAGTTTTAGTTTGTTTTGGAAATGATGTCAAATGGATATCAAACCAGTGTATCCATCGATACCATATCTATATTCGTTTGTGTTTGTTTTGAGAAAGGTGTAAAAAAAAGAAAGTAACTAATTATGAAAAAAGTTCCTTAGATAAAAAAGGATTGTGGGGTGAAACATATATACTATTATGGAAAATTCTATAGTGTAAGGTGGTTATAGTATTATCGGTCCATTACATTATTGATCCGTAGGGATTCATTCCAACTGTGATTAAAACTATTAATATTTTATCACATTATTTTTTATAAACAATTTAATAATAATATTATTGATAGTAACATAGTATTGTTTTATCTATTTTATAATTAATTATTAGGTTTGTTAAATTTTGTAATTAATTACTTAAATTTTACAATTAATTATATTAATTACTTGATAAAACATTCAGAAAGCTTGTTAAATAATAAATGAACACTTTCAACTTTCGAGAAACTTATAAAATAAAAATTACATATGGATTATCATATTTATGCTATTTCCTCTATTTTTTCCCTTATACTTTTAATGTAAGTTTATGATATTATATATTATAATTACATGAAAAATTTTGAAAAAAGAAAAAAAAAATGAAAAATCGGCAAGCAATTCCTTGCAAGACTTTTACAGGACTTTTCTCATATATAAAATTGTATGAAGGCTTTTCATCCAATTTCGTTACATTCCTTCTTATTTAAATTGGTTCTGTATCAGTCTGTATTAGTATCAGTATCGATTAGTATTAATTCAGTATTAGTTTGATTTGATTAATTTATAAATAAAATTATTAATATCATATTTATTAGTTCGATTTAAAAATTATACCAAAATGATATCAAAACAATTCAGTTACGGCTGATAATCTTCAAATTTTAGTTTAAGAGAAAAAAGAAAAGGAAAAGACATCGGAGAAAAATTCAACAAATAGCAACAGGCATCTAGAATTTCTAGACTTTCTGTCTCTCTCTCCCCCCCATCAATTGAATACATCCCAGTCAAATTAATCCAACTTCCAATTAACGTTTTCCCGTGGATTTTCTTCATTGCAGTCTTTTCTTCTAGAAGAATATCTACAGCGTTATTTATATACAAGAAGACTTTTCTTACAGGTAGAATTGAAATATAATAATTATTTTTATTCCAATTTAATTTTGATTTGTTTATTGTCGCCACCCATTAAGTTTTCTTTTCGTTTTACGATCAACCGTCTGTCTCTCTCTCCCCTTACTTCTTGCAATCTTCGCCCTCGCTTGTCACTTCTTCTTAAATTATAATAAAGCCAAATAATGAATTAAAAAGAATAATTAAAATAAAGAAATTAAAATGCATCTTTCCAAGTTTGACTTCTTAAAATCCTCCTCCTCTCTTTGTTTCTGTTGTTGTTTCCTTGAAGTAGTATATGAACTTCATCACGCCCATTTTGAATTCAACAACCCAACTGTTGTTGTTATATTTATTTATTTATTTTTTGTTGTTCATCAGAGAACATATGAAATACAAAGCCCCATTAAACCCATATACCTTTACCGTTTCTTAGAAGCAAATCCAACTTATTTCTTACTCTAGCTCTTTTCAGTTCTTAAATTTATTTGGTTTTTTTCTTTTTTATGTACAAATTTGTTTTCTTAATCCAGTTGGGATTAGGAGCTTGTAAAGTTGTAATCTTTAGCTTTGCTTTAGTGTTTTAACTTTAAACCCTCTTTTTACTTTTGTTCTTGTCGGTTGCGGATATTGTTATTACTAATTATAAACTTGGTTATTGTGTGATTTGAATGTTTTGAGTTTGTTGGGGTTTGTGTGAAGTTGATGAGAGTTTGAGTTGTGTTGTGTTTGAGAGGCTTGTGGTGTTGTTTGTTGAGTTCATGGCCCATGAGCGTCCACTTCTGATCCCATCTCCAAGAACACCCGATGTAGTTTCACCATTACCTGTGTTTCATGATCTAGTCAGACCTAGTAGCTTAGCAATGGAATCTATGAACCCAAATGAGAATAACCCCCCTAGCATCGAATCCAATTTGAATTCCTCCTCAAGGAGGAGTATGTCTTCACATCACTCAAAGGTGTCAATTGGTGGTAACTCTGTAAGGGAAGGGGGTCTCGATGGTCCAGGGTCAAAACGCGTGAGGCATGGGTCTAGAGGCACGGATTCTGAGTTTTTCAGCAGGTCTCTGAAGGAAATCAGTGATGAGGATGCCAGGTTGGTTTACATTGATGATCCGGATAAAACGAACGAGAAGTTCGAATTTTCTGGTAATTCAATTCGCACTGCAAAGTATTCCATTCTCACTTTCTTGCCTAGGAATTTGTTTGAACAGTTTCACAGGGTTGCATACATATATTTCCTAGTGATAGCTATTCTTAATCAGCTTCCTCAGCTCGCGGTTTTTGGCCGGGAGCTTCCATATTGCCATTAGCTTTTGTGTTGTTTGTTACTGCAATCAAGATGCATATGAAGACTGGAGGCGGCACCGGGCTGATAGGATAGAAAACAATAGGTTGACATGGGTTTTGGTAAATGGGCAGTTTGAGAAAAAGAAGTGGAAGCATATTCGGGTGGGTGAAATTATCAAAATAGAGGCAAATGAAACACTTCCATGTGACATGGTGCTACTTTCAACCAGTGACCCTACTGGGGTTGCTTATGTGCAGACCATCAACTTGGATGGAGAGTCAAATTTGAAGACTCGATACGCCAAGCAAGAGACCCTCTCGAAGAATCCTGAAAAGGAAAAGATTGGTGGGTTTATAAAGTGTGAGAAACCAAATAGGAACATATATGGATTTCAAGCTAACATGGAAATCGATGGTAAAAAGCTCTCTCTTGGGCCATCCAATATTATTCTTCGAGGATGTGAGCTTAAGAATACTGCTTGGGCTGTTGGTGTTGCTGTATATGCTGGGCGGGAGACCAAAGCCATGCTCAACAATTCTGGAGCTCCATCTAAAAGGAGCAGACTTGAGACTCGTATGAACAAAGAAATCGTAATACTCTCTTTTTTCCTTATTGCTTTATGTTCCATCGCTTCCATACTTCAGGGAATTTGGCTAAAGCGCCACGAGGATAGGTTGGAAATAATCCAGTTTTACAGGAAGAAGGATTACAAAGAGAATCCTCCGAAAGACTACAAATATTATGGATGGGGAATGGAGATATTTTTCACATTCCTTATGGCTGTAATTGTTTTCCAGATCATGATCCCCATTTCATTATACATTTCTATGGAGCTTGTGAGAGTCGGTCAGGCCTACTTTATGATCAGAGACGCTCAAATGTATGATGAGTCATCAAACTCTAGGTTCCAGTGCAGAGCCTTGAACATAAATGAGGACCTGGGACAAATCAAGTATGTATTCTCAGACAAAACTGGTACACTCACCGAAAATAAAATGGAATTTCAATGTGCAAGCATATGGGGAACAGATTACAGTGGAGGGAAAGGTCATTTACAGGAGAATCAAGTGGGGAATTCAGTTGAAGGTAACATGTCTCTATGTTGCTGCAATTTCCAGATTTTGTTTCTCATTATTTTTGTACATGTACATGATATGTTTTCTGTTCTGTGGCTTATGTATTCCAGTGGATGGAAAAATCTTGAGGCCTAAAATGGCAGTTAGAACTGATGCCGATCTCTTACAACTTGTGAAACTTGGAAAGAATGCTGAACAAGGCATACATGTTCATGATTTCTTTCTGGCATTGGCTTCCTGCAATACAATTGTGCCTTTCCTTGTAGAGACTTCCGATCCTTCTGTGAAGTTGATAGATTACCAGGGAGAGTCACCAGATGAACAAGCATTAGCTTATGCTGCTGCCGCCTATGGGTTTACACTCATCGAGAGAACCTCAGGGCACATAGTAATTGACATCCAAGGAGAAAAGCAAAGGTAAATCTAATGTTGATTCCTGTCATCCTTGCTTGCCATAGAGACATAAAACTCCATGAATTTCTTCTAGTTATGTGCCTCAATTCATTTATGAAATGAGAGATTTCTGGTGGTTCAATACAGTAACCATGACATTTTATTATGGTTGGCTAGCTGGTTATAATCAATGGATCCTATATTGGCACATTATTGTTATAGTGTCTGGAGAGTTCTTTTGTGGATTTAATCCTATTGCAAATGATGAATGAGTGGTGAGCTTCAAAAATGATATGGGCACGATATTAATTCTTCTGTTTTGTCAAATTGACACGTTATGGGTAATGCAGGTTCAATGTTTTAGGATTGCATGAATTTGACAGTGATCGAAAGAGGATGTCAGTTATCTTAGGATGCACGGATAAGTCTGTGAAGGTGTTTGTTAAGGGTGCAGATACAACCATGTTTAGTGTGATTGATGGATCATTAAATAAGATGTGGTACAAGCAACTGAAGGCCACCTTCAGAAGTACTCTTCCACTGGTTTGAGAACACTCGTCATCGGAACACGTGATCTAACTGCTTCAGAGTTTGATCAGTGGCACACAGCTTTTGAGGCTGCTAGCACTGCTGTGATGGGTAGAGCTTCTCTGCTTCGTAAGGTTGCTGCCAATGTGGAAAACAAACTCTGCATTTTAGGTGCCTCTGGAATTGAAGATAAGTTACAAGAAGGAGTACCACATGCCATAGAGGCACTGCGGATTGCAGATATTAAAGTATGGGTCCTTACAGGGGACAAACAGGAGACTGCCATTTCGATTGGCTACTCATCAAAGCTCTTAACTAGCAAGATGACCCAGATAATAATCAATAGAAATTCCAAGGAGGCATGTCAAAGAAGTTTAGAAGACGCCATTGTGATGGCCAAAAAGCTCACAGCAGCTTCTGCCAATACAGATAATACTGCTGAAGGTTCTGCATTGGTCTCAACTCCAGTCGCCTTGATCATAGATGGTACTAGTCTGGTGTATGTTCTTGACAGTGAACTTGAAGAACAGGTGAACGATTGTTACGGTGCTTTTTCTTCTATCTGTGTTTTGTATAACTTATTCACACTCTTTTTTTCACCTAAAAATATCACTGCAGTTATTTGAGCTATCGAGGAGGTGTTCTGTCGTATTATGCTGCCGTGTGGCTCCACTACAGAAGGCTGGAATTGTAGCCCTTGTAAAGAAAAGAACATCAGACATGACTCTTGCTATTGGTGATGGTAAGTAATGAATCTTCACCAACCTGATGGGATCGAAATTAGAAATTCCAGAATACAAATTATCTACTCGTTTGGCTAAGTTAAATTCTGATGCTGGATGTTGGATGTTTGGCAGGTGCCAATGATGTTTCAATGATCCAAATGGCTGATGTTGGAGTTGGCATATCTGGGCAAGAGGGTAGGCAGGCTGTAATGGCATCGGATTTTGCAATGGGACAATTTAGATTTTTAGTCCCCCTTGTATTAGTACATGGGCATTGGAATTATCAACGGATGGCCTACATGATTTTGTACAATTTCTACAGAAATGCAGTTTTCGTCTTTGTTTTATTTTGGTAAGTATGCAGCAAGCTTCCTGAATACTGGATCTACGTACAAATAAAAGTACTCCCATATAATCTCGTACACATTGACCTTCTAGATTAACAGCAAGACCCTGCAATGATTGAAAACATTATGAAATTTTATATTTTATTGGCATCCCGATTCCCAAGGACTGTTTTCCGAACATGATTATAAAATGCTAGTCACGTTCTCTCATTTTCTTTTTTGTGCTCATATACACAAGGGATTGTGGTGTTAGTGTAGGTCAAGTTTCTAATTCCTAATGAATTTGTTATAATATTTACTGCCTCTGCTTGCACATTTGAGAAAGTTATGTTGAGTGGTTTTCACTATGAGGAAATTTGTTGATGAAGTGAAGCTCATGACTGTTGCTTGCTCTTTGTAGGTATGTTCTTTTCACTTGCTTCACTATGACAACAGCCATCAATGAGTGGAGCAGCGTATTGTATTCAGTAATTTATACCTCAGTCCCTACAATAGTAGTTGGTATCCTCGACAAAGATTTAAGCAGGAGGACACTTCTTAAGCATCCCCAGCTTTATGGCTCTGGACAGAGACAAGAGAGCTATAATTCAAATTTGTTTTGGATAACAATGGTGGACACAATATGGCAAAGTGTAGCTATCTTCTTTATTCCGCTACTTGCATATTGGAAGAGCACAATTGACGGGTCGAGTATAGGAGATCTTTGGACAATCGCGACAGTTATCTTGGTGAACCTACACTTGGCTATGGATGTTATCCGATGGACATGGATTACTCATGCAGCAATATGGGGGTCAATAGTCGCAACCTGCATCTGTGTTCTTGTCATTGATGCCTTGCCTACCCTTCCCGGTTACTGGTATAACTTTCTCAACTTATCATACAAATTACATGACATTTTACCTTTTTTATCAATAAGCTAGTAGCTTCATCCATCATCTGTTATCTTTCGCAGGGCGATTTTCCACCTTGCTAGAACCGGATTGTTCTGGCTATGCTTGCTCATTATCATCATAGCAGCAATGGTTCCTCGCTTAGTTGTAAAGTTTATTTATCAATATTATTTCCCCTGTGACATACAAATAGCAAGAGAGACCGAGAAGTATCGGAGTTCGCCGGAGCTCGGGACTGTAGAGATACAGATGGCTCCAATTTTGGAACATCAACGGAGATGAAAAGGCGATTTACATTTGTATACTAATATTTGTTTTTTTTTTTTTTTTCTCTTTTTGTAAAATGAGTTATCATATTCTTTTGGTTTCTCTAGTGCATACAGTGGGTAAAACCACTGCTATCCGAAGGATAGCTTTCATGAAAATTAGCTTAGTGTTTGTGTTTTATATTATCAATTTATCATATTCTTTGAATGTACATTAATTCCAAAGTTGAAAATTCACGCCGTTATAGTTCATTTTTGAGTTCCTTTCCATTTTATATAACTGTCCATAGACTTTTATAATGTTTTAATTCCAAATTAGCTAGGGACTTTTCCAAACATTTATCTAAATGTCAAGGCCCAAAACATTTTTCAGGAAAATGTAATTAATGTAAAACATTTTTTCTTATTTTCAAAATATAGATTTTTCATATCTTATTTTTTTGGAAAACAACTTTCAAAATATAAATGTGTAAGTCGTTTTTTCATTAATTTATGAGTTCATCTATCCATCATCATTATTCAAAAACATTTATTATCAATTTTTTAAATATTTTTCATTTAAGTAGATTTATTTGCCATTATATATATATAATTTTTTTCGTTTTTAATATTTAAAATATATGAGTTATCTCGAAACTGTAAATAAAGAAAAAAATATATTTATAAAATTAGCCAAACATTTAAAAATATATTACTTTTTCATAGAAAAATTATTTTCGTTAATATATATATTTTCTCAAAACAAATACGGCTTCAAATAAATATAATTAAATGTAAATCTAAGCCATTAAATAATATACACGATTGGTCTGCTAACATAGACAGGCGACTAGAATTTTTCATAAACCATATCGATGATATGGATACTGAATAGTGACGACATAACCCAAGGGATATCTTGAGTTGTTTTTCTACTCAATGGGGCCCTCCCTTTCCCATCTGAATGGGATGGTCTTGGTGCAGTCAACATCTCCCTCCGACTAAACTTTTTCCTACTTATTTGATTGTTGCTGAGCAGTTTTTGGATAGCAACAGACTTTTCCAGAAGTTAATTCTCGTGTTGTGGTCGATTTTCCCTCTTTTACAATCAGTTTCATTACAATACCAGCTGTTCTAACTAATTGTCCATCCATTCCAAGTATGATTTCTAGTTATGCTTTTGCATTCTTGCAATGAATTTCTAGTTATGCTTTTGCATTCTTGCAATGAATTTCGGTAAACAACACATGGTTATGAGTATAAAATGTTGAAACTACATTGGCCTTCAAGTTTGGAGAATAGGACATGTGAGGCCGGTTTGTCTAGTTTTTTGAGCAGATATAAATATTTTTTTTAATTTTTTCTAACAAATTATTTATCAAGAAATAGATATAGATAAAAAAAAATTAGCAGTTCTCATCAAAAGATTAAATAGATTAAATATAGATACAAATCGGATATATTTACACATATCATTTTTAAAAAGACGCAGATATAGATAAAAAACAGACTATCCAAATAAATCCAAAATGAGTAAATTAAGGAACATTATATATTACCTTGTTTGGTGAATAACAAAGAGAGTAAAATAAATTTTGATTTATAGTTTTCCTAATATTATAATATAGATATAGGAAACCTTATTTTTACTTGGGAAAAATTCAATAGTTCCGTTATTAGTTTTGACAGGATGCAATCGCGTAGGCTATTGTAGGGTGCTTGACCCGTTAAATACCCTATAGGGTTTGATCTTATAGGATTATGGGACGAGTTTAGTAAAAAAATTTTGTAACTCTATATGGTTAGGGTCGAGTTTGGGTTGTAGTTGTGATCCTATAGGGTCAACTCGACTCGCTAAAATTATTATAAAAAAATACATTTTATTTTAAAATTTAAAAAAACTTAATAAAATAAGGTTTGTCATAACTTGCATATTACAAGTTGCTATAGGTAAGTAAATTTTTTTTTTAACTTATATAATATATATAATAGTAGAGGAGCAAATAATGTTGTCATTAACTTATTATTGGTGCTGACAATTAAATATTAGATAATATGTCAAAGCAATAATTTCATTATTTTTAATTAACATAGTTTATTACTTAATATATATAAAGTATGCATTTTATTAACAAAAAATATTATTAAGTGAATGTTTTCTATTGTTTTCGATATTTTATATTAATGTTGTTTTTTCAACCAATAAAATTAAAATAAAATACCACTTATAATTCAAAAGATAGAAGCTAGCTTCATTAATTTTGTATTAAAAGTTTAGAACAAAATTTTCCTCATGAAATGGTGTTTATATTTACACTACACTTAATCATATATTTTGATATAGGAACATAAAAGCAAAAGAATCACATCTTATCACCACTAAAATTAAATAAAAAAAGTATACAAAATTAAAAAAAAATTGTAAAAGAAGTATGCATTACACATATATAACAGCTTTTGATATTACACTTTTTCGAATGTATTGATATAAAATACAATGTAAAGTTGATATTACATTGTCTTATTTATCCACTTTGTAATACCTTTACACAATAAGAATAAATAAGAAAAAAAAAAAGAGTGAAAACATAATTGGGCAGCAGAGCAGGATAACGAGTTAAGACTATGATCTATAGGGGCGTTTGGGTATTGTGTAAAAAAATCTTATAGGATCGCGGGTCAGGTTTGGATAACCTTATAGGGAATCAGGTCGAGTTTGGATTTCTTATAATCCATTTCAAACCTGCCCCAGGTTGTATTCTTACTCACATCATATACAACGGTGATCGAATTATAAAATAAATAATTTTTAATAATATTTACATGCAACACTTACATAATATTTATCATAATTAAATTATTATTATATTTATTTTAAAAATTAAATAGCTAACAGTCTCCTTGTTCTGTTTTACTGGAATAACGCTACCCGCCTTGTGCAACTTTATCAATCACCTATTCCTGGACGGAAAAGGAAATTAATAATTATGCTTTTTTCCAGAATTAAATGATTGGTCCTGTAAAATGCGAAGCAGCCACGTGAACTAGAACTTGTTTCGTCTTCTGTCTTTTTTTTTTTTTTTCCTCTTCTTCTTCACGTGAAAGCAGAGCTTGAAATTTCAGAATCGCATTGAATGAACCTCGTACGCAGGCAAAACAGATGAAGCTGTTAGAATAATTCCAAGACGGAAAATACATGGATGGTGTTTGGATAATCTATTTTTGGCGGAACCATACCAAATAAGATTGTGAAATTCTTATGATCTCATATACGGTATCGCATGTATTTTTATAATCCTATTTAGAATACACAAAAAGTATTGTCAAAATTAAGTGATAAAAGTACGGCTCACCTCCAAGACAATGGGTAGAGGCTGAATAGCATATTATGTTTCATGCAACACATTCTTTAATATTGTTAAGACATCTTATATTTATAAATAAGTAATAATAGATTACATATTTAAAAACCATGTTTTCTCATTTTCTTTGAAAACCATCTATTCCATGATAGATTAGATCATCGCCAAGATCAGAATATCATGTGAATTATATAATTATATGAGATTGAGCCAGATCAAATATCTATTATTGTTTTGCAAAAAGTCAACGTAATTTTAATCAAAATCATTATATAAGGAAATAGGACGAGGTAAGAAAAACATGGCTGTAACATATAAGTTGATGTATTCAACCAAGGGAAACAAATCTGAGAGACATTAGTAATTAATCTAAATGTTTGCATAGAGTAGAATTTGACTGATGTGAAACTTTCAACTTTGAAGTATATGATTTAGGAAGCTAAGGGTGTTCATTGTTTGGTTTGGTTCAACTCAGGGGTTGAATCGAAACTGCATTTAAATTGGTTCGGTTCAAATTAGAGATGCAATCGGGGCGGGCTTGGAACTAGTCATATAAGACCCGAACCTGACCCGCTTCCTAATAGGATATCTCAAACCTGCTCCGCGATCCTATAGGGTTTTTTATTCAATACCTAAACTCGCCCCTACAGGGTTTTGACCCTGACCCGTCCTGCCCGCAACCCGCTTCATTTCTTTTTTTTTTTCCCCTTTTCAACTCTTAGTTAAATTCAATTTACATTCGGTTCGGTTCGATTCGGTTCGATCTTCTCAAACCAAACCATTAGTGTTTAGGCTCTTCATGAACCAAAACACAAACCAAACCAAAATATAAAAGAATTGTATTTCGCAGTTCGGTTCGATTCGGTTCAATGCATAGCCCTAAAAAAAAACCATATGTTATTTATATGCAAAACACTTATACACAAAAGATATAGAAAGTTCAAAAGCTAAAAGATAAAATGTATATACAAAAATTAATAGTATATTTATATTAAGATAAATTAGTTTTAAGGATGAAAATCTCAAATTTATATCATAGAAAAAAGGGTATTCAAATTTTATAAGGGAGGAGCAGATCCCATAGAAGGAAGGGAAATCTCCAATGAAGAGGGGAAATAGTTACTAGACAATACGCCTGTCATATCGGACGGCAACTAACACACTTACCAATGATATACATCAACATCCTACATCTACCTAAAAGGCTAATGCTATTTCTCTAGAAGTAGACCGTAGACGTGGATCTCTAACTGCTACTAAGTAAATGAATTTATATAAATTATGGGAAAATTTAAAAACCGGAACAAGAATGTTTGGTGTTTTAAGTTAAAAGAATAATTTCAATTAGTAATATGAAAAGGAAGATAAAAAGTTATTAACATTATGTAAAATTAAAATACCATTACACTAATTTTTTCACTTCAAACTTAAGGTGCGATTGGCCAAAAAGGACAAAATTGAATGGGCAACATCAACAATACATATTAATGATCGCTTGTTCACACAATTTTTCATAACTTTCAGCTGGACCCCAGGGTTTACCGACCGGACCACAGCTAGGTGGCTAAGAAATTTCAACCATCACGTATTGAAGCGTGGAAGAAAACGACCCCCGTAGGCATAGACAATTTTTTAGCGTGTGATTAGTTGGGGAATCCAAATTAAATATGTTATGAACCATATAATATAGATAGATCATTTAGTAAATACTATCCTTAGGGGCTGCTGAACGATATTGACTGGGATTCAAATGTGCCGACCGTGCTAAGCCTAAGAGAAATGGAAATACCAAACATATAAATTTAACATAGCCCGCTTATGTGTAGGTTTTAGAGGTGGTAAATGGTAAATTTATACAACTTTAAAGAAACGTTGGTTTTACTAATGGTTTTGTGATATCGTGGCATTTTTTCTAGTGTTTTTTCGATCTCTTATGTAACAAGTTTAGATTTAAATCGTCCTCTGTGTTGTAATTGGCTAGAAAAAAAAATGATAAAATAAAATAAAGGGCGGTCATAAAGAACTTTGTTAAATTTAGGTGTCTTCTTGTCACATACCCTAGAGAAGCAATAGGGGTAGAAGAAAACCGTTTGGTACGGGTATGTACCGGAAATGGGGTTGCAATCCCCTAACTCTACGCCTATGTTATATTTTCTGTTTTAATTAATACAAGTACTGTTTGTCAAAAATATAAAATAAAGGCTGGTACTTGAACAGTTTCTTTTTTTTTTTCTTTTTTCATTTTCCCCCCCTAATAAAATTATAATTATTATCGACTAATTGTTATAAGGATACTTTGGCCCATAGGCAATATATGTAATACCATTTATATATACACACATAAGATAAATGCGAGATACTCTTTACACATGAAAGATTGAAAATGAGTCGGGCAAAAAAAACCTGCTTCTTAAAGCATATTGATAGGTCAACTCATGGGTCACGGTCCATATGTTCAGCTCTATTTATGTCTAATCTCTTTTTGATTATTATTGGTATATATAAAGCGGGAAAAATGCAATGGAAGGACCTATATTTGTATAATTTTTACAAAAATGGCCTAGTTTTTTTTTTTTTTTTTTTCCTACCATGTGTTTTAGGAGTTATATTTATAATTCATATACATCTTAGGGCCTCTATCTATCTACCATCAGCAAAATATAAAGTGGCATGTACGGAGGTCCTAAAATGCATATATATTACAAACATAGGCCCTTAAATGCATAATTTAAATATTTAGGTCCCCTTTCACGAAACTATACAAATAGGAGCTCTTAAATGAATTATAAAAAATTCAAGACTTTTTTTTTTAAAGATTGCATAATTGAAAAAAAAAATACATATTCTTATTCCATCATTACTTAGAAAATTAATTTTTGGAATTTAGCAAGAAGTCTAGCTCATTATATGATTTTTTGTTTTTGGCTCAACTAGTTCATGATATGATTTGATATAGATACATATACTATATTCATGGTAATTATCTATCCTCATGGATGATACTTAATTAAGATTAATATTTATTTTCTATCTCTTTTGTTTATGTAATAACAAATAAGTGATATCATATAATAAGGGACCTATAGTAAAAAAAGAAAATTCCAATTAATAAATCAATATCAATTACTTTAAATGCTATCTATTATTATTAAGATAAGAAAATAGTTTTTATATGTAATATATGCAATATTAATTTGAAAAAAATCATATAACAATGGACTTTTGTTATATTAAGTAAAAACTTATATAGATTTTGTAATGCTCTAATCTGAAAGCATTACAAGCCGCCACGTGTTCTTACTTGATATGGACACGCTAAGGCTATTATTTCACTAATCCATAAATTTAATATAATATCATCAACATCACTTTATATAATAACAAAAAACTTCATAACAACCTAGCTGGTATAAATCAAAAGCTAACTCAATTTAAACTAAAATATCTTAAGAAAAATCTCACAAAACTTTAGATTTTTAAAAATATATAAAACTTTATAAAATCTTAAATTTTGTCTATCTCCAAACCAAAACATCTAAACATCAGCAGGAAAGTCAAATACATTATCGTCCTCTCTATAGTCCACAAAAACATCATATCCAGCTAGATCAAACATTACATGATCATTACATGTTCCTGAAAAATAGAAAGGAATGAGCACAAAAGTCTAGTACGCCATACCACAAACACATGCACATGAATAGGTATAATACAGATTTCACATACAATCTAACATTATGTGCAACAATCAACAGGTTATTATCTTTGATTAGCTAACAAACAACGCAGTTTAGAACTATTAGCCATTAGCCCTAATTATAATAATATAATTTTTTTACTTAATATTACATATATCATATTTATTTTATATACACAATTTTTTAACAATTTTTTACTTAATATTACAAATATTACATTTGCAAAGATCACTATTAGAGAGGATTTTGAAAGACTTCCATATTTAGGAATGGTTTTGGTGTAGAAGAAAGATTAGGTTATATAGGAGACAAGGAATAACTCTTCATCTCTTCATTTTTAATCACATGTTTGCCAAATGACAAAACATATAACTATACATCTTTAATCATGTCTCTGCCAAACGACAAAGCATTTAGTTATACGTTAGGTGAAACACCCTCTTATTTTTAATCAAATGACAATTTTACTCTTCACTATAAATCATTTATCTTTATATTACAGATTTCACACCAACCTCTAATTATAATAATATAATTTTTTTACTTAATATTACAAATATAATATTTATTTTATATACACAATCTTTTATCCTTAAAAATAATGGATAGTTTGGGGAAAAAATTGACATTAGTTAAAGTATTTGATTCTGTTTTATTAATAAAATTTTTCCTTTCTATTATAAATTCTCTTATTATATCGTATCATTTTATGAATAGTGCATTTATAGAAGAGATACAAGTAACTAACATTAATTTTAATTAAGTATCAAGCATGAGGATAGCTAATAAATGATGAACATATATGTATATGTATTAAATTATATCTTGAGTTTGAAACTTTATCTTTAAGTTTGAAAAATTATTTTTCAAAATAATAATAAATGAAAAAACATGGATTTTTCATTTTATTTGTGGGAAAAAAAAGGATTGGATTCTTTTACTATGCATTTAAGTGGGGATGCATGGTTTTTGTGAAAAAGAGCCTATATATTTCTAGCAAGAGTTTTAGGGTCATTATTTGTATTTTATATGCATTTTAGGACTCATATCCATGCCACATCGGATTCCATTGATCACAAAGACACTCATACTACTTTTGATAACTTAGGTATAGCTTTCTTTATTTTAAATTTTTTTTTAAACCACAATTACTATAAAAGATAAAAGATTCAAATCTATTCATCTAAACAAAAGATCAATATTAATAAAATTAAATTATAAAGTCATTGATATTCTCTTCGTGAAATTAACAACCTCGCTCATTTTCTTAAATTTGGATCTAAATGTGGTCTCTCATTTCCAAACCTAATGGCTGGACCCCAGGATTTATCGACCACAGCTAGATCAATATGGATAAGAAATGGGACCGATCTCGAATGATATTGATTGGAGTTGACAGTGTGGACCGTGCTAGGAGAAATGGATATACCAAACCTATATAGTATAGCTGATGTCTAGGTTTTAATTGCGCACACACATATATCTTTATATACTAGAATGTAAATATAATAAATAAAATATTAATTATTTTAATTATTCGATCATGATTAGGTATAATATGAGCCGTTATATGATGACAGGACCGATCCGTTAAAATTAATACTAAGATCATAGAAAATTTCAAACATAAATGTAAAATACTCGCATCTTCATAAGATAAATGGGTTTTACTTTTATGTGCATTTGGGCATTTTCAGAATAATAATTATGTGTTCATATGATACTTTAACAAATTTCAAGTTTTATTGCTAGCTTTCTTATGATTTTATATTAAGTGTGTGATTGTTTATGTTTAATCTCTTTTGGATTATACTGGTACATAAGAAGCAGCGGCATAGCTTCGGCCATCCTTATGTGTACTAAATTATTGAAAGTTAATAAATACTAACATAGATTAAAAATAATTAAAATTAAGCTCAATATATATTATTTTATGGAAAAATGCATCTTTAATTATATCAATGTTTGACTACATTTCTATGATTCTAACATTTTTCTTTCTTTTGAGATCCTAAACGGTTGGTAACAACATTAACTTTCTATCCCAAACGTGATAACACCTTATTAGTTGAAATAATTAATTAAAATAAATGATATAATTAAAATTTATAATAATTTATTAAAACAACTAATAACCTTATAGCCTAATGACATATTCTCTGGTCATTTAAGTAAGAAGTATCAGGTTCAATTTAGGATAAGCATGCTTGAGCAAGAATAGTATTAGAATAAGTAACCTCCTGGAAAGTCCTTGTATTGCAACCCTTCTTCGTTTAATTTTATGCCTGAGTTTTTCACATGCCAAAATCCAGGAAAGTCCTCATATAGCACCTCTTTTTTTATTTTTTTTTAAATTTTATGCATGAGTTTTTCACATGCAAAAGAAAAAAAAAGATTAAAACAATAATAATTAAAAATCTAAAGGATACCCAAGGAAGCGGGGAGGTAGGGTATTTGATTTTAACCATTTCAAGGTGGATGTCCAAACATATAACCAAAAGCCACAAACTAGTATGTGTGTGATTTGTCCATAATGTTGGGTTGCCACATACCACTGGATGGAAAAAAAAAAAAAAAAAGAAACAACTAAATTAAATCAATATGTAAACTAAACCAAATCAACAAGAATTTTTTTAATTTGATTTAGAAAATTTTCAAATCATAAATTTACAATTACTTTAGGGGATGAACAAATTAATCATAATATAGCACTTAAAAAAAAATTAACTTATAATACTTCATCAACCTCTTAGTCTTACATGTAATCGTTATTTCTTATTGTTAAATAAATTTAATATTTTTCATATAAGATTGCATGTTAATTAAAGATACTTTCCTAAATTAAAAAATGTGGTTCAATCGAACCATCTATTTGGTTTAAAGTTAAAAAACATCATACCACAGTGTTACAATACGATTTGGTATGTATGGAAAACCAATTCATGTCCACTGTTATTACCACCCTTATGGGTTCAATGCCATAGACATAGGTCCAACACTCCACTTTTATTATTATTTTTGTTGTTGTTCTTCTCTTCATTTCTATTTGTCCAATTTCCATGTTTTTTAACATTTTATTCAAATTATATAAAAATTCTTAATTTTTAATCATTGAGAAGATTAAAACTCAAATAAAAATAAAAATGAAGACATAAATAGAATAGTGGAAGATTGTTGAAAGCAAAAGTATAATTTTTTTTCATTATTTTATTACTCAGATGCCTCATCATTATGTAGCTAAATTGATGGTGACTTATAAATTAGGGTAAATTCCAATTTGTTAAGGCTGTGCAAAAAATTTAAAAATAATAATAAAAAATGGATCGAACCAAACTAGATAGAACTAAATCATAACATATAAAAAAATTCAAAATTATTTTTCTTCTTTTAATTAGTTTTAAAATTTTTATTTAAATATATATCCTTCACGAGAATATAATTAGAATGACCATGTTATATTTTTATTGCTATACTATGTCTACAAAAAAGTTAGTTGTTAGGTTTTAGCCTCTATTTTTTTGAACATTCCTTTACTTTTTTTTCCTTTGTTTTATTGATCAATCCATGCCTATTATCGAGTTACACATTGAATTATGTAATTGATAATGTGTTAATTAGAAGTACAACTATTGAAGTTTCACCTCATATAGGATAACATATTCTAATTTTATTGAGTACAATATCATTGAAGTTCAAGATAATTCAAGAGAACAATACTAGTAACAATTATAGTTTTATGATGAATGAAATTACTCTGCTATAAGTTTTACCTATTTAATTTGGTAAATAATTAATTTCAAATATTACTATTTATATATGTATTAGTGATAAGAAATATGTAATTGAAGTCCATTGATAGAATGTTTTTTTTTTTTTATTTTAAGAATAAAAGAAAATGGTTTGAACCACAACTGTAATTTTTTTTTTTGAAAAAAATATAAACCGAACTATATAGTTAAGTTTAAATTTAAAAGAAAAACTTAAGCATCTATTCAAGGGGTAGACCAAATCAAATTGCTCCGCATCCACTATTATGCTTTAGATATCGGTGTTTTATACATTTTCACTTTAGTTACTTATGTTTTGATGTTTAGGGAAAATGTCAAATTTATTACCTTAACTTCACACGAAAATTTTATTTGGATCTTAAACTTTGAAAAGGAAATATAATACCTAACTAGACTTTTCATTACTATTATCACTGATAATTATTTTGTTTGTTAACATGAAAGAAGCAGATTGTCAACATAAACACGTTTAAAAAGGATACTAATAAACCATTATTATGTCATGAATAATATTAGAATACTTACAAAAATATTTATAGAGAGAAACTTGTGGATTTTGTCTTTGATGTAGAGAGAGAAGTAAAATTTATATTTGTTTTGCATTTCTCAACCTCTAGAGATCTCGTAGATCAAACTTCATGCTATGATTTTATTAGAGATGAAAGAATTTGTAAAGAGAAAATTATGGGTTTTGTTTTGGTGCCAAGAGAGAAAGTGTTCTATTGAGAAGAAGGCATAAGTAGATCATTTGCCTTCAATGTTATTATAACTTACTATTGAAGGTACATGCTCTACCTATGCCTTTTTCTTAAAAATTTTTGTTGTAGTGATGCATGTAGAGCCTCCACCTTCACTAACCTATTTTATGAATAAGTTTTAAAGGAAGCCAATTGCGGATTAAATTTTATAAGCTAACCTATATTCGTACAAAAACCATGAGATGGCCATGGAATTCGCACCTAGGTTGTCTGGCCATAGAATTCACACCTAGGTTGTCTTGATTGTAATATAAAAATAAATGAATTATAAGGTAAAAAGTATCATATATTGATTAATAAGAAGTTTTATGATCCACCCTGATATGAATAATGATTTTTGGATAAATGGCAGATGCATTTGATCAAGAGAAAATCGTCTAAGAAAGATTTAAGGATACAGCGTGTAAGCTTCCTCAAGGCCACCGGCCTTAACATGTAAGTCGTTAGCTTTGCTTTCTACACCGTCGACATGCCCTACATGGCCTATGTTCCATCTTTTGAAGTTTTAAGCCACGAGTGTAAAATCTAGGCTGCCAGCTTATATCCTTACAGCGCCCACCTATGTGTCGGCATACATACACAGAATTTTTAAGGTTTTCCATGTTCTATAAATAGCCCTAACCTTTTTTCTTTCTTCTCCAAAACCTCTCTTAAGCTTTTAGAAAACCCTAAGACATCTATCAAGTTGTGATCTTGCTTCAAGAAGGACCAAGGATCAAGTAATAGGTAAGTTGATCATTTTCAATCCTTTTGTGATCCAAAAGTGTTATCTTTCCTAAGATATTCATATTGGTATTGAACAGAGTCAAATTCATGGAGAAATTTTGGAGAAACCCTAATTTTAGTGGTTGGAGGTTCTTTAATTCTATAATCAAAAGAAAGGAAGGTGTGTATGAACCTAGGGTAGTTGTAGTTCTTTTTAGTTTAGGGTTTAGATGATTATTGAATTATGTTCATTTCGTAAAAAACAAGTTTTGATTGAGTATTTGATGGTATTCTAGTGTCTTTGATGAAGTTAGCTTTTTTGTTTCATACATTGTTTCAGATACGTCCTTACCTTGCTTGTTGTATGTGATTGTAGGTTTAGTATCAATAAAAGAATCTAATTGCTATCTAGCTTAAATTGGTTTGCAACTAAACTGAGAATACCGTGTTACTAGGATGACACCTTGATGATTTGTGTGTGTCGCTGTCCTAAATGGAGTCCTACATAGGGATGATTCGGGTAGTTTAGAAATGGTATAAGTACGATGCTAGGGTATGTGTGGAGTAACCAACACCAATATAATATATATATATATATAAGTATTTTGTATATAAATTTGCTTTCATGAAGTCATGAGTTACTCCAAGTTTAGAACTAATTGCAAATGGTTCTAAACTGGTGTCGCATACCTAGCTAATCAAAGATAATAATCAATAGTTGTTGCATAAGTTATTGGGTTACATGTGAAATTTGTATGATGCTTTTTCATGCACATGTGATTGTGGTTTGGTGTACTAGGTCTTTGCACTCACTCCTTCTGTTTTTTAGGTACAGGGGATGACCCAGTAGTATTTGATTTATCAAGCTATGATATATCCATTGATTATGGGAAAGACGATCATGGAGCTGACTTTCTTGCTGATTTTTAGATATTTTTGAATGGAGAAAACTAGAGTTGAAGACTATATTCAATTTTAAATGGTTTATGATTCTAAAATATTTTATGAGACCTTTTCTTATGATGTTTTAAGTTTGATCTAAGTTGGCTTTTGGTTTATATCAGCTAAGTTATTCAAAAATTTTATTATTATATAAAGTTATAAAAGCACCCTTATATGTGAGATATTGATGTTACATAGTATTTACAATTGTGGATTAATGGAATTATAGCCTTAGCGTATCCATCTCTAGTGAGAATATGTAGCGAGCTGATAATGCCTTCAGTTTAGGGCATTATATTGATGCAAGAAATAACCAATCATAAATTGAAGTAATGGTACTTGTCACACGAGTAGTAGCAAGTGTAGTGTCTATGGTTATTCCTTATCCAATTAGTTCAATAATGTTTTTATTAGTTCGAAAAATCTGTAATTTTTGTTCTGATTTTGTAAATGAGTGTCTTTTTCTTACACTATCAAGTGATAAGAGATTGTCTTTTCTACATCAACAAATAAAACAAATTCTTTAAAAGTACTATCTGATATTAAATTAACTATTTTAAAGTTCAAATACAAATTCAATTTTCATATAAAATTAAGAGAAAAATGTATGTTTACCAATTTGTCCCAATAAAAATTACATAAAAATAATTACCAAAATATTAACACATGTAGCACATGCGACTCATGTACAAACATGCATCGCATATCGTACATGCAACTCATATACAAACAAAAATCACACTTCCTTCATAAGACTCATTGAGGTTTAAAACCTTATACATTACTGAATCATATCTTACATACACGATTATTGTGTTAAATCGACGATTACATTTCACACATACAATTTTGAATTAGTAATTTTATGATTAAAATTATCTAATTTATATTTAACTAATTTCTCTTTTAAAAAATTGTAAACATGCGTTTCACCCCCAATTCAAGCACCGGATTTTCCTTACTTCCATTTTTTTTAACAATCAAGTGACCTAGTTTTAAGAAAATTGAGAAAAAGAAACTTTCGTTAGGCTGCCATTAGTTCTAAAACACATCATAGGTGCTCATGTCAAAGCTGCTCAAAGCGGAAGTTAGCCTATAAATTGTGACATATCATATGCGAACGTTGTGACATTGTTTAGCCTACAAAATATTGATATATTATTTGAAAGAATTACAAATATTGATTCCACCTTTAAGTTTTACACTACAAGTAATTTCACTGTTATCTTGCACCTATGGCATCACATCACACATCTATAAATAGTGATATTTCACTTACACAATTATTAATAAAATTCTAATATATGATGAATTGCTGAAAAAACATAATGGAACCTTTTTTCAAAGACCACCCACTTCAATCGCTGTCATAATTTGATAGGTAACTCTTCAAGTCAAAAGGTTAGTCTAGCCATCCTAAAAAGTAATTATTAAAAAAAATTAATTACCAATATAAACCTCTAAAATCCCATTTAATACATAAGTTGTCCATTTTAATGTGTTATTCATTTAAGAATGGCAAGTTCTAATAGAAACTCGCGTTTAAGAAACTGTGAAATCTAATAGTAAACCGGCATATATTTAGCAAGCACAACACATTAAAAACTGTAAATTCTGTTTGGATTGTCTGTTTTTCATCTGTATCTGTATCTTTTTTAAAATGATATGTATAAATATATCCGATTTGCATCTAAATTTTATCTATATTTGTTTTATTTGATCTTTTGATGAGAACTGTCAACTTTTTTTTATCTATATCTATGTCTTGATAAATAATTTGTTAGCAAAAAATTTGAAAAAGTGTCTGTATCTGCCCGAAAAAAGCCAAAACAAACAGACCCTAAAAAACCGTGAATTCTAATAGTAAACTGGCATATTTAACATGAGTAACACATTAAAACGTATGTCTTAAATGCGAGTTTGTTGGTAATTAAGTTTAATAAATTTGATTATGTTAATTAATTTTAAAACGAAATTCATTTTCACAAAAATCATAACAGTTCACCACTAATCACTAATATGCAGTATACGTGAGAGTGCTAATAAACACAAAATTGTATTTTATGAAGCAGAAAATAATTTGCAATAACCGAGAAAGAATCAAACACACTAATTCCTCCTTGTTTGTGCACTCTGTTTCTTAATCTTCAAGCACAAATCTGTTCCTTCGTGCTCCAAAAGCAATTCTCTGCACATAAGCAAAAACAAACAAGAAAGTGACCAAGATGTATAAATCTTAATGATAATTTGGAAGGAAAGCCACTCAAAGAAAGGATTACTGAACTGAAAATATCTGCGTGTAGGCTTTGACCCCAGTTAGGAAACGAACATATTGGGGCTTCTGCGAACCATTGACTGGTATAGATCTTATGTTTGGAACAAGATATTCTGCAACCTGTTCATCCACAAGGCATACCCATATCGAGCATCAGAAGGAACAAACATAAGCAGCATTAAGGAACAAATAACCAGATCATATTGCTTAATGATAAATTTATCACAGCATTCCAAATTAAGCCAGTTCTGAGCCAAATATAAAAATCAGTAATAGTTGTGGAGCATGTTAAACTAGCACCAAAACCATATTATCTTCTCGAATTTATTAGATCTAGTATGGTTTATATTTTCGTAAAGCACTTCCCCCCACTCAATTAAATAGAATCAAATGAATGAGCGCAGGTTTGAACTCACCTCCTGCTTTATTACCATATTGAGGTTGACTATAACCATCTGATCTTAAAGCACACACTATTAAGCTTCAAATAAGATAATTGTGGTGCTAACCCAACACTAGTTTCCTGAAAATTCCTTTTTAGAAGTAGCATGCTCTTTTGTTAGCCATTTCGTTGTTTATATGCTAACTGAAACAACCAGATCTTTTAATCCATAGTTTCATCATAACAGGCTTAATAATACACCTCTACTCTTAACAACTAATAGCACATAATGCAAAATGAAGAAAACATTACCACTTCAGCTGGTTCTGCAAGTACATTGATGAAAAACTTTGCCTGGAATAAACAAAATGGTTTCTTTAGTTCAAATCCAGTCCTAGAGAAAGATTTTTGAAAGGGATGGTTTATTTCAGTAAACCTGTTTAGTGTTGGCACCAGACATTAGAAGATCAGTCGTCACCATTCCAGGCTGCATCATAATATGAAAAAGGTCATGGCCTTTCTAGTAAAGTGAAACCCAGATACATATTCCTTGCAATGCATATTACTCGTCGCCTATTAAGTGCATTACTGTAACCACAATGTCATCTTCCTTTCATATCCCTTAGATGCCACTTGAATAGTTTCTCTTGGAAAGAAAGACTGAAACATGTGGCTTATACAATCTGATATGCATTATGTAATACCTCCAGCTTTAAATGACCCATAGTCAAAAGGTTATGCTAACTCTTAGAAGGTATGCTGACAGAAAAAGTGAAAGTTCATGCAAGTAACTACAGAATGTTGTCATGACAACAATGAAGCAATAGTATTCAAACTTATAATACGAGTGTGAAACGCGATTTGGGTATAAAAAATCAGTATCTCATTTTATAGACGCGATTTTACAACAGGATTTTGATAATTAATTTCATTTGTTTTGTATATTGGTAATTATTTTTTTTAGCAGCAGCAAACATGTTCCAGACTCAATTTTAAACTTACACAAATTTTGAGCAAGGTTTTGCTGAAAGAGGCCAACAATACTTCTAATTACTTTAATTTTCAAGCAGTCATTCTGCAGTAGAAAATTGTGCATGGACTTGCTTCACATGGATAAAAAAGTTCCTGGGAACAGCTTAAATAGTAAATGAAGTCAATGTCAGATATATGTGCAAAGGGACATAATCAGGAAGTGGTGCTTAAAATATGTTTCCTTTCCCTTCAGATTGTATCTTCAGTTCTCTTCATCTGAGAAACTAAAAACCAACCAAAGCAATAAGGTTCCAGGTTTCATCTTCAATTTTTTGAGCTTCAAGTGAGATTGAAGTTAGTTCATTAACATGGTCTAAAGTACATTTCACTGGAAGTTCTGTGTCCTGTAAATCGTTAAAATATTCCTTCAATGTGTCCTAACACATTGACAAAGTCTACTGTATGACTTTGATTATAAGCAAGACAGAGATCTTAAAAAGCCTCCTTGAGGTGTGGCACTATTAATGATATTTTTAAAGAAATAGGTGCATATCCAAGGGAGCATTCAATGAGTATGAAACAAACAGACCAAAATATTTGCTGCAAGGTCTTGATACCACTTGGTTCACATTAGAACTGCTAACAAGCCGAGCTGCTTGCAAGTTACTCAAGCTCGCTGATTAGTAAACAAACCAAACTCGAGTTTAAAATAAAGCTCATTTATGTAACGAGCTAAGCTTAAGTTTCGGTTCAGGCTTGCAAGTAAGGTCATTAACAAGCTCATGAATAAGCTCATTAGTAGATTTGTGAGCTTTATATTTATGATATATTATATATAAATATATAATTAAAACAACAAAAACTAATTTTATTTAATATATATACATAGTGACTCTTATATATTATTTTTAGATTAAAAAAATAAAAAACAAGTTATCTAAACAAGTCAACCTCAAGCTTAAATTTTAAGCTCGACAAAAAGGTTGGTTCAGCACAGCTCGATTTATAAATAAGTTGAACTCGAGCTAGAAATAAAGGTCATTTAGCCAAATGAGTCAAGCTTGATACTAAAATTTTAAGCTCAATAAAAGCTTGGCTCATACTTAGCCCTAGTTCACATTATCAGTCTTCATTATTCTATAATCTAGTTAAACCTCCATGCAATGTGCCTTTTCATTTAATATATATTGTGTCAATAAAAATAATAGGTTTACACAAAAAATTATTGTAATTAATATGTCAATAAATTCATACTTGCAAGATTTCAAGAGCACAATTATTGAATTATATAAATATATCACATATAACGCATCTTATGTGGCCATTGATCAGCTACATTACAAAAAATGAAAAATTATGAGTTTTAGCATACAATCCTATACAATGGTAAAATTGTGTTACTTGAAAGAAAATAATAAAAGCATGTTGAAAAAAAAAAAAGCAGAGAAGTGAAGGGTCGTGTTGTTATAGGCTAAACTTGGTGACATTTCACAAAAAGTAATGACACGAAAAGCGACATTTCATGAACATAACAACTTTAAAAGTAAAATTGACGAGATACAATAACAGAAAAGCTAAAATTATATATGCATGCCTTCTTCTTCTTTTTTTTTTTTTTTGTGGTCAAAGGGCTTTGACCTAACTTTAAACCAGATAAAGCATTTGAAAATGCTCTCTCAAACATCAAGACTTTAATATGTCTTAATTATAGTTTCATTCTTGAAAAAGGAGCACAGAAGGGCCATTGCAGTGGTGTACGCATCCTGCAAAGAGAGGAAAAGAGGGGAGAGGAGGGGTTCCAAGGTTGGTGTGCCCCACAACTCAACTTTACCCAAAAGGAGCACAATTGGTTCCGAGGATGTGCCAGCATGTGCCACATTGATTGAATTGAAATTCTTTCGCATATTACGGAAGTCTAAGGTAGGGTCAAAGAATAGATATTATAGCTACGACCCAAAACTGTTTTCCATGAAACAATCTACCAATTAACAAATGCTCTTGAGACCAACCATCTTTTCAATTATGATGACACTACCATCCACCAATTGAACAAAGACCTTGAAACTTTTTGTCATTTATGACAACAGTCCTGACTGGCAAGATGTCAGAAAACATTGTTGCACAATAAGTGACGAAAATAGCCAAAACATCCAAAAAATGGTAAAATAAGAATGATGATAATAGAACATACCGATAGATTATGTAATATAACATTTTTCGCATCTTGCATCCGCAGTTCTGCCTGCCAAAAGAAAGGGGAACCTGAGAGTCCAATGAGCATATATTCTCATAAACAAGTCCAGAAGAGCTTTCAAGTTCACATACTAGCACACATCATTTTAACAATATAAGATCCTCATAAATAGGCCTTGAAGTAAATGCTGCACCAAAACACCCAGTTCGTATACAACTGCACATTTTGGCCAAAAAAAAAAATATATACAACTGCGCCCTTTCAAACTACATAATACTCTTACAGTGGGCTTTGAAGCACATAGTATAGTAGTGGGCTGGCTTACTTCAAATCTCAGTCAAGCTTGGCCTCAAAATTATTCATGTCCAGCCCTTATTATTAGAATCTAAGATTAACATGGGATTGGCTCAACTCAGAAAATCGTCTGACTTCATGAGAGAGAGAGAGAGAGAGAGAGATCTGCCTTTCATTATATTTGGCTCGGTTATTACATTGTCCAAGGGCTTGTCTCTACGACCATAGAGTCTATAAACGTTTCTTAAGTACTTAATTCTTTCTGGGATAAGCTAGCTTAGTTTCTAGGATTCATAATACCTCTCCCAGAAAAATATTATCTAGCAATTTATTTCACTAGGCATACAATGAAAATTTAAACTTAAAAAGTTGTGATCTGCTCTTACAAAAAATAATTATCTCAATGACCATAGCTGATTGAGTAAGCAAAAGGATATTCTTTAACTAGGAGCAACTAAAAATCAAATTGCAGTTAGCAACAAGAAACAATTACTTATTTCAAGCCTCTCCAGTGCATGAATTTTTTTTTTTTTTTCCTTTCCTTCCTCTATCGGTCAGGTTATGATACACAGTCTGTAGTAGCATATCCATCTTCCCCCGTCGGTAAAAAAGTTAGTTTAATACGGCAAGCTGAAAAAACTAATACAAAAGAAGAGGAGATAAAAATCCAAAAGCACCAATAAACGACTTTTTTTGGATCAAAAACGAATAGACAACTTCTATTTCCTTTAGTGACGACAAAGCATTGCTGCTCTTTCTTCCATAGAAGAAACAATATGCCCAAATACTGCATAGCTTACACAATATCCCAAGACACTTATCAAACATTTTGACAAGAACTGTTTCTGTTTAAATGCATCTCAGCACTCATATATAGTTGCCTTTAATATTATTGGTGCATCTATTTGCCATCTTAGTTAATGCAATGTCATTTATATAGAATATGTAGGGTGGGGAACAGAGTTGATAAATAAGCTTACATGTAGCAATTCTAGGCTTCAAACAGAATCTTGTAAGCCATACTACAAGTATAATGCCAAAATGCTTTACGATGCTTTATAAAGTAAAAAAAGAAATAGCAAACACAGAGAAAACAGCTTACCTGTAATGACTTTGTCAAATGCACCACACTGCGTTTAGTTGCGCCATACGCTGCAAATCTGTATAGAAAGAATGATGAATTGCTTAGCAGTCCCTCCAAGCTCAATTGTCACCATCAGCATTGCACAGGTACTGGGGTACAGTATTGATTCAGTGTTCGATAAGGATTTATGCTCAACAAGGCATTAGTTGATAATAAAAACCTCCTTTCATAAGGGAATATAAATATGAATGAATATGTAAAGAATTGAACATGCAATTGTCAAATGCCCCAACGAGGAAATAACAAGAGGTTTGTCCAGCTTTTTCCCTTTAAATTTTTCCGAAAGTCCAGAGTCCACATCCAGAAAACAATCCTTAAGATTTTCACTTCTTGTTCTCTTACAAATTTAAAAGGCTATAACCTCCCTAGAAACACACAAATCCGGGATAAAAGATGAGTTTATGCCAGGAACCAAGGCTTTAAGAAAATTTCATATTCTATTGTGATTCAATCACAGCTACATGGAGAGTATTTAAAACAATTCTTGGTATATCCTAACTCAACCCAACATGAGCACAAAAGGGACCCAAGATCACTTTTCTTTTTTAAAAAAATACTTTTCTTTTTCTTTTTTATTTATTTATTTATTATTTTTTTCTTTTGAAGGGGCTAAAATCACTTATCTTTGCTGTTGCATCAGAAACAGAGGCATCTCATTATCACTTATCTTTGCTGTTGCATCAGAAACAGAGGCATCTCATTCCTCATTTAGTGGAAGGCTTTTAAAACTAAACGTATAACGGTCATGTTGAAATCATAACATATTTATGTCAATATGCTTCTTTTTTAGAGGGTCTTGTTAATAGGTGCCCTTGTTATATTTGTAAAGGGCCCAAAATGGAAACCCATCACTCTTTTCAAGATTGATTATACACAAGCAATGCACAAAAAGACACAAGTTTCTTTTTTAATCCAATTAATGATTACACTAGGGACACCCATTAACATTTTCCTTATGATAAAACTAAGACTAAGTGAAGCCGAAACCAACCTACAAAACATTATTTCAATTATTTTTTAATAGATGCGTTTTGATTGTTTTCTTTTTTTGAGAAAATGTCTAATTTAGTACTTGAACTTTAACAAAAAGTTCAATTAGGTACTTAAACTTTAAAAAGTCCAATTTATTCTTCATTGAATTTTTACACTACACCACTCAATCATTGTTTGACACGTATCAATTACTTAAAGAGACAATAAAAGAGTGGAGTAGGTTTATGGGTACAAAAAGTTTAATTAGGTGAAATTGAACTTTTCAAAGTTCAGATATTTAATTGGCCTTACGTTAAAGTTCAAGTACCAAATTGAGCTTTACCCCTTTCTTTTATGCAAAATCTGGCTAAAAACAAATCACTTAATCCAAGTACGAACTACAAACTAAGAACAAAATTATCTGGGTCACTATTTTCAGGTCACGTTTATGAAAACTACATTATATGTTGTATCTGAAAACAGAAACTCAGTTTAGCATAATTTTCACTTTGAAACCAGATTTAGTAAAAGAAATAGATGAGCTTATTTGGCCAAAAAAAGAATATAGATAAGACCTATTATTGACAGACCAAATTGAAAAAGCTTAAAAGGCCTCGTGGAACATTGCACATTGCTGACAATTATTATATAATATAGCCAAGCAGTGCTATTGATAAGAACAAAGATATAGTTCCTTCTGAAATACAAAGCATTCCTCTATAACTACTGCAGAAAGGATCAGAAGACAGTGCTCTGCCCCTAACATTCAGAAGAATAAATCTTGCTTGACGATGATGATGCATCATATAATATAAAACAGTATCATGTCGAGTTATTCAGAAGATCTGACAATTAGATGAACCTTGGAGTAGGTCTTCCATCTGAACCAGCGCCATCCATGTTGAATATATGACCCCCTCGAGGCTGGTTCAGCATCATTTTAATTGCCTAGAAAATGGCCTTGCACAAGTTAGTTCCAACTTCTTAGTGGTAGCATAAACAGACTCATTTGAATTATCATGTGAATAAAAAGTAGGTGGTTGTATACCTCTCGACAGCATAACATCAGACCGAGGGTATTTGTGGAAACAACTTCTCTGTAAAAATATTGAAACATAATTAATGATGAATGATGACTGCACCAAGAACAGGAAAGGAATATCATACATGGTAATTTGTAACTTGATGCTCACATTAGATCTTCATCGGAAGACTCCGCCAGTGGTTTATAGCTATAAGCATTTGATCCTGCATTATTAATCTGCATCATTCTAAATACATGGTAAGATAATACTAGCAAAACATTATCTCACTATTATCAAACATACTTAGGTCGTAATAGACACATGCACATTTTAAGGTAATCTGCAGCAATTATAAAAGTTAATGTATAGTTCCTCGGAATTTTTTGTCAGTAAATGTAATTCCTCAGAACTGTCTTAGAATGTTGAAAGTGATATTGTGCAGATGGACTGCTCATCAAAATGAATTGAAGCTAGTGCATATCCCCATACAGGAACTCAAGATTCAAATTAGCTCAAAGCCAAAGGCCTGAAACTGTATTTGACAGGGAAGAAGACAAATTATGCAGTCAATTAATCGGTTTTTTTTTTTTTTTTAATAAATATCATAGAGGGTTGACTGATCCTTGTCAGCCCAACGGTAGCAGCATTACAGGTCTCCCACTAAGATTGCAAGATTTAGTCCACAATCAGTTTAAACGACTGCCATCAACTTAGAGGTTTTGAGTCTGATGCTGAAAAATTAAAAGACGCATCCATCTACTAACTTTCATTGATTCCATTGCCCATGAGAAGACACTATTAAGCATGAACATATGCAATCATATATACCCATATATCGATGTATTTCAACTTCTCCTGTGCAAATGCTACTAAATCCTTTACATCCTGAGCATCACGGACATCACATGCTGTACCCTGTTAATGATAAATTAACCTAGATTAGGCCATAGCAGGAACATGCAAGCATGCACAAACAGGAAATGCATAAAAGATGGAAGCATAACATATCAGGCAAAGAGAGGTCTTGGAGAAGGTACCCACACATGCTGCTCCCCAAATTCCCCTCTTAGGCTCTGAACAGCTGATTCTACTCTATCTGCTGCAAAAGGTCAGACTATTTAGGCATTAATCGAAAATGGCATTCCAATGTGAAGTTTGAGTTCCATGAAATTTTTTCCCATCTAAATCATATTTACACCACATCAGTAATAAGGACAATACAGAAAAAGAAATTCAACTATGAAAACAATTAACTAAAAAAGGTAACAGTATCTCAACTTCGTAGAGGCTATGACTGATCAAATAGAAGCTATCATAATTCCCCTGCCCTTTCACCCCCAAAGAATGGCCATGTCTAAATCAAGACTGATTACATTGCTGAAGCAGACAAAACCATTGACAAGTTGATGCATTTCATGATTTGAGTACACCAACAAATCTATTATGGTACCATTAGCATCCAAAATCTTTCCAAATCAACTTTGGAATAATTGAGATCAGGAACCAAACAGCATAACCTATAAAAGCTGCTAGCTTGAACTATATAGTTTTGTGATCTCAAGCCGAAATTTGAAAAATCATATACCTAAATTTAAATTCCACCAAGAGCTACACCTGAATGATTTTGGACATGTTAAACTTGAAAAGACCTCATAAAATCACAAACTTGAGGAATTGTAAGAGTTAACTTGCAATTTTAACAACCATGACAACGAGAGCAGACTACATTCCCAAGTTGGACTTAGTTAAAACATTCTGTCACTTACTCGCATCATTCAAAAATCAAGGGTTCAATTGAGGAAATTATCTACCTATTAGGCCGAAAAAAAAAAAAAGGAGAAGTTAAAGGGGGAATACCTGATCTTGAACAGATTATGACATTGTCTCCAGCTTTAAGAAACTCTTTTGCAAGAGCATACCCAATACCTGAATTTAGCATAGAAGTCCCATTAAGGAGTGCCCGAGATTCATTATACATTCCACGAAAAAGCAAGTATATGAAAAGGTGAAGTTTTCGTCTTTGTTTGTATTTATTTATTTTTGGACACCATGAATGTGTAGAGAGAGAAAGGGAGAGAGAAGATGACCTTTGGTAGAACCAGTGATGAGGACATTGAAAGGAGGAGCATGGGGACAGAGTTGGAAGATGCAGCGACTTTGAGTGTTGGAGTTGTGTTGTTGAAATGAGTGGAGGTACTGTAAGTGCAAGGTCTCCATAGAGAAGGTTTTTGGAGGGAAGCAAAAGTGGGTGTTGAGGAGCGTGAGGGGATGGGAGCGGAAGGAGAAGAAAGTTGAGGAAAGAGAGGACAGGTGGTGGTGGATGATGATGATAGTAGTAATAGGGAAGCCATGGGAGATACAGATAGAAGTAGAAGTTAAAGTTGGGAACACTCTTGAACATATGTAATGGTTTATTTGATGTTGTCTGGAATCTGGATAACGATAATGGCCCGCGCCCTTTGCAGATTATTATTATTAAAGCGGGGCAATGCACGTATTTACTGTATTTTGAAATAAATATATAACATCAGCCCGGGAAAAGGAAAAAAATATTATTAAAATTAAAAAAATTACGAAAATGCCACTGGGACGAATTTAATCCATAAATAGGCAACACGGCCTCGTCTCTTGAAGAGGCGAGGTCGTTAGTGCCTGACCTCGTCTCTTCAAGAGACGAGGCCAATCAAAGAGGCGGCCTCGTCTCTTGAAGAGACGAGGTTGCTCCGCGTGTGACCTCGTCTCTTGAAGAGACGAGGTCTGCGCGCATAAACTGCAGCCGCGCGCCTCTTTCCCCATTTCCCCCAAATTCAAAAAACTAAGAACCCTAAATTCCCAATTCTCTCAATCGGTCCGACGTTGATTCTCCACGGCTTCTTAGGTTTTTTTTGTGATTGGGCAATCTCAGAGCCCCCCGACGGTTTCTACATTGCAATTTGTGGGTTGGAGGAGCAATACGCGCGATAAATCACCGAAATCCGCCGGCGAAATTTGAGGTATGATTTTCATGATTTTTGATTTTTTTTGTTAATGAATGTTGCTACATTGTTCAATGGTGATAGTATGTGCTGTTAGAATCATTTAATTGTGCAATTAGTAAGTGGAAGGATTTAATCCGGTTGTTGTATGTTATATAGATAGATACATACGTATACATATATGAAATTATTGGGAAAAAAAATAATATTGTGATTAGTTGTTGGATAATTTTTTTAGGAAGTGCAGTTGGGAAAATAATTTAAAATAACTTGTAATGTCGGCAACGGGTATTGTTGAGCGATTCCAATACCGTAGAAAATTTTCTAATTATATGGATACATATATATATATATTTGTAAATTGGGGGGAAAAAATTAATATAGTTATTGGTTGTTGGAAAATTATTTTAGGAAATGTAGTTGGGAAAGAAAAAAAAAATAACTTGTAATGTCGTGAAGGGGGTGTATTCGGTACTGTAGTGTTGGTTTATCATGGAAATGTGCGGTGAAAAAAGATAATGTTTGTAGGAAATCAGAGTTTCTTAGGAAAAAAAAAATAGAACTTTGGAAATGTTGCAATTGGAATTTGATTGAATATTATGAGGAATGAAACTCATAAGTGTGATTTTGCGAATTTGATGCATTGAAGCTAATTTTGATGAGATGGCAGGATTGTTGAGGAAATGGATAAGGCAAAGTTCATACTGTATGCTCATGGTAATATTGTACAAGAGGATGATGGTTTTTGTTATGATAAGCGGCCGGTTGCTATGGTCAGTATCAGTAGGAATTCAACATATGAGCAGATAGTGGAGATTATTTGCAATAGATTAAAGGTAAATAGGTGTACCAACGGGGCGGTCGAGTCGTAGTGGTAATTCTTTATTTCCATATGTTCTATACACTGTATTATTGAGTCATGACTGACGTTATGTTTGTTGTGCTTGTTTATAATCCATATCTGTTGTCAATAACAATATCTCCTCATCGTTTCTTCGCAGATGGATCCCGGACCGCTCGATAGTTCATTACTGACGCAGCAGCCTGTACATAGGTCCACTCTAGCGTGGGATGGGCAGGTCAGTTCATTTATATTTTATTGATTCCAGTTTTGTTTGATGCGGTGTTTATGATTTTTGATAAATATGTTCACTTTGTTGTAGGAGCATGAGGTACTACATTGTAGGCGCAGAGAGGCCAGGCTCAGGCGACCTGCTGGTATACCTACAGACGTGGACGAGCGCATGGTGCCATTCCTGTCGCAGGCAGGGTTCATAGGGGCGGCTCAGATGCCCTTCATTCAGCTGGATTGGCATTTGATTACTGCATTGGTCGAGCGATGGCGCCCAGAGACGCACACGTTTCACATGACCACGGGAGAGTGGACTGTGACACTACAGGACGTTGCTATCCTGACGGGCCTCCCTATGGATGGATTGGCCGTTACTGGCACGGCTCGCATGGATTGGCCAGATTTGTGCGAGGATCTATTAGGAGTTCGGCCAGTCCCCGGCGTCGACATGGATGGAGGTCGGCTGAAGATGTCGTGGTTAGATAGCCACTTCACTGACCTACCTGAGTTTGCTGATGACGTGATGATCCGACGTCATGCTAGGGCATACATTCTGTTGCTGCTTGGGGGATTTATTGTCGCAGACAAATCCTCCAACTACATTCATCTTATGTACCTCCAGCTGCTTCGAGATTTCGAGCGAGCAGGGCAGCACGCATGGGGAGCTGCCTGTTTGGCTTGGCTGTACAGGCAGCTATGCCTGGCTTCCGACGTCGACACGGGGGACATGGCAGGACCACTAGTTGTCCTGCAGATATGGGCATGGGAGCACTTCCCCCACATTGCCCCGGTACGGCGACTGCTCACCTCTGTTACCGCAGGCCGCCCACTCATCAGTCATTGGGGTGCGACTTTCGACGTCACCCGTGTGTCGACCCACCTATTGATTGAGTACCGCGCCTCCTTTGATCGACAGATGCCACATCAGGTATGCGATAGATCAATTTTGATTTCCATTGCCTTCTACTCTTAAATTGTTATTGTACGGTCATTTTCTTATGCAGTACATCACTTTTGCTACTTCATCAGGTGGTGTGGGACCCATACAGCTCCATCCTGCCTGCGCCCTGCCACCGTACTGCCTGGTAAGCAACGACGTATGGCGTGCCCGGGTGCCATTGGTATGCTTCTACCTTGTCGAGCACTACTATCCGGACAGAGTGCTCAGACAGTTTGGTGGTTTCCAGGAGATACCAGCCCCCCCTGCTGATATGAGACCCCTCCATGAGATTGACATGAGGGGACGTTCCGTGTGGAACTGGCAGTCCGAGCACGCTAGATGGATTGCTGAGTGGGATGCTCGGCGTGATTGCATTGTACAGATGCCAGATTTGCCGGCTGGGACATCTGACCATTACTTCCAGTGGTATTATGCCATCACCCGACGCTGGATCGGTCGCACGGGAGCTATCATGCGATACATGGTACGGTCGCTGTCTCTGTAAGCTTTATATATACTTGTACTGACTTATAAGCTATTCACTGATATAAATATTCGCTATTACTCGCAGGCTGATTTCATTTCTAGCGTCCCTGACATGCTCCCAGAGCTCACTGCATCCACTGCACGAGATGTCTGTCGTGTAGTGGATGAGTTTATGGGGCTGAACTTCAATGATCCAGTACCACCAGCTCCACCAGCTGCAGCAGGACAGGGTGACCCACAGCCTCATACCTTACAGAGACGACATCCATCTAGAGAGAGGCGTGGGCGGGGACGGGGACGGGGTCGGGGCCGAGCTCGGGCTCCAGGTATACAGATCAGAGATGAGCCTGAGCCGTCCGACCTACCTCCATTCGATGACTCTGGTCCTTCCCAGGTCATTCATGACGGGGCTGGCCCATCTTCCACTTCTTACGATATGGGGGACACCCCCATGCCAGACCCGTCATCCAGTGACTTCCACACTCCCCTGGCTCCACAGAAGAGGCGACCATCGCCATCTCATGATATGGGGGAGGGCCTTACACAGGTCGAGCCAGACCTTGTCCCATTCCACCAGTACAGTGCTGCTACGGGAGAGGAGCCCGCTCCAGTTACAGAGACTTGCCCATATTCCCCGCATCCTCATCATCAGCGTACCCCATTCACGAGGACATACGTGAGGCGGGGTAGAGGCCGAGGAAGAGGGAGCAGGGCCACACATCAGCAGGAGGAGTAGTGGACGACAGATAGATTTTTCTTTTCATTTTCATTTTGTATGTAGCTTTTTCTTATTTCATTGTATTATTCTTGCATGTATAGATCGTACTCATTTTCTCCTATTCATTCTATTAGAACAATCACTGTACATTTCATTCTATTTCATTTCCTGCTATGTATTATGACTCTACGAATACTCATATTTTCATTGCACTATCTATGATTGGGATTGGGAATGTGAGTTTCGATTGGGCTTCGAAACACTGTAGTTTGTTAGTTTTTTTGGCCATGTTGGAGGACGGTTAATGGCTTTTATCGCTGTTTATATTTGTATTTGACAGGTTTTTACAGGTTTTTTATGTAAATTTTTGCTTTTTCATGAAAGAAAATAGGATGGTGGGGATTTTGGCCTGGCCTCGTCTCTTGAAGAGACGGGGTCTCTCCTTGGCCTAACCTCGTTTCTTCAAGAGACGAGTCCAATCCAAGAGGCGGCATCGTCTCTTGAAGAGACGAGGTCAGGCACTAACGACCTCGTCTCTTCAAGAGACGAGGCCGTGTTGCCTATTTCTGGGATTAAATTCGTCCCAGTGGCATTTTCGTAATTTTTTTTAATTTTAATAATATTTTTTTCCTTTTCCCCATCAGCCCACGCATCCGCTATGCAAAAATAAAATAATACTATAAAATATAGTTAATTAGACACAAAATTATTGAATAAATAGGTGTAAAAAATAAAATAAAACTATGAAGTATAATAAATTAGACACAAAATTAGTGAATAGAACTATTATGTTTGCATTTAAATATAAAAGGAGAAAAAAAATAAAATTATGTAACCAATCAAAGAACTACGTTTGCAATCAAAATATAAGAATTAGAAAGATGGAATAATCCTATCAAATTAATATAATCGTAGTTGTTTGGCAAAAAAAGAAAAGAAAGTATCGTTGATGGTTTTGTTGCATTGAAGAATAGATCTTTTGCCTAAAATTTTAATCAAACATAATAATAAATGAGTAATTTTTTTAAATAATCGATAATTTTATTAATCCTAATAAATTTTATGAAGAAAACGAAATGTTACAACCCATATTATGCACTAAATGCGCAATTTACAATAAAAAATGGTGACCATTCATCGAGGTTTTTTAAGGGAAAATATCATTGAATTCATATTTTAGGAACTAAAACTAAAAGGGAAAACATCACTTGGGGTCATATTTAGGAATAAAATCCAATTCAATTGAATTAAATATATTAAAAAAATAAATAATAAATTTAATGAATTCCACAATCAATGCCTCTCCCGTATTTATAAAAAAAAAATATGTATAAGTCAATAATCTTATAATTTAATGATATTCAATTTTGATTTTTATATTTAAGGTATCGAATTCCATTCTTCACCTTGTAATGTTGCTTAATGTAGCCATAGGAGGTTAAAAAAGAATTGCATGTGAAAAGTGTGCTTGACTTTATTATTAAATACCTATTCGTTCGGTCTATTTACATTTTTTGTTTTCTACGATGAATTTCATCGTTCTCTTTTTTTTTTTTTTTCCACTATGAAAGATCTCCTTTCGACCAAACTTCGAAGATTCAAAATCAGAATTTTTTTTCCATAGTTTTAAAATAAAATTTTCAGGTTTTTGCTATGATTTATTTTTTCTATTTGAAGATCCTCGATTTGTTGTGGGACAAATATATATACACACATTTTCTAAAGGAAAAAAAAAATACACTACTTTGAAATGTTTGTTAAAGTATTTTATGGTTAAAATCGTATCTATAATATTTCATTAATGTTGAATTCATATGTGGAAAATATGACCAGCCATGATTTTTGGCGCAATATGCTCGCCATCGTACTATTATTTTTTTGGCCTATTCAGTCAATTTATTCAATAATTCTAAGACCTTTATAAAGTCTTAAAATTAATAGAAATTTCAAAATATATAAATAAATAAGTAAACATAAAATTAATTTAACGTTACAGACATTACTAATATCAATCTAAAAAGTACAGAATAGTAATGCTAATGATAGTTTATACTCTTCACCCTAGAATTTGTTGCTTGTCTAGGAAAAGCACGGAAAATAAAAGGATCAATTGGATTACAATGCAAGACGTTTCAAAAATTCAAATTCTAAATTTAATAATTTACATTTTAAAAATGTATGTCAATACACATGAAACCAAATGTTTTAATTTCAACACCCACATACTATTTATCGACGCATATTCATACTTAACGGTGATCTCACTATTATAATTGTTAATATACTAATAATCATATTTATTCTAACTGTAGAAGTTTTCTTAATTTTCACAATTGGTTCACTTCCATAGTACTCATGTAATTTTTCTATTTTATACATATTTGTCAAGGTAAAAATTTTTTTAAGTAACTTCGAATGTCATGTATTACACTGTACAATTTAATTTTAATTTTATACATACAACGCAGGTGTGCGCTGACTAGTGTTATGTAATATCCCAAAAAGAAAATCAATTATTCTAACACTCGTTAAGATATATGAATCAAGATTTACAAAGAAAGAACAAATTATATAAAGTAATAATGATTGAAAGGTTAGTAATTATTTTAAATATAATGACATATTCAATACAGAGTTTACAAAAAAAAGTAATAAATAATATAAAATTCTTGCACAATAGGCATAGAAAAGATTGAAGTTTTAAGTTTGAGAGATTCCCAATACTAATTAAAGATTTTGCACTAGTTTAAGATGAAGAATTTGTTGCTCAACTCAATCGCACTCTAATTGTAATTATTCAATCATCAACCACATTTTACTGCAAGATTAAACAACTCAGCTTAGAACTTGAAAAGCATTAAAATACATTATGGGGAATAATAATAATAGGTAACACGTATTACACTTTCAACATCAACAATAATGATAACTTCACAAAATGAATAGCTGGAAGGGGAAGAAAAAGTATAAAATTGTGCTTGCTTATCACAACACAACAATAATGGTTTGTGGAAAACCATGTTCATGTCCTTCGCTAACATATATTTATGCATTGGTGTACATATATAACATCCTCCCCCTAAAAGGAAAAAAAAAAAAAGAAAAGAAAAAAAAAGCAATTCATAGAGAAAAAAAAAAAAAAGCCTAGGTGAGAATATACAGGGGAAAAGGAAAATAATAAATACTACTATGATGAAAATAATCTTAGTTTTAAGCAACATAACCTCGTCTATTCAAGAAACGAGGTCTGATAAGATGGAAAGATCTCGTCTCTTAAAGAGACGAGATCAGTATAAAATGCTATCCTCGTATCTTGAAGAGACGAGGTCAAGTAGAAAGTTTTACCCCATCTCTTCAAGAGAGAATGTTGACACAATCATCTCCCATTCCCCCCTGCATTTCACATCTCATTCCTTGTTACATTAGTCAATATAAACAATTATAACCTATCAAAATTGTGTGCAATCAGCGATATAAATCATTGTCCTTCCACCACAAGAAACAACTTCTAGACTACATAATCCAACCACAATAGTATTCTCAAACCCAGTCCATCCAACCACAACAATATTCCAAAGCCCTTTACCAGCAATGTAATAAAAAACTTATAAAACATAATATAAAATGGTTACCATATTGTTCAATTCATTACATCAAATGTATATACAATACTACATATTACCATCATAAAACATAAGTATAAATAAAATCTAATCTACTCTTGAGTGGTTTGCTCTCTTGTCTCCGCCTAGTAAAAGTACGATGGAATGGCATAGCCTAATATATAGCCTGCTGAGGATGCTCCATAGATGAACCAACCTGTGTGAGTATGGCATCCACATTCCACCACTAACACTATACTGGTGAAATGGGACAGAGTCTAGATCCACCCGAGTACGTTCCTCCCCCATATCATATGGCAGTGATGGTCGTCTCTTATGTGGAGCTCAAGAGGTATGGACCTCTGCATATGAGATGTCCAACAGATGAGCATATGATGATGATGATGATGGACCAGACAAATCATGTTGAACATGTGAAGGGTTAGTCTCGTCATGATGTACATGCGGAAACGAAGGCTCGAACCGCATCCCAACCTTGATTTCATCACTAAAGTTCTAACTTTCAGCACTCATTTCCTACTCATCATGAAATGTAGGATATCCATTACCTACATCAGCACTGACAAAGGGTACTGACATTGAGCTCCCTACTAAGGGTCTGTTTGTTTTGGCTTTTTTCCGGCAGATACAGACACTTTTTCAAACTTTTTTCTAACAAATTATTTATCAAGAAATAGATATAGATAAAAAAAAGTTGACCGTTCTCATCAAAAGATCAAATAGAACAAATATACATAAAATTTAGATGTAAGTCGGATATATTTTGCACATATCATTTTAAAAAAGATACAGATCCAGATGAAAAACAGATAATCCAAACAGACCCTAAATCAATATCTATAGGAGCCATGAAACGGTGCCTACTGGGATAAACCTACCATAGAATCATTTCTATCATCATCATAGAGGTCACTGGATTTGCTTACTAATGAGTTTTGCATCGCATCAATATCATGACCACAACCCCAGATAGGTACACCCATTTTAAAGTTACTCATCTAGACTTATGCGTGAACTATTGTCTAAATTGGAGTGGAGATCAAATCTACCAATCCTTGCTGCCAACATTTCCATCAATGCTTATGGTGCCTATAGGTGCCTGTAACAATTCCTTTTCAAATATCTGGACATATACAGCTACTGACTATTATGTCTACACCAACATCTCCTGTCCAACATCATCATCGGTCATTAGAATAACATCATAATGTAGCGTCCTATCAGCTACCCTATAATACAACTCAAATCGATGCGTAGACCTATTTACCTTAAGTCTATTGCAAATGGTGTTTCGCATTTACTCATACGTAGAGTTCTTACTAACACTGACCATAGCAATAGGCCGCCTATCATAACCAAAACCTTTATTTCCTTCTACAATGTTGCCATGAGCGTACAAGGTTGGTTCAGTTCATTCAGTTGTTCATTTTACAAAACTCGAAGTTGAAATTTTCAAAAATTTATATAAAAAAAAGCTAATAAGTTATATTCAACTTTGGTTGCAATCACCAACATAAGGCAAGGGCACCTACCAAAGAGCATAGAAAATATTAGGTCGTGTTGTAAGGGATCGTCAATATCTACTGTACTTATTTTTTATCTATTATCTAGTTAAAGAGAAATTTAGCAAATCAAAATAAAAGCAGAAGCCAAACAAAGGTTAATGCATATCTACATGTTTTTAGGGTAAAATTAATGATATTTGTAAAATGCAAAATGAGACTTAAGATTTACTCCACCAAGTCATTATCATGTGATTTCTTGACAAACTCAAAGAGTTGTTTGCTGGAAATATTTGCACTATTGGACTCACAAATTTAAGTTAAAGCCTCTCTCAAGATCAGAAACTCTATATCTAAATCAGACCACTGATGTCATGCCCTGAGGAGTACCCTAAACATGGTAGTCAACCATACACAATATTAAAGCCTAAGAATGATTACCTTAGTCATGCAAGAGCTTCCATATTATACACAAGGCACACATCACAATAACAGGAATGTATTGGAGTAGCACAATTTATGATTATGATAGTTAAGTATCAAGGGAAGAGAAATACTTATCATTAAACATAAATAAAATCAATTACAAGTTTTATGGGCATACTTTTGCTAATGTCCTCAAATGGATTAGAATATATTAGTGTTTCCTAGTAGTCTTCCAAAATAATAACATATCACATATTACTCATAAATAAATTTTCAGAATGAAACATCATTCTATGCTCTCAATTCTTCCATTAATGCTCAAAAGTCCACCAATGATTTCCTTAATGCCCCCTTTTTTAATGGAGTCTTGAGTATATCTGTTTCAACAAAGGTCTACGGGGTGTAAGCTTACAACGTGCTTAGTAAGATATTCCATTTATTCTTACTGTAAACTCAAACAAGTTTATTAATTTCAAACATATGCTATGCATGTTATGTAATAAACACATCTTACAAATAAATATGTATGGGTATCCAAAAACCATAGATAGAACGGATTTACGCCCTTCGTATTGAGGGTTAGGGAATTAGATTTAAAGGTCTCTACGATCTTTACTGCTAGTCCCCAAGCAATCTTCTCATAGTGATTGATCGGCACGGCTCTTCCTTGGGCCGTGTCCCTTGTACATCTTAGTTCCCTAAGAATGAGCTTAGACACCTGGGCCCTTTTAATTCCTTAATGAGAGCAGTATCTTCAATATGTGACTCAATGCATGCAATGCGTACCCATTTCATTTCCATTAAAGTCGAATAAAATTAAAGTATACTTAAATGCGATCAAACAAGTATCATACACACATAAGTAACATGTAATATTGATGATGTATTTAAACAACCGTTTGTTAGTTTTGATATGCTTAACATCTCTTGTCACACATTCATGAAAGCATATACATATAAACCCAAAACCCCATACATAATCATTTTATTTTATACTTACAATTCTAATACAACTATCTACAAGTACAAGCAAGGTAACAGATTTTGAGGAAAAACTCACTCAGCTATTTCTTGAAATACTTTAATCGAAGTAGTCCTCGGGAATGGTACATCAAACTTGTCGTTACCTACATAAAAGAAATGCTCGGAATGAGTATTTCATAGATGTTCTACTTAAATTTCTACCTCTATCTATTTCAATCGCATCATTTTTCTCAATTATAGAAGTTCCAACTTAAAATAGTCATAACTTGTTCATTTTAACTAGGAATTTCGCATATAAATTGTTGTTTTCTACTTACTTCGAATGCTCTATCTAATTCAGTATTTGATGTCATTTAAGCCTTGGAATAGTACTGTACATAACGCATATAGTAGGTTTCAGACCTTGTTCCTTTTTATATTTTTAACATTGTATCTTATTTGAACATCCTAAGATAAGAAGAAAATATATTTGTCTTTAGAAATCATATATTAGTAATGATAACTCTTATTATATGTATGATCCTAGTAATATTGTCACAAAATAGGAATTTGTGACACAATCTGTTATGAAAAGTAGCAATGTTGTGTTTTATGAAAAATTACTTTTAGGCTTGTAATAAAATTCTTTATGTTAAATTTTGTGGATATGAGATTTAACAAAATCATGGTTTATTATATTTTGAAACCTTGAAGGTTTTATATTTATTTCAAATTTTTTTTTTAACAATTTATTTTATAAGACATGAGTTTTAATTATTGTAACATAATACTTTAAGTGTATTTCCCTTGAATTTTTTCCAATGTTTGGTTTTTAAATAAAATCTCAATTCTTAGATTTTGTAAATGTGAAACTCAATTAAAAAAAATCACAGTTTTATATTTAGTTTGAATCCATGAATATTTCATTTTCATATTAAACTTCCTTTAATTACTAATCATTTTCCAAAACATGAAAAATCATTGTAAGTTGTATTATCTTTAAAATGTTTTAAGTTTTGACATATGAGAAAAATTAAGCAAATGACTTGTTCTAAATTTTTATTTTTATTTAAAGATTTGTTCATGTATTACAAATAAGATTTTTTAGAAAATTTTACATAACAAAGAATTATCAACATTTATATTTGAGAAATTCATTTTGGCAATTTCAATATATATATATACACACACACACTTGAGTGTTTTCTTTCAAATTCTCTATTCTTAATGAAAGGGTTTCTTAAGTATTGGAGATAAGATTTTAGTAAAATATTTTGCATAACAAAGAATTATCGACATTTGTATTTTTAGAAAAACTCATTTTGACAATATTTCCTAAGTGTTGATAATAAGGTCATTAAAATCCATTTTATAAATTTTCTCATCTTTGATAGTATATTATGACAACATCACTTATAGCCATGTATGTACATGAGTAAAAATATAGCAATATACTTAATGATAAAATCATTAGTAGAGACTTATCAAAGTATAAAAATTAAAGATAGACAACAAAAAATAAGCAAATATCGAAAATAAAGGCATGGGAATCTTAGCTTGTCATTGTAGACACCCCATTTTTGCCCATTTAAGGCTTCAATTTATAGTAAAAATTAATATTATATTAAGTTCGAATATAACAAGAAAAAGGATTTTTTTTAAAAAAAAGGAAAGAAAACAAACAAAAAAAAGAAGAATAATGAATCATTATAAATGTAAAAAAAAAAAGAAAAAATAGTAAATTTAAAAAATATATATTTTTGGGCTTGATATAATACTAATTTTAATTATAGATTTATTTTGGACCCAATTAAATACTCCATATAAATGGGCTTATTTAATTGAGCCTATTTTAGAAACCTTAAATACAATTTTTATGCGAATTAAAATAAGGCATAGGGCTACAGCCTGTATGGGTAAGTCATAAGCATGCATAAGGGAGACTTAGGTTCGATCTTGCGATGAGGCAAATTGCCCTTTTTCTCTTTATTTTTTCCTACATGTTCCCACTGGCCAGATGAGATAAGCACGCGTGTAAGCAAGTGGGTAGATGAGTGGTAGGCCAAAGTGTCCAAATATATTGTATCATGGTAGGTGAATAGTAGGCCATAGTGTTCAGATACATTGTATCGTGGTAAGTGAACCGTAGGCCAAAGTGTCCAGATACATTATATTATGGTAGGTGAGTGGTAGGCCAGAGCGTCCAAATATGTTGTATCATAGTAGGTAAGCGATAGACTAAAGTGTCCAGATATATTGTATCGTGGTAGGTGAGCAAAAGGTGAGCCGGTAGGTGAGCATGCTAATGCCTATAAACACTGGCATACAAAGACAACAAAAAATCACAACACAAATCACTGAAAAGATATCAAATATGAAGTTCATAAGAAGTTAGGGTTTCGAATTCAAAACTTCAATTTTGAAGTTTTCTAGGAAATTTCAAAGCAATTGGAGGTTAAAATCTGTTATTACAAGATTGATTGAGGGCTTTTGAAGACCAATTTATGATGATCCAATCAATTACAAACTACCACCAGAATTTCCTATTCAATTACCACCGGCTTCTTGTCCTTCACCCTTTCTCCAAGCTTGCGTACGTCTTGATGTTATACCAGGTAAGGCCTGTTCTTTCTCTTTTTGTTTTTTCTATTTTTTTAATAAAAAAAAAGAAAATAGATAAAAGATAAAATATATATATTGGTGCATGTAATAGGAAATATAATAAAAATATTATATAAAAAGTATATATAGAACATGACATAAATTATTTTGATGCATAGGAAAACTTATTTTCATAAGTAAAAACGAACTTGGTAGTTTATAGGGTTTAACACCTCATACTCTATTTTTGCTAAATTGATTAAAATCTAGTGAAGTTAAAATGAAAAGAATTCAAAATTTTAAAATCCACCAACGAATTAAAGTTTTCATAAAAAGAAATACGTGTTGTCTGATCCTGATTAGTTGGTACGTTGGCATCTCCAGGGTGACATAAAAAATGAAAAAAAAAAAAACCTTGGTTTGTTATTTCTATTTTGAATTAATTCATTGTTCATTATAATTATTGTAAGCTTTCATGATAAATCGTAAATATTAATTTTTTTTTGTATTTATTTGTAAATATTAATGTGAATAATGATAATTTTTTTTATTATTTGTGGGTATTATAATTTGTAAATAATTTTTTTTTTTACATTAGCAGATCTTTATGTATTAAAAGATAAATTTTAAATTATGAATTTTAAGTGGTAACCATATGATTTTAGTAGGTTAGCCCCTGAATCTAAAATTTCTGATTTATAAAGTTTGGTTTCTAAATCAAATTTTTCGTAGACTAGTAACTAAGTTAGGATCCTAACTTATAATTTTTCTCGATTCCAATCAGGTGGCGCTCCAAAAATGTTTTCAAAAATTAATTTTTTTAATTCTTAGTCGATGGTTCGTATTAAATGGGTTCGGGTTTAATACGAATCGAATTAAAAGAAATAAAACTAGGAAATGAAAAAATCCAGGCTCGACAGTCATCCAGACTTCTCGAGACTTGAATAAATTCCAGTCATCATAAAAATAAGAAAAGCATAAAGAAATAAAACAATGAAGTCTTAGATCTTTTTCAAAACTTCCCGACACTTGAAATAATTCCAGTCTCATAAATAAAAGTAAGATAAATAATAAAAAAATATGGGATTTTTAGATTTATATCAAGACTTCCCAAGACTTTGAAATGGACAAGTCCCTTATATAGCTTAAGAGCAAATAAAATAAAAGCCTTAGAATTTGGACAAAACATTCCCGGAAGTTAGATTATAGGCAAGTCCCCATTTTATTTATAAGTAGATTAAGGACAAGTCTCAAAATATATAACAAGAGCATGAAATAAGTTAGTGAGCAATATGCTCATATATATATATAGATATGTACATAATCATTTTTATACATATAGATAGTTAGATTAGATATCACAAATATAACAAAATAAACATAATATCACCATGGCCATAATATAGATAAGGTATGAGTTTCATTTTTGGCATTAACATCCCTAACTTTTATGCATCAAGGGGAGATTTTCATTCATGGATAATTCATGAAACAATACCTACACTAACTATAGATGTATAAGGGATGTGTTTACCTTGAAAAAGATAAATTAAAGAAGTGTGTTTGTGATGGAATGGAGAGGGGCAAAAAGGAGGGACGGATCATGCCAGCCAAGAGAAAGAAAAGAGAGGAGATGATTTGATGATTTAAAGTAGAAAAATAAATTAAAAAGAAAAAGAATGTTACAGCAAAGGGGAGGCAGCAAGCTTCCTCAAGAAGGGAAGGAGGAAAAAAAGAAGAAAAGAAAAGTAGATTTGATGTAATAGAATAAGTATATGTTATTGAATGTAAATTATAGGTTTTAGGTTATGTTTTATAAGAATTATATATAAAAATATAAGGATAAAATGGCAGCATTAAATAGCTGCAAATAAAAGCAAATAATAATGGTAAAATATCAGATAAATTATCGGTAGAGATAAAATCCGCGTATATAGGCTATCTCCAACGTTTTATGGCCTGAAAAATTTTTATCTAATATTTTATGAATTTCTAAATATTTTTCTAGTAAGAATTGATTGTCGAAAAATTTTACCTTATTTTGCGTATCGACGATTGGATATGGAAACTAATCCCAAAAGGCCTAAAACGATCAAATTTTTAGAATATCTTATCTTTTTAGGGTTTATACTATATATATGATTTATAATTTGAGTTTATCTTATTTTTATTATTTTAGGGTTTCAAGCACGATCTTACCATATCTAGATCTTCTAGAACTTATTGTTGACCTATGCTAACTTTTAGGGTTCCAATTTGAATTCCTGCTTTAAGGTTTGCTCATAAGATTATAAAATTTAAGAGTATACAGTTACATTATATATTTGGTTCATAATTTGAGTTTACTCTATTTTTATAATTTATTTAATAATTTTAGGATTCTCGGGTTTGTCTAATCGAGTCTAGGGCTTCTAGTGTCAAATGTTGACTCGATTTGACTTTATGGTATTAGTCTTAATTTTGAATCTAAGATTCACTTATAAAGTTACCGAAGAATCTAGGCATTTACAATTTTATCATTAATGGTTATTTAGTAATGTTATCTCGATTTGCATGCCAATGGCCAGGTATAGAAATGGCTTTAGCTTAACTAGTGAAATTTTGACCTGATAAATTATTACTTTATTATAGAATATTATTTCATATTATTTTGTGATTAAATATTATTTGGATATATTACCTAGATTTATGTGTTAGAGATAAGATAGATAAATTGTTTAGCATAGAGATTCCGAATCAAATGATTATTGGATTTTCATTTTGTTTTTAAATGTATTATTTTTTCTTAGGGTTTAGTATTTAGGGTTTTCTGTTCCCATCATCCTTATTAGACATTTAGGGTTATCAATTATCTAATATTGTCTAAGGTTTTCGAAATTGTGATTAGCTAAGATCAATTCTAGGGTTTCTGGAGTTTGGTTTTAACTTTGCTCGATTTTAGGGTTTTTGTTTGTGTATTAGCTCTAGGGTTCTCTCATAAGTGTATTAAAAAATCTAGGGGCTTATAACCAAATCTCTTCTCAAGCTATCAACAATCTAGATCCACATACAGTTTAAGAATTCTTTATTTAAAAACTCATTTTGAAAATTTAAAAATAAGCGACGTAAAATTTCAACATCCTTCTCTCAAGGTGATTATGAATAACTTTATCAATAGCCTAGGTATATTCAAAAGAATGATCTCTCGATCTATTCAATTGAAAAGATCTAAAAGGTGCACTACCCATTTAAATACATGAAGTTAAATTCGAGCTACTAATTACAAATATCCAGTCAATATTCAATTAAAAAGCGTATTAAAAACACATGAATTAGGTATTTGATTCACAAACCCTAAGCTAAGGAGATTATTTCTCTATATATTTGAACATTAAGCACAAATTCAAAAGAAATAATATAAAATTAAAGATGACTATTAAAAGTCAAATTTCAAATCTTACAAATACAAACTATGGATTAAAATGATTTTACCTAGAAAACTTCAAATTCCTTAGCAAGAAGAAATAGTTCTTTTACTAAAAATTTCTCTCTCTATTCTACATTAGTTGTATTTTTACATATGGTACCCGTCCCCCCTCTTATAGGGCATCTATGCATGTTTTTTTAAAAGCTACAGGCACACAAAATCATGAAGATTTTATTTGCTGACGTGACAAATTCTTTATAACAGAATTCGTCCTTATTCTCACGCACATATATTGAGCCATCTCATTTGTATCGACTAAAAATGGTCACCTTTTGCAGGTCAGATCCAAGGCTTGAAGTTTAATTACAATCTAAGCTATATCTTTTCTTTAGAGGCTCGAATTTTGGCTTAGCTTCAATCGTGGGTAGAATCTAAGGCTCGACTTTATGTCACGATCAAAGCTGTATCATGAAGTCTAAGGCTTAATGCCTTAGTGCAAATCAGTGCAAACCAATAGGGATGTAAACGGGTCGGGTTCGGGTCGGGTCATCCTGTCCCAAACCCGACCCGATTATAAATTGGGTGTCCCAGAACCCGACCCGACCCGATTATTTAGGAACCCCGCCCCACCCGAACCCGACCCGTTTAATATATTACATAATCAAATGCACCATTTTATTATTTCATTAAATTATTATTGTAGTGAGGCATGTTGAGGAGGGCAAAAATTTCAATAGAGTTGATAAAAATCCTAATTTTTATTTAAAAAAAATTAGAAAACGTTAAAGACAGGTAAAAAATTATTAACATGAAAATTGAATATATAAGATGAAGTCAATAACTCAAGACATGTCATTGCCTAAAATTATTAGAAGACTTACATATCTATATATATATATATATATATAAAATACATCCAACTCATAATAATAATAATAATAATACACGACGATCTATATATTCTTGATTTATTTGTCATTATATATATAATATCTATTTTTTCTGAGAAAATTAATTTTTATACTTTGTTGTGTTGCATGGAAAAGAAATGAATTTTGAAAAAGGGGGGAAGGTTGCACATGAAAACCGATTTTCTCTAGATAACTGGTCAGTGATTATTAATTGTAAATATAATTTATATCCTATCATGTGACTCAATACATGAATAACAAAATAATTATATGAAAAGCATCATTCAACTAATGAATAAGTAAATTCCTTAAACTAAAATTTTTAATTTTTTTAAATTAAATCGGGTCGGGTTTTCCCAGCGGGTTATGAGTACAACCCAAAACCCGACCCTAAACCCTATAGGGTCTGACCCTATAGGGTTTTTAGCGGGGCGGGCGGGCGGGTACCCTATAACGACCCGCCCCGGTTGCATCCCTACAAACCAAGGGTCACGTTGAGGGCTCAGTTTGGGGCACGACTGGGAACTCTACCTTGTTTTGCCTTGTAATTTTGCTATCAACAAGCATTTTTAGAGGCTTCAATAGAAATTTATCTTTGAACTTTGTTGTTTTTCACTTCAAATCTTTTCTAAAGCATTTTGTTTTTCTTTTCTTGATTCTAGGAGCTAAAAAACAATATTCAAACAAAAAGCACAAGATTCATAGGAATTTATTTAAACATGGATCAAATCAAGCCTAAATTTCTATGAATGGGATAGAGTATAACAGATTTATCAAATTCCTACACACTTAAGCCTTTGCTTGACTTCAAGCAAAAATCAATTCATCACAAACAGGTAAGGCTTTTTGAATAGGAAAGTAAACCATGAATGGAATTTTGACCAAGATCAATTAAGCTCAATCACCTATTAAATTCAAAACCTTAAATATTCAATCAATCTCACTTAAACTGTGTTAAAGTTACTTCTTCTAAAATCACTTATCTCATCCAAGTAGATCAGCTTTTCCCTTACTGTTTAATTAAGAATTCTAAATAAAAAATTACTCAAAAGATCAGACAAAGTAGGAGGAACTCAATCAACTTTATCACCTTATACATATAGGTATGATATTCCTTAATCATCTCCGTAAGCATCATAGTAAAAAATGAAGGTAGATACATCAGTTCATTCTGTGAATTTCTTTCCTTATTTATTTTTTATTTCATTCTTATTAATTATTTATGTACTTTAAAGTTGCATATGGAAAGCTTTTGTCTTCTTCTTTACATTTTCCTCTTAAGGGGTTTTTGCCTCTATCTTTTCGCTTTTTTTTTTTTTAAATTCATGACTTATTTAAAATTGAAAGAGGGCAAGAAATTACTCTTATGAGGTGTAAGCCCCTTTTCTTAGCAATCTGAATTCAGTTTCGAAAAATGGAATCGGAAACCGAAACACTAAAAGAATTCCCTTAGACCAGTTGGACCTGGAAACCTATGTCCAGCAATCCCGAGAACGAAACCTCGGGACAATAGAAATGAATTAACGCGAGACTTTGCCCTAAATAATTTATCAAAACATAAAAGGTCAAAAATCGGAACAATTCATTTGTTTCAAACTTGATCGGATCTGTTCTCGAAAACCGATCCCCAGGACTCGAAAATAGAAAATTAATATATAGGACTCGTTAGAACCGAAATTTAGGAATTCAAAAATATATTTATAATAATTTTTCAGGTTATAAAAATTACAGTTATAGCCCTTTATCGTATTTTCATTACTATCGGTAATTTAGTTATCTAATCAACTTTTTGATTTCTTTCACACTATTCATCAAGTACAACCACCCATACCTTATTCTTACATCATTACAACCTATTCTTACAATTTTACATCATTTCCTTACAAATTTACCTTTCCAATACATCTTATTACTTAAAGTTACTTATGAAAATTGAATTTTATTACACAAAACAAATTTAAACCTCTCTCTCTCCTCTTACATGAACCGCGCCCCTCCCTTACCCCTCTCTCTCATTTATTTGATTTTTTTCAATTAATTATTTATACAAAACCCTAAATTCTTTTCCTATATAATATCTTTTTCATCATCTTCACTTTTCACTTTCTCTTCTTTTTCAAAAGATCAAACTTTGGAAAGAAAATTTCTCTCCCCCTCCTCCTCTCATGTGCCATGACTCCTCTCCCACACACACACACAACGTACACACAACTTTTATTTTCTTCAAGTTTCCTTCTCCATATACTAAATAGATAGTAGATCTTGACCCTACCACTATAAAAACATGTAAGGGCGAGATCATACATGTGTGGTTCTACCAAAAATCCCCATGAGCTTTATGCTAGGGATGTGAAAACACTAAAATACGATATCCTTGCCATAATAATGTGTAGATCTTGCTATTAAAGTTGATATACTAATATTTTGGCTATATTGTTGCTATATATTGTTCTTATGGAAATTTTGTGCATATATTTTCATTATTACTCTCCTCTACATATTGTTCATTTGCATCTACATACATAACATGAGTACTATAGTAGATCTATTTGTCTAGAGTCCTTTAAATGTCATAGTTACTTGTTTTATATACATAAATGATTTGTAATATAGTAGTCTTGATGAAAATGTTTCCAAAACTCAAAGATCCATTTTGTTTCTTTCAAAAAGTGATTTTTAAAATTCAAATCTTGAGGAATAACCATCTATAAAACCTATTTTCCAACTTCAAAATGAAGATCTTACATGTAAAATAAACGTCTTAGGTGATAGGTACCATAAAGGAGTGATTTTTTGTAAATCCCAGAAATTTTGGATCCAAATTATAGTTTAAACCCTAATCGGAAGTCAACCGATTTCCCAGAGTCAACCAAACCCTAGCTTACCGTAACCGATTAAGTCCGGCATTGCCGTTTTCTCAAGCCTAAAAAACGAAGTTGGGAAAATTAGTTGTAATAGTTCGTAATAGCTCGTAATAGCTATAGGTTTTATAAAAAATATCAGATTGAAGAATTTCGAGTGTCCTTTGAACCCGATCGGACATGATCTTGAAAACGTACCCGGAAGCCGGAATAGGAAATTATTCCGAATATACCGTTAGACTCGTAAAAGTATAAGATTTCCAAAAATATCAATTTCGTAATTTTTCGGTAGCTAGAAATATCAGATATCGCTTTTATACGCGTAACTTTCTTACTACCCGTATTTAATTGTCATGTCTACTTTTACATTACACTATTTTCTACTATTCTACACTATTCATCTATCTCTACTTTTTTCTTACAACCTACTCACAAACCATACACCTATCTCTTACACTTTTCATTTCCAATACAATTTCACATATCTCATTTCTCACTTTTAATTAACAAAATAATAAAAAAATAAATTTCTCCCCTCCCAATACACTTAAATAGCGTCGGCCACACCCCATTCATGCATCCATTTAATTTGTTTTCATTTATTTAATTAACACAAAATTATCTCCCACATTTTCCTATAAATACCCCATCATACCTTTACTTCTTTCACACCTCTTCTTATCTAAAGTTACTCTACAAAAATTTCTCTCCAAATTCTCTCAAGAATTCTTTCAAGAAGCCCCTTAGTTTAGCTTCCTTTAGGTAAGAAATTTCTCAAAAATTCTTCATGTTCATCTACTTAGTATAGCTTAGTATGTTTTCTAAAACCATGAAGGTTAAGAAAGCAGCATTAGGTTCATGCTTTGTTTTGTCCATAAACATAATTCATCTATGTTCATTTATGTTTCTTTTATGTTCTTTACTATCTAATATATCTATATACTATATATATTATTTAGCATATAAACTCGTTGTCTTACAATTTATTTATCTTTCAGGCAATTTATTTACTTCATTGCAATTTATTTAATTTCAAGTTGATTTTTAAGACTAGTCATTCTAGTCTTAGACTTGTCCTCATCAAGTCAAAACAATTCTTTCTTTTTTCGGAACTAGTCTTTTCTTAGTTCCGGGGTACCTTGATGAAGCTAAGGTCCCAATACTTGATTTACTCTATTATTTACTTAAGCTTTCAAGTTATTATTTTACTTTATATATTTCTATAGCTTATGATTCATATTCATGCATGAACATAATGTTTTTGTCTCAACAAAAATAGAAGAGGAAGTGTCTTTCTAAAACTAAAGGTTCTTGTTAAATAAAAATAGGAAATAGATCTCCTAAAAACCTCATGAACATGCTTGGAAATGATTTTTCTTACATAAACAAAAGGTTTTATGGAAACTTATCTTTCATCAAGAAGTAGGAATTCTTTTGGAAATCATTACAAGAAACAAAAAAATTGACATTTATTACTTTTTGAACCCAAGTTTTGAAAAAAAACCACACCTTAGGAATTTAAGAAATTACAAGAGATTAAATTTAGAAAAAGAATATTCATCTCAATGACTCAAGATCTTTCAAAAGTAAAATAAATATTCAATAGAATCTCAAGTTCAAATCTTTTAAAACCTTACTTTTTATAAGTTGAGACAACTTCATTTACTTCATACATTTGTTATGAGTCATTACAAATATATAATACCTTTCAAAAGTTCACAAAATAATTGAACTATTTATCTTTTCAAATGAGCTTTTGTTTACAAGAAGGAAATCAAGTGTTTGCAAATTCGTGGCAAATCTGGTCGCTACCTTTTCGGAACCTAAACGACTTAGTTTTATAAAAATAAAGCTTAGAAATGCGTAGATCTTTTCGAGTAGTTAGAAAACGATATATTATATGCGAAATTCCGAGTTAAAATGAGCAAGTTATGGCCATTTAAGTTGGAATTTCCCTTATACGATTTTAACTACTACGATTTTGAGGAAAGTTTAGAATCTTCAAGAGTAGAATTTCATGAAATACTCATTTTGGGTATTCTTCTTGATTAGATAATCACGAGGAAGATTGTTCGTATCTCGAGGATTACTACGATTAGGTGGAAATTCCGAACGACTCATCCATTTCAAGAAAGGTGTCATAATGGCTGAGTGAGTTTACTCCCTGTTAATTTTCTCATACTCTCGAGTGTGCTTGTAAAATTAGTTGCACTAGAATTTAGGCAAAAATCAAAAGAAAGTGTATGATAATACGTTGAAGGAATACTATATATCGAGGCTCGATTTGTTTATAATAAAGTTGTATGTGCATTAATATCTTAAAGTGTTTGAAATTGGTTGATCATTTGAAAGAAGTTAAATGTAACTACTAACTTTAATTAAAAAATTATTCATGCACTTCATATGTTGAGTCACATTGCATTCACTACTATACAATTGGACAAGTGTATAATATGGTGGTAGACATAACCGGTATATAATGTAAGTGGCGAGTAGGAGCCATAAGAACTACTTAAATCGGTGGCTAGTAGGAGCATGTAATAACTACAAGTTTTTGATGACGTATAGGAGCCGGTAAGATCTATAAAAGTGTTTTTAAAAGTTGTGGCTGTAATTGGCCTGAATACCCAACCCCGAATGAAGGGCGTAAATTCATTCAACATATGATTCCCGAAAAGTCATATATCTTGTATGCTCACGTGGTTGTTGCATTTCACATGTTTGAACAATAAACTTGATTGATAATTTTCTTCGAGTATGAATTTTGGAATTTACTCACTAAGCCCATAAGCTTACACACCTATAGGTATTTGTATTCTCAAGAACACCTATTTTTGTGCCCGAGGCCTTCCCGTATCCGTATACGTTTTATATTGAAGCTTTTAGAGGAAATCTACTCGAAGACTTAGATTAGAATTCCTTTGAAATCTTTAATGTAGTATTTTGGATGTTACGAAGTTTATCTTGATCCTTGGAATTAACAGGGGTATGCCCCTAAGAAATTATGTAACAGACCTTTGTTTATTAATGATATGATATGATATGTTTTATTTCCGGATTCCTGTATGTTCATCTTTACTTGCTTAAACTATGCTTTCCAAAAGCGTCTCCTATTACCGTGCTGGACGCCTTGCATATAATACTAAGGCTTTCGCATAACTAAGGTAGCCATCCTTAAGCCTTGATATTATATGTGGCGGGCTGCCACGTTTGGGGTACCCTTCGGGGCGTGACATTTTTATAAGATGAGCTTAGTTTTATTAAAAGAAATTTTCAAAACAAGAAAAGTGGTACAAAAGTTAAGTTAAATCTATGTTTCAACACCAACAAAAATGTTGAAATTCGTAACTAAGGTGAAATGTCAAGAAAACACCTATTTTCTAACCCTAAAACAAGAGTTTTATTAAAAAATGAAAGCTTTAGGGAGTAGGTTTGATTAGAATCTAATTTTAGAAAGATTAAATGAGTTTTTCACAAGATATCAAAAACAATATCCCAAAATTCAGATCCAAAAATGATCCCCATTTAAACACCTATTTACAAATATCAAAATGAGGACTGTAATAGAAAAATAGGAGCCTTAGGGAATAGATATAATAAAGACTTGATTCTTAAAGAATAAATGTGTTTTATCAAAGTATAAACCTAAAACAAAGGAAAGGTTTCCAAACTTGGATCAAACAATATTTTTATTTCCTAAAATTATGCAAAATTCGTCACTAGGCAAAACCTACATATAAACATCTATTTTCCAAACTTTAAATGCAAAATTTTGTTAATATAATGAATACATTATGTATATAGGTCATCAAGGCTTTATCATAGTAAAAATATAGATGATTTTCAAAGAAATAAAGCTAGTTTTTCCAACCAAGTGTTCTTGAAAATGTTGCAAAGTAAAAGTTTTCTAAAATTCTTTTTAATAAAAAATCATTAAGGATTTACGTGTAGATAGCTCATATCATGTCATTCATGATAATAACTTGTAGATATTGCATGCACATATAATATACTGGGTAGAAATAATGTAAATTTTACAAAACAATTTCGAAAATGCAAGTTTTAGCTACTGATAAGATCTGATTCAAGTATTCCGAGACCTAAATGTTTTAAAAACTTAGAAATAATATCATAAATAAGTAGATCAATTAAAGTAGATAAAAATCAATAGCTTATTTGCGAAATTCTGAGTTAAAATGACCAAGTTGTGGCCGTTTTAAGTTGAAATTTTCATTTACCATGGAAATTACAACTCAAGAGTTTTATTTAATAAGTTGAATTAGTTTTAGTATGAAATACTCATTTGGGTATTTCCTTCGTTTAGGTGATTTTGAATCAGAGGAAAATTCTTGTTTCTAGATCACTACCATTAGAGATCGGTATCCATGGCCGAGTGAGTTCACTATTTTTAAATTATATGCTTATGATTGTGCTTATAATGATAGTGGCATTAGAATTAGGAAAAGATAAAATTTGAGTAAGCATGCGAATTCTATTTGGTTGAATCGATGATAGGAATATCGAAATAGAAAGTGCTATGAATACTTGTATGATGTAGTATAGAATTGAAGTATCTGCAATATCTATGATCGCCTATAATCAACTCAAATAATATGAGATGATCTTACAATTAAATTGACCATGCATATCATATGTTGAGTCACATTGCATTTGTTATTATACCTTATGGGAAGAAGGCATAATAGCTGGGCAACAAGAGGCCTGTAAACTCGAATGTTGGCATGATGGCCTGATTTAAAATGGTAGCGGTGTAGGCACTTGTATCAACCACAAAATTATGAGTGGGTGGGCACCTGAATCAACCATTATATAAATGAGGAAAAATTGAAATCTATGGTTGTATGGGCCTGAAACACCTGATCCCGAATAGATGGCATAAATCCATTCAACATAAGACTCTCGGAAAGTTTATGTATTGTATGTTCACGTGCTTGTGCATTTCATATGGTTGTCTAATATAACTTGCTTGCCTTATTGGTTGATGAAGTATTTAATTTTGGAAGTAAACTCACTAAGCTAGTGTAACTTATACCCCCACAGTTTCTTTTTAATGCAGTTTCCGTACATATGGTTGCGTCTTCGGACTTGGCCAAATCAGGTAATACGATGTTAGGAGTGTTTCCCATTAGAAGTTTACGATTAGTTTTGTATAACTTTTCACAGTAAACCTTAAACAATCAGTTTTACTTAAAAGATAGCACCTAGACTTTTGTTTAGTAGAGAATGCCCCTTAGTATTTTGTAACTGATCCTGAGATATCTACGGTTTATGTTTTTATGCTTACCCTATCAAATTGAACTATCTATCTCCAACTATTTATGTATTCTATTGTCGTAAGGGAACGCCTTGCATACTAATACAAAACTTTTGAATGATTGTGGTAATGATTCTTAAGTCTCGTTTAGCATGCGACAGATTGTTATGTTTAGGGTACTCTTTGGGACGTGACATAAGGGACTAACCCCTGCCCATATCAACTCTAAGCACATGATTATTTTCATTTTAATTTTAGATAAAGCATAAGGAAGAATCACCAAGTTATGAACATCATTTAAACCTTCACCAGAGACTATAAAGCTCTCAAAATAGCTAAATTGAAAAAAATACAAATCACTTAAGCTTTTACAAATTAATTAAGTAACCTTATAGGGGCCTTAAGTTAATTCCAACTCTATATTTCTAAATTAAAAAACAAGTAAAACTACTTCATATAGATACTATAAGGTGATTTACATGTAGTAAAGTTAACTTAATCATAGGATGATATCATTCATTGTTAGCTCAATTGAGTTATTTGGTGATTTTTTGTTTTGAATGTGAAAAATTTTAGTTAAATTTTAACCATTTCATTATTTTCCTAAATTTTATGGAGAAAAATGATCATTTAAAGCACATATAACTCTATTATTGACATATTATTATTATTTTCAACCCTTCTTACTTAATTCCTTCCCCCACACCTAAGATGAATATTATCCTCAATATTTTAAAACATTATAAACAAACGGGGGAATATCAGCAATTTTAAGTATAAAGCAGGGTTTAGGAGTTTAAGAAAGATTCTCTATTTAGGATTCGAGCATTGGAATGTTGTTAAGACTTAGGCTCAATCGCCTTCTTGATTAAAGCTGATTAAAGACTATGGAAGACAAGGCAAAACATTAGTAACAAGTGCTACCTCTATCAAAGTTGCGGCTTTAAAATTGGAACAAAAATTCTAAGTTATTTCTGCATTTTGCAACTAAATTTTCTTCAATTAAAAACAACTTACATAAGAATGAAACTTATTTTGCCACAAAGAATTATACTTATTTACAAAGAATATAACGAATCAAAGAATGTGAACTAAACTATGAACAAAATAAAGAAAGTAATATGTGATTTGTGGATATGAATGAAAATGAAAGAATGATTGCATGAGTATCTAAGAATTTTTTAAAGAATACAAAATTTTCAAAGAAAAATTTTTAAGGCTAAAGGAGCCAGGAGTTTCTAATCTTCGTCTCCTAACCAATATCAGCAGCTTGTACTCTCTTCTTTCTTTCTTCCTCCTCTACTACGTTTACCAACTCTTCCATTAGTAGCATCGCTACCACCACCACCACTTCTACCACCACCAGCTCTGCTACCAACCACCCTTAAGTGCTCTGGTTCTTCTACTAGGCTATTTTCTCCTAAGAGATGGTGTTTGTCTTCTTGTAGGGCAAGTGTTCTTTGCTCTGTTTGCCCTTCTCTAATTTGTATGCCCCTATTGGTATACTATTAGAGTATTGGCCTTAATTCTTCTTTTTGGTGCCCCCTTAGAAGTACCAGCCCCCATCTGTCTTTCAGCCTTCTTTATTTTGTGGATTTCCTCTTGTTGGAATGGTTCTCTTTCATTCATTGCTTCATCAAGCTACTTTGTAACTACAAGGCATAAAAAAAGTCACTCTTGTGTTGTTTTGTCATGCCCTCAGTGTTTTGCATATAGGCTCTGATCTGCTCAGCTTGTTTGGCTTGATAATCCGCATCTTTTTTCTTCATCTCCTCCTCCAGCTTCTTCTCTTTCTCTTGTTGTCGGATAAGTTTTCTCTCTTTAATCTTTTACTCTCTAACTTTTCTAATAGTTAAGAGCTCCCCTTCAGTCTTGCCCATTGTTTAAAACTTGCTTTCTTGCCACTATCAACACTATCACTCTCTACCTTGATTTGTTGAGTCTGTTGTGGATGGGTTTCACTAAGTGGTGGCTAAGATTATGGCTGTTAGAGGGGAGCTTCTTCCTCTTTTAAAGGTTAGGGTACTGGTGCCTTAAGGTTGGCTTTCTTAATTTTTGCTCATCATCATCTTCATTACTGCTCTTGCTAGAGAGGATGGCATCACCTTCTTCCTCAATTGCTAACCTTTTGGCTGCTAGAGCCAAGCGTTGTGCCAAAGCAGTATCTACAATCATCTATTTTCTCTTTAGATCTTTCTTCTTTCTTTCCTTAGAGTTTACTACCATTTTTCTTTCATATGCCTCTTATTCAACCTTTTTCTTCAACCTCTCTTGCAGTTCTGCCCCTATGCTCTGCTTAAATCACTAACTTCAGCAATCATTTTTTATATCTTCTCATCAGTGTCTCGACTGCTTGAAGTTAGTCTTCTTCTTCCATAGGCTTGGCATTAAGTTCAATGCCATAAGGACTATGACATTGCCTTTTTCTTCAGTAGGAGCAATTGGGGCTCTTATTCTAGAGGGGCATAGGGCACTACTTGCCATTCATAGTAGGCCCCTTCTTGTACTATCCCAAAAAATTTAAAAACAGCTCTTGAAGCTAATGACATCTCCTTTCTTCTTCTTTTTCTCTTCTTCTTCATCAACCACTTCTTCATCTTCACCTCTCATAATTCTTGAGAGTTCTCTTTCCAGTACATCTCTTTATCCTCTTAACCTTTATCTAAAGTGGAGGTGAGGGAACAAGTGTTCCCCCTACTTATGGCTGCAGTTGCTGCTGTGGTGGTTCTAGGATAGGCTCTAGAGCTTCATTGGAGGGGATTGGTTGTCCAATCCTTTCATAGATCATTTTGTTCAAGGACTCTCCTAGAGAGACATTTTCTACAACTGTAACTACTCCTTTTACAACTATCTTGAAGACATGACCATAAGTAGTCTTAAGAATTTCCTCCTCTGCTTCTAGTTCTGCTTGTATCTCATCATCCCTAACTTCCTTGCTAGCTTATTAAGATCAATATTATCCCTACTGCTATCTTCATCTCCCTTTCTATTATAGCATCTATATCAACTATCGTAGTTCTAGCAGTTAAGGAGATATTTGCCTCAGATGACTTATCTTGGATAAATAACTTCCTTATCTTCTTCTTATCTAACCTCTTAGTCCTTTTGAAAGTCTTGGATAGAGGCTTCAATTTTTAGTATAGAGCTAGAATTTTTTAGGATAGGCTCCAACATAAGAGAGCTATGTTATGGTGAAGGTAAGATATGGGTCTAGGGAATAGCTTCATTGTCCTCACTTAAGTAGTGAGAAGACAACTCAGCTATTGGTTTGAAATGGATGATTGTTGTGTTTGGGGTTCTTTCGGTAGTGATGGATGTGTATATACAGGTGAAATGGCTGGTCATGGTTATATTTGTGGTAATGGTGGAAGGTATGTGTAGGATGTGGTGGGATAGTATGTATGTGAAAGGTGAGAGTGGCCTAGCATCATTGCCATCATCATCGTCATAGTTGTTTGACTCAACTAAGGTAAGTTCAAGTGATGATTGTTTGGATTTTCTAGGTTTTGAGGGCCATGGGTAAACAAATCCATAAGATGCTTCATGTTCTGCTTCAGTTCCCCCATGTCTTCATCATATCTCCTCTCAAAGGCAGCTAACTTCTCCTTAGATCCTTCACTTTAGCTTTAAGTTTATTGAAGCTAGCTATAGCCCTTTCTTCTTCAAACACAGAAATTGGTCTTGCACAGTAGCAGATGTACCTTGCTCAGGTTACATAGGTTCCTAGGTATTTGCAGCTGGAATTGCAAGAACTTGTCTTCTTGCTCGTGCATCAGTAGTTTGAGTTCCTACCTCTGCTATTCTCCAATCCCTAAAAGTTTTCTTTCTTAGTGTTTTGAATTTGCAAATGATATCAATTGGACCTTGTTCTAGCCATAGCTGCAAGTTCTTTAGAATTCTGGTAATGAGCCCATAAAAATTCCCTTTCCTTGCATACTGGCCTGGTGCCTAATCCTCCACGCTACAATTAGTCCAACATTCATCCTTCTCCTCTCATCATGCTAAATAGAGGATGAAATTCAACTTATTATTATCGTAACACCTTCTATCTTTGAGAATAAGCTTCTGGTGAGCATATACTGCAATATTCTTGCACCATTTCTTTTAAAATTTAATCCAATAGTCTTAGAGGGGGGAATCTACCCTCTACTTCTTCTGCTACAAAATTCTTTCACTCCTCCTTTGACACTTCCATGGGAAGCTTCTTAAATTCCTCTTCATATAAAACTCTTCCTCTTCATACAGATCCATGGCAGCTATGAACTGCCTCATTGAAATACTCCTATAGTCTTCGAAAGCATACAAACTTATTGTATTATACAAGTCTAGCACTTACATTCTAGTCTTGAAACTTACCATGAATTCCAAAGTGACTTCACCATAGGCTGCCTTTCTAATTTCAAAAACTTTTTCCTAGGTTGGGTCCTCAAAAAATTCCTTAAATTCAGCCTCCATCCCGAAACTCCTCACAGCATCCCAGTCCATCACAATGTTGGCAACAACTTGTTTCTTGAATAAAAAAATTTAAACTTTTCTACATTGTCAATATTTAATCACATACTTGCAAAAAGGGTGTAGATTCAGTTCTAACGCTTTTTTATTGCTTTTGGGGTTGCTTTTGTGATCTCTTAGGTACCATTACTGCAAAAACAAGATAAACAACATAAATGTTAGGTTTGAAATTCATTATAAATGAAAGAAAGTTGCCCTAATTTCTTGACTAAACTTAAAACAGAACTTTACCAGGGCATAAACATTTACATCTTTTCTTAAAGAATTTCATGTTGATTTTAACTACATTTTGTTTTCTAAGCTTATACTTTTATTAAGAAAAGAAATAGATTTTTAAAACATTCTGAAACAATCTAAGTTCATTTCAAACTTCTTTAGGAGTTCAAAAGTCACAACAAAGTTGCTACAGATTATAAAAGAAATCATGTCATTCAGAACGAGAAACACGCAAAGAACATATACCTTAACTCATTTTCATAAAAAAGAAACAACAGATAATCCTAAAAGTACGTAGATTAACCTAGCATTTGTACTCGCAAAAACCATTAAAAGTAAAGAAGAAGTAAAGAAATTATCTTATCTAGTGGTTTAATGTAAGAAATATTGAAAAGAAATTATTTTTTATAAGGTCATGAATTCAAGTGTATCGGATGTATTAAGAGCGTCTATTGGTTTTAGCATTTTTGAATGAAGCAGTGAATAAGAGGGAAACAATAGAATTTTTTTGCTTTTATATTAAACATGTTGCGGGTTGAATGTGTTGCTATAGGGGTCATTCTTTGGTCTATTGAAATTGTTTACATACTTCACATTCTCAGAAGTCATACCCCCAACATTTTGTCCGAAACTGTCATCTATCATATTTACTTAGCCAGTCCCAATGGTCATGTTGTCCATCGTCCCACTCAAGGCTTCTATCTTGGAGGTCAGGTTTGTTGCCACATCAACCTAAAAACGCCGCTAGTTTTCTCTTTCTTAGATCTCACGGATGACCATTGGTAGTGATTATTACCCATGCCCTTAAAAAGGTTCAAACACTCCTCAAGGGATTTATTACTCAGGCTCCCTATTGCAGTTGCATCAATAAGCTTTCTAGTGTTATAATTCAGTCTTTTGTAAAAAGTTTGGACCTGGTTCCACTCAGGAAGTCCATGATGTAAGCACCTACCTAGCAACTCTTTTCACCTCTTAAAAGTTCCATAGAGAGTCTCGTATTCCAACTAGTAGAAAGAAGCGAATCTGCTCTTAGGTTTGCAGTTATGAAGGGTTGGAAATAGTTCCTCATAAAATTTTCTGTAATTTGTTGTCGAGTGTTTGTAGACTGTTTAGGCAGACTATTGAGTCATTTCTTAGCATTAACCCGAAAGAAAAAGGAAACAACCTTAATCTAATGGTGTCATCAGAGGCTCCATTGATCTTAAATGTGTCACAGATCTCTAAAAATTGTTGAAGGTAAATGTTTGGGTCCTCATCTTGTAATCATCAAATTGCATATATTGCTGGACCATCTGGATCACATTGGTTTTATGTCAAAGTTATTAGTTGCAATCCTAGGCCTCGCTATATTGGTATTGACTCCATCTAAGGTAGGCCTACAAAAATCTAATACTGTTCTAGGTTGTTGTACTCGATTGGATTCAAACTCTTCTTGTTCCACTCCTCTGTCATTTTCATGGTCATTCCTATTTACCATCTATTTCAAAAACAATTTGTGTTCCTCCTTAGCCACTCTATTTGATATTCTTCCTATTTACTGGGGCTCTAGAGAAAAGGAAAACAAGGTGTTAGATTGACTCCTAGTCATAATGCTACATTTTTATTATGAAAGAATCATTCTACAACATTCCTCTTTTACAACACAATAATACAATAGCCAAATTACAACAATGTAATTAAAATATAACAACAACATTTATATACAGAAAAGAATTATGAATTAAAGAATAAAAGAATAATACAGAAAATAAAACTAACAAACAGAACTATACAAAATAACTATAAAAAAACTATACAAACATACTTACAAACGAAAAAAGGGTATCTATAGCAGAAAACTATAAACAGAACATAATATATACAAAAAAATATTTACATACGAACAAAAAAAAATATTTACATAAATAGAAAATAAGGAAAAAGAAAGATTAGTGCTATAAACGGAAACATAAATATATACATAAAGAAAATAAAAAAATATTTAAAGAAAAAGAATATGTAGAAGAAAAAAATAAAAAACAATCAAAAAGAGAAAAACTATTTACGTATTCACAAGGTTAGCGACTAGTCTAATAGATTAAAAGCTTTTAGATATTGCTTCATTAAGTTTCATTTTCAAGAATTCAATGCCAATGCCCCAGCAACGACACCAGAAAACTTGGTTGGTTCTATTCATTCAATGGTTCGTCTTACAAAACTCGAAATTGAAGTTTCAAAAGTTCACATGAAAAAGCTAATAAGTTATGTTCAACTTTGATTGCAACCACCAACATGAGGCAAGCATATCTACCAAAATAGCACAGAAAATATTAGGTCGTATTCCAAGGGATCATCAGCATCTACCATACTCACTTTTTATGTATTATCAGGCTAAAGAAAAATTTAGCAAATCATAATAAAACATAAGCTAAACTAAAGCTAATGCATATATACATGTTTTCAGGGTAAAATTAAGGATAAGGTTGTAAAATACAAGATGAGACTTAGGATTTGCTTTATCAAGTCCTTATCATGTGATTTCTTAACAAACTCATGGAGTTGTTTGCTGAGAATATTTACACTGTCGGACTTACGAATTTAATTTAAAGCCTCTCTCAAGGTCAGAAACTCTAGATCTACATCAGACCATTGGAATATCTTCTCAAGCTATCAATAATCTAGATCCACATAAAATTTAAGAAATTTTTGTTCAAAAACCTATTTCGGAAATTTCAAAACAAGTGACACAAAGTTTTATAATCCTTCTCTCAAGGTGATTATGAGCGACTTCATTAGTGGCCTAGATCTATTTAAAAGAATGACCTCTCGATCTTTTCAGTTGAAATCAGATGTAGGTCTAAAAGTTGTACCACACATTTAGTTCCATGAAGTCAAATTCGAGCTACTAATAACAAATACTCAGTCAATAGTCAATTAAAAAGCGCATTGAAATCATATGAATCAAGTATTGGATTCACAAACCCTAAGTTAAGGAGATTATTTCTCCATATATTTAAACATTAAGTATAGATTTAGAAGAAATAATACAAAATTAAATATGAATATTACAAATTAATTTTAGAATCTTGCATATACAAACTACAGTTAAAATGATTTTACCCATAAAACTTTGAATTCCTTAGCAAGAAGAAACAATTCTTAGCTAAAAATTTCTCTCTCTATTTTAAGTTAGTGGTATTTTTACATACGGTACTCCTCCCCCCTCTTATTGGGTATTCATGCATGTTTTTTTTTTTTTTTCTATAAGCTACGTGTTACGTCCCAAGGATACCCTAGTAGTAGCATATAATCCACACATGTATACTATTACCAGATTTACCTTCGGATGTGACATATTCTCAATCAAACAAAATCTTTTAGTTGCATTGCTAAGAAATGACAAATATATGTAAGCCATAAATTAGTAAATAACTGGCATCTCAAGTCTTGAATAACATAATATTACAGATCATATTCCTATTATATAAATATACAAATACACAAACTAATATTTCAAATACTAATTACTTTACAACTAGGACTTAAATTTAAATAATTTATCCCTAATATTCCATTATCCTTCAGATCTAATTCTTACCAAACTCATGCTCCTAGAAGAAACAAGACAAGGTTGTAGTGTCAATTGAAAGGTCTTTGGGAGTATAAGCGAAATCACGGGCTTAGTACATAACCAGATATATTATACACCAAGCAAGTTCATTAACGGTAATATGTAATGCAACAATCAAATACAAGCTTGGATGATCTAGAATCAAAATAGGATAAGAGATTTACGTTTTCCCATCAAGGTTGAAGGAAAATTACTTAATAACCCACATGCCTAGGAGAAACTAAGTATACAAGAAAATCAATGATTTCTCGTTTTAGATTATCATTTTAATTTAAGGGTATTTTAACTTATTATTTCTTGCATCAATCATTAGAAACGTCCTAAGTGTTAGTAATTTCAAAGTAATACCATAGGTAGCGCCTTTCGTTTCCACTTAGTTACTGTAGAAAAGAAAAGATGATTTTGTATAGAACTAACGATTTTAGAAAAACCAAGCATTAACAAAGAACTAAAATACTAATACGTAGTAGGCTGTCTCACTTTTTAAAATGATTGTTTTAATTATATAGTCAATACTTCTTAATAAGGCTTATGGTGCTCATACATTACACGCAAACATATATCATGCCGTTCTCAAGTCATCAAACAATTTGTATTATCACTTTTATTATCTTAGTTTGTCATCACAATCAAACAACTCAATCACATACTCAACAAGCTTCCACATCAATCATATTATTACCTTTGCATTACATATGCCACTGGTTACAAATACAAACAATATAATAGATTGAGTTACTCTCCTGCTCATGTTGATCAGTTGTAATAGTCTTCAAAAATCTACAAACTGATCAGCATCACCTATTAGACGAATAAATATTCACTAATCAAATATATATATACCTGTATAAATAAATCCTATTAGTTGTCTAAGTGTCCTAAACAAGTTTTTATCTTTTTTATATTTATATTATCTTTTCTAAGTTATTTTACCAAAATAATAACTTTAAAATATTTTATTTTGATCGAGTAATTATAGAGTTTGTATTCAATAATTCAATATGTTATTATTACCATCATTATTTTTATATCGTTCTTTCAATTTGATCACCTTATGGTAACTAATATTTATTTTATACTATTTATTATCAGTATGTTTCTCTTGATCTCATTTCTTGTTATTATCTGTTATTTATGGGAGTCACATTATTTTTAATTATAACTTATTCACATTTTCCATTCTTATATACTTACCTATATAAAATGATTATCAAACAATTATCATAATCTAATCTTTTCGTTTAATGTAATAAAAGTGTTTTCTATTTGTAACGGTTTCTAAAGTTTAATACTTATCAAATATTTAAACATATTAATCTTAAAGTATTTATATTTATTTATTAATTTTTTTCTTCTATTCTTCTTTCTTTCTTTTATATATATATATATATATATATATATAATAAGTGACAGAAAAAACAAATTCCATCCAAGGAAAAATTTTGCACATACGCTAGCATCAACGATGTTGACGTTGAACCTGAGGCTACTAGCCTTCATGCAATTTTTATGCATCATTATCTCAGTATAAGCAGGCTTCGAAGGCCGCCAGCTTATCTATGTACGTCGCTAGCCTTAGAAATGTATGCCACCGGCATTCGATAATTTTTATGTATAAAAAAAATTTTGCATAGCGTTACTCCATTATAAGCTGGCTCAAAGGACACCAGCTTACCTCATGTATGCTACCAGCTTACCCTGTGTACGCTACCAGCCATGCCATGTACATCGCTGATGTAAGGTCAGCATATGCACTATTTATCATCTTCTTCATTTTTCTGTTTCGTTTTTCAAAACTTTTCTCATCCTATATGTATTATATTTATATGTTTATTTATTTTTGAGTGTTTTGTCATGATCATAAGCTATTGTTCGTGATCTATCAGCACATATAACATCTCATAATCATCATAACATGTGATTTCTTAGCTCCTATACATATCATAATGCATAAATAGCATTTTTTAGTTAGATATTACCTCGTTTGGAGCTGTTATGGAGGTATTTAATTTTCCTAAGCTTGTTACGAACCTAAGTTAATAAGAACATTGTTTAAGCTAATGTTTAATACATAAACTAACTTAAAACGAATTTTTTACTTACCTTAACTTGTTTACTCCTTAAGCTTGTATTTGTATCTTGATGAAATTTGTTTTTATGGAGTAGTATTTGTGTGTTTTGGGTTGCTGTCTTTGGGTATTTGTGTTGTTGTTTTGTGATGTTGTTTTTGGCTATTATTATGAGCCTGATTGTTTTGTTTGTAACTTATAAATGGAAGTGTTTTATAGACAAAGTACTGTACTCCTCTTCTCAATTTTTTGGCCAAGATGCAAGTTGATTCTTGCTTTGTTTTGCTGCATTTAATACTATATCTAATTTGGAGAATATTGATTAATAATCTTTAGTCAGGTTGACTTTATTGTGTATAATTTGGGCAATTTGTTCATAGGTTTCAGCTGCTACAAGTATAAGAACATCCCACCCGCATATCAAGAAGATTTGCCACCGAAATTGTACAAATAATATTATAATTTTATTTAATTAATTAATTATCTTAGTTTTAAGATAATTTATCAAGCTAAACAGGTATATTTATATCAGTTATTTAAAAGTTTTGTCTCCATAAATTTATCTAATGTTCTTACAAATTTTCTAGATTATTTTTTTATTCAAATTGTGAGTTAAAGTTTACATGATTAATTATTTTTAGGATTTTATCTCATGTAATTAAGGTTTTCTAAGCTCAATAGGCTCATTTTGGTTTCACTCTTAAGAGCTTTAGAATTCTCTAACTAGAACAATGGTATGCTCTAAACAGTTATTTGAAGTCTAGATTGTTAGTTATGAATATGTTTTTGTTCCTATTGCGTATTTATAACTCTAACAGTTCATCCTTAAATTATCATTTTCTAACTATAAGCTTTATTAATTATATACTTTTTAATATATTTGAAATCTTATCTTAATGATTTTATATTTTGAGTTTTTGATACCTACAATAAAATCTTGTCTTTGGTCGCTGTTACTATCTAAGGAACTTCGTTTTAGGGTTTGTAGTTATATATAGATTCGTTACTATTCGTAGTTTTATTCTAAGGTATCTGTTGAGTCCCAAATTGACCTTTTATATTTATATTTGCATTTCTATTTATTTTTACTAGTGTGAAAATTCTCAAGGTTTACACTACGGGCACATAAAATCATGAACATTTTATTATCTGATGTAGTAGATTTTTTATAATAGAATCCATCCTTATTCTTACGCATGCTCATTGAGTCAGCTCATTTGTGACAGCTAGACAAGGTCACCTTTCGCAGGTCAAATCCAAGGCTTAAAGTTTGGCTATAGTCTAAGCTGTATATTTTCTTCAAGGCTCAAAGTTTGGCTTAGCTTCAATCGCAAGCAAAATCTAGGGCTCGACATTGAGGTGCGATTGAAGCTATATCATAAAGTCCAAGGCTCAATTGCCTCAATGCAAATCAGTGCAGACCAAGGGTCACACCGTGGGCTTGGTTTGAGGCACGACTGGGAACTCTGCCTTGTTTTGCCTTATAATTTTTCCATAGACAAGCATTTTCAGACGTCTCGATAGAAATCTATCTTTAAACTTTGCTTTTATTTTGCTCCAAATTTGATCCAAAACAATTCATTTCTTCTTTTATTAACTCTAGGGGTTGAAAGACAACATTCAAACAAAAAAGCACAAGATTCATGGGAATTTATCTAAAAATGGATCAAATCAAGCCTAAATTCCTATGAATGGTATGGAGTATAACAGCCTTATCAGTACACTATAAACTTATCCTTATCCATTTCCTCACCCACCTGCCAGCTCATAAAACATAGGTTGAATGCACGAAATATGATCATGAGTTATGAATTGCACTCCCCTAATATCGAACATGTTTACTAATGCTAGTTTATCCATCTCATTCTTATCAAAATATTTCATTGATGTGGGTTCTAATATTATCAAACATGATCAAGGTGTAAGGCATATAATAATATATGATCTCATAATTTGACATTTAAATTCTAAAAGTAAATAGTAACATTTAAATCTTATCTTAATGATTTCTATTTTTGAGTTTTGATACTACGATAAAATCTTGTCTTTGGTTCTGTTACTATCTAAGGAACTTCGTTTTAGGGTTGTAGTTATATATAGATTCACTACTATTCGTAGTTTATTCTAAGGTATCTTGTTGAGTCCCAAATTGACCTTTTATATTTATATTTGTATTTCTATTTATTTTTACTAGTGTGAAAATTCTCAAGGTTTACACTACGGGCACATAAAATCATGAACATTTTATTATTGATGTAGTAGATTTTTATAATAGAATCCATCCTTATTCTTACGCATGCTCACTGAGTCAGCTCATTTGTGACAGCTAGACAAGGTCACTTTCGCAGGTCAAATCCAAGGCTTAAAGTTTGGCTATAGTCTAAGCTGTATATTTCTTCAAAGGCTCAAATTTTGGCTTAGCTTCAATTGCAAGCAAAATCTAGGGCTCAACATTGAGGTGCAATTGAAGCTGTATCATAAAGTCCAAGGCTCAATTGCCTCAATGCAAATCAGTGCAGACCAAGGGTCACACCGTGGGTTTGGTTTGAGGCACGACTGGGAACTCTGCCTTGTTTTGCCTTATAATTTTGCCATAGACAAGCATTTTCAAAGGTCTCGATAGAAATCTATCTTTAAACTTTGCTTTTGTTTTGCTCCAAAGTTGATCCAAAACAATTCATTTCTTCTTTTATTAACTCTAGGAGTTGAAAGACAACATTCAAACAAAAAAAGCACAAGATTCATAGGAATTTATCTAAAAATGGATCAAATCAAGCCTAAATTCCTATGAATGGGATGGAGTATAACAGCCTTATCAGTACACTATAAACTTATCCTTATCCATTTCCTCACCCACCTGCCAGCTCATAAAACATAGGTTGAATACACGAAATGTGATCATGAGTTATGAATTGCACTCCCCTAATATCGAACATGTTTACTAATGCTAGTTTATCCATCTCATTCTTATCAAAATATTTCATTGATGTGGATTCTAATATTATCAAACATGATCAAGGTGTAAGGCATATAATAATATATGATCTCATAATTTGACATTTAAATTCTAAAAGTAAATAGTAACATCAAAATTAAAACATACAACGTCCATATCATAGCATCAATAACACATACAGTAAACATCAAAATCGCATTATCACTCTACAATACAACTTATGTGATAAATAACATACAATGTTGCTTCAACATTTGAAAAAAAAAATCCAACAGCATATACAACATCCAAAAATATATAATGCAGCATCAATAATCGAGAAAAAAATGAAGTGATGAGCTCTAGAAGCTTACTAATGGAGTTTGGCACGTCCTTGATGATTTAATGGTTAATTGGTTGATTTTTGCACGAATTGATGTCCATATGATGCCTAGTGATCGAAGTTACCCATGAACATGTGCCAATTTGATCAAAACCAATGCTGTATTGGAGGAAAATTAGGGTTAAGGTTTATGGGTGACAAAACTATAGATTTTTTTGAGCACTTGAACGAGGAAGAAGAAGAAGTTGGGCAGCAAAATAAGCCCTATCAACCTTATCTCTTAAAAAGACTAGGTTATAAGTGTCTGACCTTGTTTCTTCAAGAGATAATATCATGTTACCTAAAATTGGGATTATTTTCATCATAGTAAATTTTTGTAATTTTTTTGAAAAAAATATAACTAGTATTTTCCTTTTCCTAAATATGCAAATTGTTGTGGTAAAACATGGAAACTTTCATTTTTTTTTTTTTGTGACTATAGAAGCGGGAAAAATTGAAAAGAGAATATAAACAACAGCAAAAGAAAATAATGCCTTGAAGACGAAGAACCCCACATCCTGTGGTTGCATCATTTTACCTTCTATTGCATTAAAGAAAAGCAAATAAAAAATCAAAGAGTACCAACAAATCAAAATACATGACTTGATTTTTTTCCTTTTATTATAGTAGTTACTTGTACCATTTTGAAACCTAAAACATCAAACTTGAAGTAACTCTTTGGAAAAATAAATAAAAAATAAATGAAAGAGAGAGAAAGAGAGGCGATAAAAAAGAGGGAAAAAGAAAGCAAGACCCAAGTGAGAATATACGGATATGTTGCAAGAAAACATGGAAAGCTTGAACTTTGGTGACTATATAAGGGAGAAAAATTAAAAGAAAGAGAAAGGTGAATATAAACAAAAGAAAAAAGCAGTACCTTATGATATCTATTACTATCATAACGGAGCAAGTAATAGCAGCCATAAAGAATTGATACAACAAAAATAGAGAAAGTCTTCAAATAGGTGCCACAGAAAAGAGATGGAAACTACCAGATAAATACAAAATGTGACTATGTAGGAGTGGGAGATTTCAAGCTAAAATTTCGAAGAAAAAACTATCTTGCTATAGAGGAGATTTCGGAGAAGTAACTGTTATTATATGCTACAAAGGAGATGCAACTATCTTACCATAGATAACTACTGTGGGAGATAACAACTACTTTGATATAGGATAACTTTTGTACTATTGCTTTATTTTTTGACACCAAAGAAAAAAGGATTGGTTTAAATAATAGTAATAGATAAAATATCCATCAAAGATAGTTAGATGGATTTCACCATTAAGAAGAGCATGCATTTTATTTGCACCTATAGTAGAATTTATTATTTTTTAATATTGTTCATTCATAACATCTCTTCTCCATGAATGACATCTCTCACCCATTCTTCTTCTTCTTCTTCTTCTTCTTCTTCTTCTTCTTTATATGCTAGTTAATTGCAAGTTCTAACTAATCAGAATTTATTACTCTATCGATGTATTTAATTTTAAAAGATATGGCACTCATTTTCTTTATAATTTGAAACTTTTTTTCACATTAAAGCAATTTTATCTATAAGTTGATTAACAAGTTACTTCACACCATGTCAGCATTCCAAGCAATCATCCTTTTTAAGCAACTATGTACTTTATCTATAAGTTACTTAAGCAAAATTCCTTAACAATTTTCAAAATTTTGCGGGTCCCATATTTATCATTTTCAAACAGAGAATTAGTATTTTTCTTTCAATATTAATTAAATGTTAAAATAAATAAAAATATATATTTATATGTGATAAAATTTAAAAAAAAAATTGCAACAACCATAAATTTCTTTTATCAAATAAAACCAATGGCCATTTAATGGAAATGCTAAAATGTTATTTATTTGTTTGACAATGTCAAACATCCAACAAATTAATCAAGGGAAAGGAAGTTTCTTTGTAGAGCTAACTCATGAACTTAAGTAATGCATACTCATGAAGCAACTCAAAATATCGGTGAGTAGCATTACTTCCATTTAGGTGTCCGTGAAAGCAACACGAATAAAGTTGTTTTTATAGCTAAATATAGTAGAATCTAGTGAATTATATATGAACATAGGTTATAGCATATTCTAATGTTTGGAAATTTTTCATCATGTTATGTACCAAATTTAATGTTGATTGTGATGTTAATTGTGTTGTGAGGCAGTACTCATAATTATAGTGACCCACAAACTAGATTAGAATAGATTTTAGATGATAGAGAAGTGACTTATGAACAATCAGTAGAAGTAAAAAATCCCCATGGAGATTGAATGCTACACCAGTCTCGCTGAAACTTTCCTGTTTATGGCAAGTATCGTTTTATACTCTTAAAACTGAAGTGCATCGAAGATATATCGTAAGGGCAATGTTTTCGTATGGCATCTACGAAGGTGAAGAAACATACCTTAACTTTCAACTAATTGTGCCTTCTTAATGGAACAATTATTTCAACTAAAGGCGCAGCTGCTCTTCACAATGGTGAAAGGCAAACCCATTATACAAGCCTTTCACGTATATTTTGCAAATCTTTCACATATATTTTGTGAATATTTATATAAAATTTTGTATTTTGAAATTTATTTTTTCAAAATACAACATTTTTGTGCATACCCTATTGAAATGGCATCTCTTAAACCTTGCGTCAGTTATCGACTAAAAATAAACCTTTCTTCAAGTTTAAACTTATTATAATTATAAGGTACTTATACATGTGAAGAAAAAAATTTGTTACCTAAACACCCAAAAGAGCAATTAAGTACCATGCTTTTAAAAAATCAGTTTTCAAGAACACAATTGCTACCTTCTTTCTATGTGGCAAAACCCTCCAACAAATGAAGGACACATGTAAATTGGTTTAAAAGGAAAAAAAAAACCTCAAAATTTTGTTTCTTATTTCCCACATACAAAAGGTAAAGTGAAAAAAAAAAAAAAAAAAACAACGGGGGTTCCTTCTATTTTAGGGTTTCCGATTTGGGGATTTGCTGAATTTGATCAAGCCACATGAAATGTTTAAATTTATTAAGGTTAAATTGAGTGTTATAGTGGTGATTGTTAGGTTCGAGTGGTGCATGTGAATCTGCTATTTATGTTCTATAGGCCAATGGATTTTGGCGAGTTGAAACTATCGATTTTAGAGAGAAAGAGAAAGAGAGGTTAGAGAGAGGAGATTGAAGGAGGAAGATGAAGTTGCCTCCACCTATTTTTTCCATTTCCAAAGATTTATGTATATATACTTTTATCAAATAATTACACATATATCTTGTTCTAGATTTATGTATTGTACATTCAATATATTTAAATCAGGTTTAGCCAAAACTTAGATTTTTCTTCTAAAAATTTTAATCTAGTTTTTTATATGAAACTTATATGTGGTAATCCTTTTAGATGAATTGCAATAAGATTTTCATAAAAAAGGAGAAAAATTTGATAAGATAAAATAAGATTTATGTCTATCCAACATTTTATGTTACTTTACTTCATCTTCCCAATTTTCCTCTATCTTTATTAGTCTAGATATAGAAGGTGATCATGTGAGCATCACATGTCCTAGAGCTAAGCAAAAAGGAATTAAACCATTGGCTTTCCATTTGGCAGGAGTAAATTGGGGGGGCGGGTGGGGATGGGCGCGGTGTAGAGGGGTTAGGGTTATGGGATGGGTTTGGGGGGAAAGGCTTACACGTTATCTTTTAATTGCAATAGACAAGTGTCGTTCAATAATGGGAGGGTTTCACCACATAAAAGGATGGAGTTAACATGGCAAGTTGAGGTAATGATTCTATCCTTAAAAAGTTATCTCAGGTAATTAATTGATTTTTTTTTTTTAAATATAGGTAATTAGCTACTTTTGAGCAAAGTTTAGGTAGCATTCAAGTCATTAACCAAAAATAAAATAACTAAATATAAAAGAAACAAGAAAAAGCATGTAGTAAGTATGTTCAGTGTAATGTATTGAAAACTATGCATTGCATCTAGCTTTAGCTTTACTGCTAGACTTGCAAAATCAAAACAAAATGATCAAAACAAAATTATATGTATGTTAACCACTAAACATAAAAACACATCACCAACTCCATCCAATGGCATAAACTTATAGAGCTACTGATACTCTATAGACCTATAAAAAATCCTTCCTACCCAACCTTCATACATTCAACAATGTTGTCAACTCGACATGGGGTTTTATTCGAACATGCTAAAGGGTCAAGAGTCAATGGTAGTGCTGAGTTAAACCACCATTCCTATAACCGGATCATTAATTGAGTTGAACCAAGTGGTTAACCTGGATCTGACAACATGATTAATTGATTGATTAATCAAAATACACTGTTCAAATCCTTCTTTCAATCAATTTATATAGGCAAGTATACCTATCATTTATAGCATAATTGATAAGAATAGGTGTCGTTCCACAAAGATCGAAAAACATATTAACAATGACTTAACTCTCTATCATCTACTTTTAAAATGATAAAAAATTAACCAAAATTGTTATACTATTATTAATTCTTATCTTTATATCTTCAAAACAGATTGACAACAAGATATCAAACTCAATATCATTCAACTCATCCAAACAACAATTTTCTCACAAGAACACTACTAAACCCAATTTCTAATGATAATATCAATGATCATTCATACCAAATTTAAACTGCAAGATTTCTATTTTAGACAAATCCCTCTCAAGATTATTAATCACTAATTCTTCAGATCTACCTATTAGAATATCTTCTAATTAGTAACAACTTAAGAATTTCTTTATAGATCAATGAATCTATACAAATGGAAAACTTTTGTAATTCTGTTTCTAGTAATCTAAAAAGCCTTTTTAATTATGTTGATTATTCAAATGTGCAATTTCTCAATTAACATATATGAAATCAGATATAGAATCAATATTTCGGACCTATCATTCTATAACCATAAAAGAACACATAATCAAACTTAAAAAGAACATAAATTATCATTGAAATGCATTCAAGTACACAACTAAAGTAGTATCTTGGGTTCTATGTTGTTTATAGATGATAAGAAATCTACTCCTTCATCATTACTATACAAAGCAGCGAAAATCTATTATAAATAAGCTCAATAATGGAAGGAATACACCTCAAATGAATGATCTTGACGATCTTCTTTATCAAATCTCCTATCTTGAAGACACTATTCTTGAAGACTTATTCAATCTAATTCTAACGTTATGATCTTACGTAATATGAAGCTGATTGTATTTTCTGAACTCAACTCTCTATTTATACTTGTCAAAACCCCAAAATATCCTTAAAATTTGGATAGAGAAGAGTTACTAGGATATTTTAAAATGTTTGACTGAGTTTTCATAAAGTACATGGGCTAAACACAATCATCATCTTCAAGTCGTGCTTCCATCTATTAGTTATAACAGTCAAATACTTTCATAGTCAGGCAAGAACACGACCAAAACTCGATCAAGCATATAGAGACATGCTTCTCGCTGTAATTAAAACTTCTTTGTATCTTCTGACAGCATGGCGACAACACGGTATTAAGAAATGCACTGTATAACTCACCGCTTCCTCACTTTCCAAATTTTCAAAATTACACGAGAAAGTTACGGAATCTTCAATTAGGTCGTGCTTCATTTTCATTTCTCCTCAATTCATTTCATAGAAACACGAAAATAATTGGACATCGTTCTTCATAGTTCACAGGAACACGATATATACACGGTATTAACCATATATCCATGTTTCTTACTGACTTGTCTTCTTTACTTAAGAGCATCATTAAAACACGTCCGTTCTTCTACACTTTACTTTAAAGAAACATGATGTAAACACGAGATAACATAAATCCCTGTTTCTTACTGATTATTTCCTTTAGAACTCAATGAAAGACCGCAATATGAGCAATAATTCTCCACCTGAAAAGAATACGGTCGTAACATGGTTCCTTACAATCAACCATGCTTTATTATGTTTTCTTATTCTTCAAATTTATTCATCTCCTTCATAAACACGATTTGAGCACCAAAATACAATTGTTCGGTGTTCTTCTTGGTTCTTTAGCATTTCCTTCACTTTAGCTCCAAAAATTGATATAACTTGATTAAATTTTACTCCAAATCTCTTTAATCACATTCATCTTAAAAGAATAGAAAATTAACCAAGTTAAAGAAGTTTTTTTAACAATAATTCATATAAATATACATAATTTACCCTATTAATTTATACACTATAATACACATATCACAACAATAATATCCAATCGTCATCTCTAGCCACCCACTTTAAACATTACAAACACATAAAACTCCATAGCTCAAAAAATTCGTACTTCAAAAACAAAGCAACAATTTTAGATAAAAAGTAAGCACAAAATAAAATAAAATATAATGTGAATATGAAATGAATATATAAATGTATAAAATAATTGAAAGAAGAGGTATAAACATTAATGTTAGATTACAAATTATAAGTCAAAGCTACACGTACAATTTTTTTCTATCTTCTCCTCCTTCTCTTCTTATAAAGTGTGTGTGAGTCGAGATAACATGGATGATTGATCACACCACTCCTGTGATTGTGGGTGCAAATAATGTGCTTGCCATTCTCTACTTTAAGCTCATAAAACTCATAAAGCATCATTAGACTTATCTAAGTATGACATTGAAGTTATATTAAACCTTCCCTCATATTTATGTCCATAGATGATGGCTTAGGTCACCCTTTTATGATATACTAGGGAAGTTGGAGGAGGGTTAATATAATAACTTAGAGGTGAAGTCATGCAAGAGTTTTAGACCACCTGATGAACTATTTGTAATATCAATAGACATATGCCTGATGTACATCATGTTAAATGTCCTAGGATATATAGAATCTAGTCTAGAGTTGGTGTAAAAATCTATATATATCTTGCACTAATGAAGTATTCCAATATCCACCTCTAATGCCCATGTCTATCTCTAGTGTAAGGTGCATCTATCTCTTGGTGATACACTAGCTTATCTAGTGGTTGCAGTTCTCTTGGATCTTGCTATGCCCCTTACTACTTAGGTACTAGAAAGAGAACCACCTCAATGATCTTCTAGAAGTTAGATCACTTCATTAGAAAGATCAACACTAATAATAGAAGCATGCACTATAAAATGTGTCATCCTGAATGAGAAACAAAGTAGAAAGAGTTAGTATCATTTATGTCATCAAGTTACTAGATGATTGTCAGACCATTACGTACCAACTTTCTAGGTAAAAAATCAATATATCATTAAGATATTTACTTGTACTATGCTCTATAATTTAGATGCCTCCTTAATCAAGCTAGGGGCATTGGCCTTTGATGAAGCTTTTTCATAGTGAAATGTAAGAACTGTGATGCTCAATCCTAATTTGTGTCAGTTCTCCCCCTGAGCTAATTTGGTGCAATTGTGATTTTGTGTTCACATTTTCTAGAATGCCTAAAAAACTACCAAACAAGCACACCACTTAGTCTAGGAAACACCAATCCACTAAGCGATAGCAGATGAGTAGCACCAAAGTCGTTCAAATTTGCCTCTTGCCACTAGGAAGAGCATTTATGAAGTTATTTAAATAAGTAGTTTCAAATGTACATGTCGCCGTGTCTGTCAGTCACATGTGTTCCAATAGCCTGCACCATGTGTATAAGGTAATGTGTCGTATCTCGAATTATCCTTTACCTGCATGCTAGAGGCCTATTGTTCATATGATCATGCCAAAACTTCTACAGTGACTACATATAAGAATTTATCCCAAGCCCACACTTAATGGAGAATGGCAGCTCCTCCCATCCCATGTGTTATGGAGTGAAGCATGACACAATTATCGATACAACCTAGTCAAGTAGGTTGAGCCTCAACAGTATTAGCTAGCTTGCAACTTGCCAATCTTCTAACAGGGCAAAAACATAGTCTTTAAGGTTTTCAAACTTATCAGCAAATATGAAACCTGCCATTAACATCTATATATAAGCATGTGTATGATGTATAATCTCAGCCATGCATAATCTAAACCTCATTGGCTTCGACTTATAATACTCTAAAATGCCTTTATAACGTGATAGTTAACAAGAACTCCTTTGATTAAGGTAGAGATGGGTCTCATACTTACACAATTGCCCAGTTGAGTGATGTGTTTCCCATAACTACTTGTTTATCTACAAGCATGTCAAACTAGACCTCTACATCTTGCAGAGTGAGGGTTACCCCTTGTATAGGTGCCAATCCAACTAAATTTGAGGAAAGTGGCTCGGGCCAATAAAGTAAATGCACATCGAAAAGGAGGCTACCAGTAGTTAGATGCCTTAGCCATTGCGAAAAGATACTAGCCCCTCTATTAGAAATGAAACAAATCATTTCTCTACTATGATCACTGATAGCATGCCACTTCAATGTTTGTGGGAACCATCCCCATAGATTGGCTTATTATCTATTTTTATGCAAAAAGCTTATGGTACCATAATGTTGCTCTCATCAATGTTGCATGCAACCATTAAAACATGGTTATACTTCTCAACTCGAAAGGTGCCATCAATGTACACCATTGTACAAAACTTAAGGTCTCAACGCATGGACCAAATGACTAACAAAAAACCCACTTCAATTGTGAGTGCCTCGAAATTGTTGATCTACTTCATCCCCATTCCACCCATGCCTTGAGGTTGCTAATTTTGATGGCATTGAAGAGTTTTGGAAGCTCATTATGATATATTTGTCTCAATTGTCATATACAATCGCAATGGCCTTTCTCTTACCTTCCTAGACTCATTGTCTTGTAACTTTGCATCTAAAGTTATCATGTGCCATGGTTTCAAGGTTAGCAATCTTTACCTTGAAATTGTCTCTACCATTCAGAAAGTAGCCCATTTAAACATTATATTTTTGTTGTGGATGGTCTTGAGTTATATCTAAGTTGAACATATGTAAAGTCATTTAAGTTTAGTTATCGCAAAAAGCCTCTACAACTTCTTCTAACATGTGCGAAGCCTCACTTGCAATCATATCCCCATTTGCATAGTGTACCAACCACATATACTTCTTGGATTCCTCACATTGAAGTTATAATTGTTCGTTAGATAAAACATTTTAATAGCTCAAACAAAATCATCCTTTATGTTTAATAGCATGCTCTTATTTAAGCCTTCACTATGCACAAGTTGCTATACATTGCATTCTCACTCTTCTCAAGGGTAATATGTCTATCACCTCCACCGATATTAAAAAATGGAACCAAATCCCTCACCGACATCGAGGTCAACTTAATTTTTGAGGCAATTATTCATTAATTTCACTAATATAGTGATCTAAAAGGTTGTGATGCGACATATCATTTCTAGCTTGTTCATTAGTCTTAACATCCACTTCGGAACTCTAGTCATCTATGCTGTCAATGAGGGTGATTTCTTCATCATTATAATTCAATATCGGACAATGCTTCATTCATAGGTACAAATCATGCTCCTTGTGATGCATTACAAAATAGAACATCATGCTTTCCCTAGTGGCTTGCGTAAGTGGATGTGTTCACTTGGAAGTGAGGACTATTACACCTCATAGTGTTTGTCAAAATTCCACATGAGGGTAACTAAAGATGTTTGCCTCGAGAGAAGATGAGTGGAGGTATTTGTATGCAATATGTGATTTCCAATGGGGCACTTGACTACCCACACAAATCTTCACATTCAACTCTTAAACCTTGTTAGGATACAAGTGTGAGAATCCCACGAGGGAAATATGAGACTTGTGTAAAGAGTTTATAAGAGAAAAGACACATTAACCCAATGCATTAAGGTTTTGGGTTATAGATGGTGTTTAAAGCCCATTTGTGCAATCCTTCACAAAGCCCATTGGATTTCTCCCCATTAAAGGCATATTCCAGACCTTAACAATTGGTATCAAAGCCGATGGTTCGGCTAGGAATCTCTTATGGTTGGCCCACCATATGGAAAGAAGAGCTTGGTAGTATGACTCGTCTGTAAAACCCATTGTGAGTAGGTGGGACCACTCAAAAAGCGAGTTTAGTGGAGTCAGTTTGACAAGCTCTTGTTAAGGGGGAGTATGGCCTATCCCATTGTGAAGACTCACACTTGAGGGAGAGATTGTTAGGATACAAGTGTGAGAATCCCACATGGGAAATATGGGACTTATGTGAAGAGTTTAGAAGAAGGAAGACCCATCAACCCATTGTCTTAAGGTTTTTTGTTATAGATGGTGTCTAAAACCCATTTGTGCAATCCTTCACAAAGCCTATTGGATTTTTCCTCATTGAAGGCATACTCCAGACCCTAACAAATCTAACATTCACCTAATCATCAAGCGAATACAGTTAGAGACTCATCATCATCTTCATCAGTAACAAGCATCAACAATGTAATTAAGTTGTATCATGTTCATAAATACGATGGTGCCTATGTATTATTTTTGTCCGATTTATATTAAGATTGACTTCTCACTATAAATGGCAACCATCTGACTTCTTTTTATTAATTAGAGGCTTATAATGCCCTTATCTGAAATCCCCGTTCACAATATTCCCATATGAATAAATAAAAAATTTCACAAAATCCACCATTGTCAACTTATCATCATAACTCGTAGCAAACTAGAACCTACTACTCATGTTTTAGTTACAGTGTTATGCAGGTTTGATAAATGTTTTATATGGATATTTATTTAAATTATGGGAATCTCGGGAGAAGTAATACCAATTTCACTTGAGATGGACATGCATAGATTAATGTTATATAATAATTTAACGTTTGTTCCAAAATCACAAGGTCAATTGTCCATACCATGTTTCTGCCATAAAATTTGTGACGCCATGAGGAAGCTGCACGTGATTCCCATGCACACATGCCAGTCCGGAGCAACTTCTCCAAGTTCATCCACGTGCTGATCTCCGCGTATGCCTTCCATGCGCCCGTATAAATGTGCCAGGAAACGCAGTTTTGGAAATACGTCATGTGTAAAATAAAAAAGGAATCCTCGGAATTAAGTAGAGTCTCCTTGACGAGCAAGCTGCAACGATAGTTTATTAAAGGAAACAGTTCCACACACTACGGCCAGCAAGTCCTACATAGATCCATCCCGTGGATCCTTCCGAACTGGTAGGTCTAAACTGGTCCAAGCAAATTTAAAAAGAAAAATCATTTTGAAAGGTGGGAAAAAAAATTTTAAAAAAGGTTGGACCCATCCAGTGAACAAGTGGATCCACCAATCCAAACCACCCTGCTATCAAGATGGGGATAGTTCCTAATCTATGTTCGAACTCGGAAAATCAGATCCACGACCTAGACTCAATCTACCTAGGGAGATGTCTATATGGAATTAAGACGGAAAACATAGAGTAGAAGACAGATTTGCAGACACGAAGAGAATGAATTTAAGCAGAAATGCAAATTTCCAAACTTGGAGAGAATAGAAGGCGAGAGTCTCGCCGCAAGACCATAGAGATAAACATTGGACTTCACTCTGAAGATCTCTGAAGCAACGATTCATACTGCAATAAATTTCTGTTATCAATTCTTGGGTGATTTCTTAAACACACTATGGAAATAATGACTCTTCAATATTCTTGATATCAATGAATTGTTTAAAGAGTTGTTTCTATATGTATTTGTGTCTTTTTAGTTCAGTCATGTGCTAAATTTTTTGTGTGGGAAAATCGAGGAAGCCTGGTTATTAAATTGATTATTTTTACTTTATTATAATATAGCTAGATGATTGGATTATTCTGTTTAAATCTTGATAGTATGATTTTATGTTTTGAAATATAATCCCATAGGATGTCTTAATGAATTGGAAGGAGATTTAGGGTTCTTCAAGATTCATATTTGATTGAATTGGTAAAATTGGAAGATTTGCTATTTTTTATTAAATTGAATTTGCATATAGGACTTAATGCAATGTTCTTGTCAATTTTTTATTAAAAGAATTTATGAAAAATTAACTAAGACACTAGATAGTTATAAATCAGAAAATTGATAATTGTAAATTTGAATCCATATTAATTTGATTAAAGGAATCTAACATATAATTATAATTTTGTAAAGAATTTAGCAAATTCATAAGAATTGCCAATTATAATTTTATAAATCAGAAGATTGATAATTGTAAAGGATTTAGCAAATTCATAAGAATAGCCAATTAGCTAAATATAAATATGATTTTGTTGACAATATGATTGGTAATTATGATGAATTCAGTTTTTCACACGTCTTATTTGATTGAATTTGAAAAGTTTTCTCCATGATTAATAGATCGTGCCTATAAATTGATTAATCTTAGTTTAGTTTTTATTAAATATGGAATGTTTTGGATAATAGTGGAATTGATATCGGTGTAGTACTTAAATTTATCCTCATAGGAATGACAATTCTATTCACTCTATATTACTTGAACGACTAGTATTCTTGCTAGAAATCCATTCATTGAAAATTTTTTGAATCAGAGTTCAATATTGTAATCAAGATATTTCAATCATTTATTTTCCAATCTCATAGTCTTAAAATGGGTATTATGGTTCATTGTAGCATTTTATCAAATACTTGGTATGTGTCATGAAAATGCACCCAACAAAGGAGTAAAAATAACATGCATGAACACACGTTTACACTATATGAACTTATATGTCTTTGTTTATGCTTTATACAATATATTTCACACAATCAATACAAATTATACATTCATATCACTAAAGTTAGGGTTTTACGATATGAGTTTATGTAAATTACAATAAAGTGATAAAAAAACTAATATATGTATGATTTTTTTCCTTGTTTGAAGAGCGATTGAGCTTGATACAAAATAACCAAAACTGGTGGAGCTCTACAAAGAAAAGAAAAGAAGAAGAGCTCTACCAAGAAGAAGAAGTAACCATGAACACAAAAAAGATAAGGACAGATTAACAAACATCATCCAAAAATAGTGAATGACTGACAAGACAAGAAATTGACAAATACCATTCAAAACAGTGATTGATTGTTAAAGATGAGATAAGACAATAAATTGACAATGAAAAATATCGTCCAAAATAGTGAATGGTTGCTAAAGATAAGATAAAACAATAAATTGACAAGACAAAGACAACCAAAGTTATATGAATTCAAAATTCTGTAAATTGAGGCCTCAGCTACTTCTAATAGACACAAGCATTTAAAGCAAAAGCATTAGGCACTCATCAACATCCTCTGTTTTCTTTCTAGCATCCTTTTGATATACTACCTTAGACACAAAAGAACTAGCTCTTGTAAAACCATCCTTGTAATAATCTCTTTTTACCATATATCTGCTTCCATTGTAACTATCATTTATGAATCAATAAAACTTCTATTTTCACTGTAACTTTTTCGTTTAAGTCCTTTTTATTTTTTGTCTTATCTTTATTGAGGACTAAGCAAAAGTAACGAAGCTTATTAATTTATCTAAAATAACTATATTCTATTAGTACTATTAGATTTTCTTTTCCACTTGATCTTGTTTTTCTTCTACTCCTACCTGGTTGAGGAGAAAGAAGATTAGACCAATAGAAAGCGATATAGATCGAAAGAGACAACAGCATAGTGAGAGAGCGAAAGCTGTGGAGTGGGTGCATTGCGTCATTAGTAATACTTAGGGGTGGGCAAAAAAACCGACCGAACCAAACCAATCCGTAACCGAACCAATTCAAACCGAAAAGATGGTTTTTTTCATGGTTTGGTTTGAAATTTTTCAAATCCGAACCAATCCGTAAATTTATGGTTTGGTTTGGAAGGTAAACCAAACCAATCAATAAAACCGAACCAAACTGTTTTAGAAAAATATAATAATATTTTACTATATATTTATATGATTTCATTTAATATTTATTATTTAGTGAATATTAATTAAAATCAACTTGTTCTTTTTAAAATTTTTTTTTAAGCTCATGATATGTAATTTTTTGTGTTAATGATGAACTATTGTTTTTTTTAATAGCTTTTAACTTTGTAAAGTATGAAATTTGTTTATTTAGTTATAAACTTTCATTATGTATTAATTGTTTAATATATTTTGTCAACTGGTCATTTTATTCATTGATGAATTTTGTTGATAGATGATTTTTTATTTTAGCTAAATTATTGGTAGCTAATTGACATGATGGTCATAAATTATAACTTACTATGTATTGGTTAGTGAATTTATTTTATTGGTAGATAATTGATTTTATAGAGAACTATAGATTAAAAGTATGATGAATTTGTAAAGTATTTTATCATGGTTTATAATATCAACTTTGTAAAATGATATAAATATTTAAGAATCTACACAAATATAAAAAAAAATAGCACAAGGAAGATTTTTAGTTATAATTTTGATTTAAACCGTAATCCAAACCGAACCAAACCGTTATTTAATGGTTTAAAAAATTTATAATCCGAACCAAACCGTTACTTAATGTTTTGGTTTGGGATGGAAAAAAAACCAAACCGTAAATTATGGTTTGGTTTGATTTTAGGAAAAACCGAACCAAACTGATTCGTGCCCACCCCTAGTAATACTGAAGGCATGTGCAGAAAATGTGTGCATGTAATACATTCGCCTTCAATAATAATATTAATTCTACTAAAATGGCATATAGTACATCAGCGATCTTCATAAAAATTATCTAATATAAAGACAAATATAGTACATATAAATTTCAAAAATGCTTTATTTTGGGAATATTGAAAAAGGGCGGAAAAAAGGTGGTCTCCATATACAAAATATGAAGTTCCTCAACTCAAAACCTGACTGTATTTCCTTCTTATATGTTTATGTTTTTTTAAAACATATCATACAAGTTTTCATATATTTTTACATTATATATATATACATATATATCATACAAGTTTTCATATTTTTACATTATATATATATACATATATATTAATTTGATTTTCTCTAGTTTTTTTATGACAAGCTCTTTTTTTTTTTAATTTTACATTATACGTCTAATAAAGTTTATTTATTAGCGTCTATATAAATGGAAAATTGGATGATGTTGAGAACACTATTAAATTTAACAAAAAGAATACTACTAAAGAAGAAAAATACAAAAATTTCTCACATGAAAATATAACAATAAGATTTTAATGTGTTAAAGACATGATTTTCATCGGTAGATTTTTCATCATGAAAACATTATAACTATCCCCCAAAGAGTTGCATTATCTTTGTAAATAGTTTGCAAGTCAAAACGACACTTTATAATTCCTCTATGTATCATTTCAACTATATATACATATTCTCTCGTATCCATACTTCTCCATACTCCATCATTCAAATGGCGTAAACACATAAATGCATGTAAGCACACCAGCAACTTAATGAGTTTCAATCATCTCACTAAATAACCAACATACCTAAACTTTAATAAAATCAATAGCAATTTATATATGGTAATTTTCACTCGTTTCAAATTAAGATTTTCGTAGTACGATTTTTACATATACAACTTGGGTCAAACATATATCTACCGTTCTTACAAAAAAAAAATTATAAAAATTAACAAATAACATTATCAAATTTGCCACCTCTATATCGCATATTGGAGAAGAAATATAAAAGTTTGTATATGTATCACATATTGGAAAAGAAATATAGCGACGGTACAGGTCAAACTTATAAAAATAATTGTATTACATGTTGGAAAAGATATATAGGTATAAATGTGTATCATATGACATTAAATAATTACATGTGTGTCACATGTTCCATATACAATATACAAAAAAAAAAAAAAAAAAAACTATATCGCATGTTCAACATGCAATACAATTATGGTAATTATGTAATTATTTTTATCCAAGTTGTATTTATGTAATATTTTTTTAAATGATGATTAAACAAAAAATAATCTCTATACAATTTACATGTAAGATATTAAAAAAAAAAAAAAACTATGGAAGAAAATAAATAAAACTAATCCTCCATGTGAATGTCCCATTGACTAGGTAATATATCTAACTAATTTACTACAGTTAATTCAAACAGTTATATAAAGTCAATTTCTAGAAGTTCTCTATGTCGTGAATCCAAAAGTTTAAAAGAAGAATAGATATACACAATTCAAGGGATCATATGACACAACCATCATGCTTAGTGTATATGCAATTCCCTTAAACTTGATACTTAAAAGACTGCCCCACAATATATAATTTGTCTCATTTGTTGTAGCCTCAGCCTCACGCCTCACCTCTCTAGCCTTTCTATAGAAACAATGTTGCCAAACTTTTTATTTATGGAAATTTGAAAATCAATCAAATGTTGTATCATTCTGTGAATTATGTACCTCTATAATAAGACAACGTGACAAAGTGGAGTTATGTCTTAACTGATTGATCCTAATAAATAATCGCATTGATGCATGTGTGTGCGAACCTAAATTTTTGTGATGAAAAAACATCCAGCTAACTTCATTGGACAGGCATGAAATCTCCCACTCACAACCTTTGGTTCTTATTAGCGCATCTTATGCTCCAAATTTACATCTTTAGCTCATGGATAACATAGTTTTATTGGTTTAGTATATGGAGCATCTTCACTCCCTGTATTGAGTTTCATTTGACATCATACCAAAACTCGTACCACCTTAAATTCATCACTGAATCTCATGATAGAGCTAGTCCTTTTTCCATGATTTGTATCAACAATTAACGCTCATAGTGAAAAATGACATGAGTTTTGAACTACTGAAAACACAGTTCCAATGATTCCTTCTTTATGAATTATGCAGTTCTTCAAGTGAGTAAAATCTCGTCAACCATCAGCCTCCTCACCAGAAACTTCAGTGGGTAAAGGTAATGCGATTTCCCGCATCATATTCTGACCAATTCCAATTAGGTAATTGTTTTGTTTTAGCCAAACTATGTCTACTGATAACGTAACCTGGGAATCATACACTCGAGTTTCATCTAGATCATCATAATAAGGATCGCATCTTTAAAACTCGACTGCCAAGATGAAATAATTTTTTAAATGTTCTTATTCTTGGATTTTTTTTTTTTCTTAAATTTGCCCTTTTTCCCCTTTTCTTATCTCATGCCTTTCCAAGAAGAGAGATGCTCACCATTCCTTCCCCCTTTCAACAGCCTGTCACCAAAAAACTAGAGGGGAAAAATTTTACCAAAAAAAAAAAAAAGGAATATCTTGAGGCACAGAATATACCCACATGTGGGTTCATTTTTTCATCCATGAGCCCAATCATTCCATGTTGAAAAAGTAGATAGAAACTGCACGATAAATTAGATGCAACTGAGGATACCTACCACTTTCCACTCGAACTAGATGGTAACAATCATAACCTCTTATTTCAACAGCCAATAATAGAAAACAATCTCATTATGAAAGCGTTTGTTTGCACAATTTTTTATCATACTAGACTGAATAATACAAAATGTATTTGGAACCGAACAAAACTCTCTTTGTGAGACTGGACAAAATTTAAAATTTGTCCCTTATATTCATGGTACAAAAATATTAGAATAGATAAAAATAAAATCTTTTAATAAAAAAATATGTCTAGTAATGCCCTATACTATAAGTACCAAACATGATACAAAAGAATTTGTACTGTGATATTTCTTGCGCTCCAATTCGTGCAACCAAATGTTACTTATAAGTCGTAGCTGAAAAGCTTACCACCAAAATAAATAAATAAATAAAAGATTATCTTATGATATGTATTGGTACCAAAAAATGTAACATACAATTGTACAACTTTTATACTATATATGCCTACAAAATGGTAGTTACAGTCCCTCCAGTTACATGAATATCGTAAAAGTAATGTAACCTAACAAAATGATCATTTCTTAAAATTACTATAAGATCTTGGCTGTTCATTTTAGATGTTTTTTAACTCTTAACCACTAAGGTGCTAAGTTATTTTTGGGAGGGAAAAAAATAAGAATAGGTAAGCTACCTAAATCATTGGAACAATAAAACCTAACCTGAAGATGCAAAAGGCCTTTTAAAAAATGAACAAAACATGTATAAATTTATATTGAAGTACACCAATTAGGATCGATAGGATAACCGTAGTTAGCGAGGGTGACGCTTTGATCTCCGCCGTTTCCCCAGCAGTTTCAGCATGTTATCTGTGACATCAGGAGGAGAATTGTCATATTCGTTCGGGGGGTTGTCGACGTATGGGTTAACCATGCCAATGCTTCTATAGCGGCATCTCTCTCTGCAAGCTGTTTGTTTTTCTTGGGTTTTCCTACGAACTGCATGCCCTTGAACTCTACCAGAGCCCGGAATTCATTTGTTTTTAAGTGTTTGGTTTTGTACTTGGGAGGAGAGTGCCTGCTCTCATTAACAATGTTTGGAGCAAGCTCTTAGGATTTGTTCCATCCCTTGTGAATTTGTTCTGGTCAGAAGACTCCCTTGGTCGTCTTGTCTCCCGGCCAAACACAAATCTACCTTCACATTGATCGCCCGAAACTAACTCTTGAACTGCAAGCATCAGATATTTCCCTTCCTTGTGAATGTCAAGGCTAGGAGTTTGGAGCTGCATCATCACAATGCAATACTTGGATTATCGAATTGTATGTATTTACACCAAATTTCAAGAATTACAAGATATATAAAAGAACGAACACGTCCAACAATAAGAATTAGACAGAAAAAGCCACCAAATGCACTGTTTCACAATACATTAGCAACTTTCTGCAATTAAATACAAACGAACCAATCTAAAATTCATTGCCTAATCAATTCACAATTTTCAATTAAGCATCAGCAACGTCTGCTTATTATGCTTTTCTCAGACTGGCAAAAGATATTGAACACTAGTTTCCCATAAGGTGTCTAAGATTTTGACTACAGCAAAAAGAAGCAGAATTTTGGCATTAAATCCAAACAAACCTTCTTCTGTATAAGTTTGACAAGCTCCTCTTTGAGTTTCAAATAGCATTCTGCCAAATTAGGATCCATGAAGAAATCAATGTACCCATCCAAGATTTTCAAGTGCCCAGCCTGTAAAAGAGAGAAAAAAAAAGGAGGTAAGGAAAAAAGTAGTCCACTCCGTACTATGGAATAACAGTTGCAATTTAGCTTGGGGAAAAAAGAGAGGGAGAGAGAGAGAGAAAACAGTTGAGACATCACCTGCACTCCTTGGCTGAGCGCGCCACCAAATAAAATCAGTATTGAATCTGAGACTCCAGTAGAATCACGTAGGAAGACAGTATTAACTTTTACTTTTTCTCCAAACACCAGCCATGGATAAGGTATAGTCTGATAATATGCATTAACAGAATTCTGCCAAAAACGATGTCTCTCTTTAAGTGATACAGCCATGAGTCTCTATTACTAACAAGAAGAGTCAAGTTTTCTAAGCATCATATCTTTCCACTGGGGAACAAACAAACCAGCGCTAAGCATGAAAGTGGAACAGCAAACTCCAAAGTTCTCATCCAATTAAGAAAACCATCACTTGTTTAGGTTTCATGTTCCACATACATGTATTTGACTACCAGCAACACAGAATAAGAGTGAAGGTATATTGGCACACAACAAGGTAATATGGGGAAAAAATAGAAAGGCGAGGATCTGGTAATCACACATTTTTATCTGCTTATGGACACAGTTTCCACTTTGCTAGAATTACATCCCCTTTTATTACATTATTGCAGGGTCTCTACTCTTTTGGAAACAAGTCATTAATAATGCGAATCGCATGCTGATAATGCCCCGATCCACACTCTAGTTTCTCCTTGTAGATTATTGCATTGATTATTTTATCTGCAAATATGGTTGGAAGGTCATTAGTCTTTTAATACGTGGTTCATCTGGTCCAGATGAAATAGAAGGTCCTTTTGAAGAGAGAGAATCATTTCAAGATAAGATTCTAGAGTGCTTTAGGAGTTCGATTCAGTTAGAGTCCTCCATGCAATATTGGCCTCTGGATTTGTTTCTTATTTTGAAAAGTTCACACTACTATTTATTTAACTTTACTATCCCTCTAGTGTATATGAAAAGATCTATCATTATCTTTTACACTCATCCACCAATAATGAAGGAAGAATGAAAAGCCTTGTAAACAATACAAGAGTTAGAAATGATCACATAAAATTTTATAGATTCATTTTCAATTGTTAGCTTCAGGTGAGACTCCAAAACAACAGACAAAAGAATGAGCAAGAATGTCTCTTTACCCTTCCCTATCATTCAAAGAATCACTTTTATAGGCAAGAGAGAGGTAGACTAGTTTGATTTAAAACTCACTCAAACTGTCTTGTGCTTTCTTCAAAGCATGCAATATTAAAAGTATGTTATTCAAAGACTCCAGTCTAGACAAGTTTCAAGGAAAAAAATGTATATTTGACAGATTTCTGTACAAGCACATTTCACATACCGCATAAAGCAGAACAGCACCATCATCCATTGTTTTGAAAGACATGGACGTCTCCCTGTGCTGCAGGTTCAAGAGATTTAAAATGTTAAATAACTCAAGTCAAGTATTCTAGATAATACCAGTATGACACTACCAGGTTTTTGGTTCTTACCACCACAGATGCAATGCCAGGAAAGAGACCTGAACATATGACAGCACGAACAAGTGGCTGGTCGTGACTTAATTTATTATTAATACTGCCATCTGCTTCCACAGGGCTGCATCCTTAAGTATGAAGCTAAACTGCTTCCTTAGCGAGTGGATTGCCTGCAGTAGTTTGAGGAGACAGGAAATTTCTCCAACAATATTCATATCCTGATCCTTCTCTCTCAGCATCTTTCCAACCTTCATACGCACGGACAAGGGCCATGTGATCACTGTAATCCTTCACAGAGAACCTAGATTTTGCTGTTCCAGCCAACTGGTTCATAAAAGGCAAAAAGTAAATATCAATAAAAGTTAAGTCACTTGTAAAGATTGATTTGGCAGAAACAACAGTGCAATGTAGTGCGGTAGATAGTTGGGATTTCAGTCTATAATTATCAACATGATATTAATTAATGCATGTATACTTTTGGATACATCAACTCAATGTCACTGAAAGATCTGCCAAAGTTTTTCTGAAAAAGCTTGCCATAAAACTGATACTTTGCTCATGGAATAATTCCAGAGGCACATTCTGAATTTCAACCCAGATAGGTAAAAAGGTGAAACCTCCCTCCAGGAAAGACATCTCCATTTCGAATTATTAGTGAATGAGGACACAATCAACGAAATACCAAAGAGTTTCAAAAACTTTCATTATTTGGCTGTCATTTCCAAATATATAAGGAGAGTACATTTTCTATTGCCAAAACCTTCGAAAGACTGACAATCCCACAATGCATGAGTAAGGTTCTCAAGAACAGATAGGGAAGGCTCTTTCTGAGAAAATGACCTACCAAGGAACCTCTCCACAAACAAGCCCAAACTCAGCCACCTTGGGTGGTGGCACCACCACCAAGTCATCCCCACCTAAGACTGGAGGATAATAATCAATGGAACAATCAGAACTCTGCTTCCTCAACAGGGTACCACTTTAGGATGGGATTGGAAGGGAAAGAGGAGGAGAGGAGAAATAGTAACAAAGCAGAATGAGGTCACAGAGGGCAAAGGAAGGGGCAGCAAAAGATGAGAGGGAGAAGTAAAAGGGACTTTTGCAGGGAAGAGGACAAGACTGCTCCATACACCGGGCAGCATAGAAAAAGACAACAAAAGGAGATGGGATAACAGCAGGTTAAGTACTTATACTTTCAATTTTTGGAAATTAAATAGCTTTTATTTTACTTTTTTTATTATTATTATTTTTTTGGGTTGGTGTTTGGGCGTGTGGAATTTGGGTGGTGGGTGGGTGCGTGTGGGTGGGGGGTGTGTGTGGGGTGTTGGTGGGGATTCTCATTTTTTAGATTTAGCAAAATAATACTTGTACTCTAAAAAAATATAGATTCAATGTTTATGTTAAAAAATATTTGACAAACATTTATTTTCATAACAAGATAATAACAAAACAAGTATCTGGACTTGCAATTTTTGGCATTTTATTGCTATATCTATAGACTTGAGTAATTTTTTGCCAAGCATATAACATTATCTCATCATCAAAATATATGTTCATCAAATATTATTTAGCAAAAACAATGAATTGAACGTACTTTGAAAGTTCAAGTACTAATTTGTCAAAATATAAAAATAAAACACTAAATTGCCAACTTAGTCAACCATCATCCGACAGGAGATTGAAAGATACCTCTAGACTTAAGCAAGCTCTCTCCCAAATGGTGAGCAATGCAAAGAAGCGCATCTATACCACCTGAGGCATGAGGCCAATCTATGGTTAGACAAAGGACCATTAGGCACGAGATACCAAACGTCACTGCCAAAAATGGCTACAATTGATGAAGGAAGCCTAGCGCTCGAGGAGGAAATGGGCTTGGACAAATAGTCTTTGTTGGAGGGGCAGTGGCAAAAATAGACATGGTTTAGGAGTATGGTGAGGAGGACATTAAAGAGAAAGAGGGAACCCAAGCAAAAGAGAGGAAAAGGGCAACTACAAACAAGGGAGGTGAACAGACCCTGCATGACATTGGCAAAGAGGGAGACCAGCAAGCAAACAAAACCCTAGCTCAACAGGGTGCAAACAAGGGAAAGAGATCGACGTAAGGCAAGAAAAAGCCTAAATGATCCCAGCAAAAGAGGTCAACTAGCAAGGGACACAGGAGGGAAACCCTAGCTGACAGCAAGAAAACGCTAGCCAACACTAACAACCTGGAGGGCATGCTGAAGGCAGCAACCATCAAGATGCAGACCACTGGTGAACAAGAGGGATAACAAAGTACATGGAAATCCTAGAGCAACAAACTCATATCAAAAAAGCAAAAAAGCTAAGAGAGAAGAGAGCATTTTCTCTCTTTAAAGCCAGCAGCAACTATCCCCTAGCCGCATGTTAAGAGAAATCCAAAGCAAAGAATCGTTGATTTTAGGAAATGTCAGTGTCAAACACATATTTCAATAACATGCAAATTACTTTATAAGTTGATGTCTTCCTTGTTTAACTCATTACAAGCTTACCTTCTATATATAACAGTCAATAGGTGTTCAAAGGCTCATGCAAACTGAACTTCCTACGAAGGTCAAAGGTCCCAGAAAAATGCAGGAAATCGGCACTACATAAGCTACTTATTAGTGATCCATCACTTAAAAAACCTGGCAGATACCAAACTTTACCAAATGCCATGCAGCCTTCGTTGGCCTGTATTCTATCCCACACACAAAAACATATATGTACACATATTTTATAAAAACACAAAATTGTGAACAGGGTACAAGTGTACAGGTGCAATTTCATGAACAAAAGTGCTAGTTTTCACAGCAAGTTTCTAAATCAACAGCAGAAAGTACAAGTCCTAAGTGGTGACGGCTGCTATCATAGTCTACTGGGGAGCCTTCATTGGCCTGTATTCTATCCCACACACAAAAACATATATATATACACATATTTTATAAAAACACAAAATTGTGAACAGGGTACAAGTGTACAGGTGCAATTTCATGAACAAAAGTGCTAGTTTTCACAGCAAGTTTCTAAATCAACAGCAGAACGTACAAGTCCTAAGTGGTGACGGCTGCTATCATAGTCTACTGAGGGTGATCAACCTGGGAAGAAGCTACGAACAGGAGAGCCCTGTTAAAAAGCTTCCTGGTGGGCACAGGGATTTTGTTGGATTGCTCCATCCATTGGCAAATGGTGATGACTGATCACAGAAATAACATAACAGAGGATCCTAACTTAAGAAAAGACCACAAAAGATGTACAATAACTAAAATGACAAATTGCAGAAGAAAACACACTTTTTTTTTTTTTAATCTTTTGGGAGGAGGGGGCAAAAGGGGTGGATGTAAACAATATACTTCCTTTTTAGATGGAATAAAGCTGATAACTTACATCCTTTTTATCTTGAGGCAGAAGGAAAGGGTCCCTAACACTCAGTGCCGATACAATTGTCAGAATAGGATCAAAGCAACGGAAGATGGCACCCATGACCAGCATTTTTCCCAGCTTTGGGTCCACTGGAAGAGCTGATAAAAGCTTTCCTAATCATGGTGAAAAAATAAGAAACAGAAAATTAAATTGAAAGGCCAATATCTGGATCGTCAATTCAAATCTAAAATGCATATTCTAATGCAAGATGCTGAGATTTACCAAGATTAGTTAGATTTTCCTTCTCATCCAATGCCCCAATCAATTTCAGAAAGTCAACGCATTTTCAACCTGCCAGATATTGATGCATCATTGTATTAAAGATCTGAGACTTAGTTCAACCTCAAAAAATATGTAAGACGAGACAAAAGCCTAATCTCCTTGTTAGAAAAATAAGGAAAGCATGACAGTCAAAACATTTAGAACTACTCATACTGTATGAAACAAGATTATAATGCAAATAATGCTCAGAGTATGATGAAGCTTTCATTAACAGTTACAAGCAAATGCAGATTAAAGAAAGTACTCACAGCAAGACGCTCTGGAGGCTGCAAAGCAGCTGATAGAAATTCCCCTATGCTTGCAACCTGGAGACTCTTTATTTGCAAGCAAAGGGAGTTCAAAGGGGTTCTCAAAAGTTCCGGAAGCTGATATTCAGCAAAAGCCTCATAAACACATCTGGGGTACAGATGATAGCACTCACCCGGCTGAACACGACCAGCCCGACCCCTTCTCTGCAACAAATAACACCAGTCAAAATAATTGCATGAACCAATATGCAAAATGCATCCCAGTGTACCAAGAAAGAAAAGATGCAATGACACCAAAAAAATAATATGTAAAAGATTTCCAACTTCATAACTTAACACTTTCAAGTCCATGACAATCTCTACAAAAAGACTTAGAGAAGTAGTTTATGCCAACAAGACAATAAACGTGGACAAATGATTCCCAACAATGAGGGAGGAAAAGATGCACTGCAGGAATAGTGGTTTTACATGACCTGAGGAGGACAGACACTTAATTTGACAGAATTTTAAGCAAAGATCTCCTAACTCTCATCTCTCAATTAGAATCTTTTCAGATGGTTTGAAGACAAGACAGGTCCACACAAGATTACAAATCTTCAATAAACTAAGAGTAGTGAATACCCTAAATGTTGCCATATATTTCAGCATCTAGTTATTTATACCAAGCATTCACCATCCCTTTATCATAATCCAGCATTAGAGGCATAGGTAGCCAAACCTTGATTATTGCCGGACTTTCTTTTTTGAGTTTTTCTCCCCCACCCAACCACCCCCACCACAAATGATGCAAGCCGAAAGAAGAAAATCAGCAACAAGCTTTACAATAGCAAAGGAAGGCCAAGAAAAGCAAAGCTTAGCCTCCAGAAGGCTTCTAGCGACTTCAATCTCTTCTTTCTCCTTCGTAAACTTCTCCTCCCCCTCCCCTTACTAGCTAACTCTATTTATACTCTTATCCAGCTACTCCTATACTCTTGTCCAGATACTATCCAGCTAACTGACACACAAGCAACCCAAAACATAACAACTCTACACTTGGTTACACAACACAACAAGACTACATATACTACAACACAATACACAACTAGACATAACACAAACACATAACACGATTACACTACATATTAACTAATTTTTCATTTTCCTACTATACTCTTAATAAAGGTTGATGCACCCTTGGTGATGTATCAATACTTCCCCCATTAGCAATGTCCTTGTCCTCAAGGACGAAATCCGAAAATTTCGATTGAATAACAGCAACATATTCCTAAGTAGCCTCCTCTACCGAAAAACCTGACCAATGAATCAGCCACTGAGGAAATTCCAGGCCACCTCTTATTTCCAAGCGTCTGCCTAAAACTTGGAAAGGATAAGGATTAGTTTCCTCTTGCTCATGCAACAACTCCTCAGGATATTCTTGTAAAATTGGAAGAGACCCATAAGACTTCTTTAGGAGAGAAACATGAAACACAGGATGAATCTTGCAATGCTCAGGTAGTTGAAGTTTGTAGGCTACATTGCCCACTCGACTAACAATTTGATAGGTTCCATAAAAACGTGACTCAACTTAGAACTTGATTTAGTGCCCAACTGGTTTGAAGAGCAATCGAAGTTTCAAGAAAAACTAGTCACCCACCTTATATTCAACATCCTGCCTTTTCTTATTTGCAAGAGAACAATTTCAAAGTTGAGCATGTTCCAAATTTGACTTCAGTAGAAGCAACATCTCATCTCTAGAAAATAAAGCTGTGCAACGTCCGGATTAAGAACTTCCTTGGCAACATAAAGTGGTAAAGTAGGAGGTAGCCGGCCATAAACCACTTCAAATGGTGTCATTTTAGCTGAGGAATGAAAAGATGTATTATAAGAAAACTTCGCCCAACCATCCAAGCCACCCAAGTTCTAGGCACTTCCGAAGCAAAACATCCAAGGTAACATTCCAAGCATCGATTAAGAACTTCAGTTTGCCCACCCATTTCCGGATGATAAGCAGTGCTAAAATGTAATTGTGTGCCTTGCAAACTAAATAACTCTTTCCAAAATCCACTTACAAACAAAGGATCCCTATCACTTACTATAGCTCTATGCAATCCATGTAAACGTACCACTTCCTTCATGAAAAGTTCAGCCACTATCTTAGCAGAAAAAGGATGTTTCAGCAACATAAAATGTGCATATTTGGAGAATCGATCCACTACAACAAAAATAACATCAAAACCTTTGGATTTAGGTAAACTCAAAATGAAATCCATAGATAGATCCTCCCAAATAGCGTTGGAAATCGGCAGAGGATTCAATAAACCCACAGGAGCTAAATTTTGAATCTTATTCCGCTGGCACACAACAATGAGCAACAAATTTGGCCACATCATTCTTCATACCAATCCAATACAAATGAGCCACCATCCGACGATAAGTCTTAATAAAACCTACGTGTCCACCCATAGGAGGAGAATGAAATTCATGTAGGAACAATGGAACCCAATGAGAATAGAGGAATAACAAGCCGATCATCATAATACAAAGTATCGTGTTTGGAATGAAATCCACGACCTACAGCTTTTCATCCTTTAACAATTGAATTTTAGCAGCTAGTAAAGGATCCTTTAACACATCTGATCGGATAGAATCCATGTCAGTCAAATAGGACCCGAAATTCCATATAAGTCACCCTCTTCAAATTGTCTAGAAAGGTCATCCGCAGCTCGATTCTCCCCACCAGCTTCATATTGCACCTCAAACTCATAACTGAGTAATTTAGCCAACCAATGTTGTTGATCTGAGTTGTAATACGTTGATTCAAGAGATGTCGAAGACTTTTCTATCATTTCACAATAAATTTTCGTCCCAAAGCATAAGGATACCAATGATTGATTGCCAACACTAAAGCCATGAGCTCTTTTTCATAAGTAGATTTCATTAAGTTCCTATCTGACAAAGCTTTACTAAAGTAAGCTATAGGTCTTTGATGTTGCATCAAAACAGCCCCAATACCAGTCCCCGAAGCATCACGCTCAATAGTAAAAGGTTGGCTAAAATCCGGCATGGCCAAGATAAGAGCTTGCACAAGAGCTTGTTGTAAAGCCCAAAAGGATTCCAAAGCTAATTTTGTCCACTCAAAAGCATCTTTCTTCAAAAGATTAGGGAGAGGCCGAGCAATCTTCCCATAGTTGCAGATGAACTTACGATAATAACCCGATAAGCCTAGAAAACCATGCACCCCTTTAATTGAAGTAGGAATTGGCCATTCAAGCACACTCTTAACTTTGATCGGATCTATAGCTACTCCTTCGCTGAAATGATATGTCCCAAATATTCCAAGGATGGCTATCCAAAAACACATTTCTTTCTGTTCGCACTAAACTAATGGGATCGTAAGAGATGCAATACTAAGCGCAAATGCAGCAAGTGTTTATCCATATCCACACTATAAACAAGGATGTCGTCGAAGAAAACCAATACAAATTTTCTCAAATAAGGACAAAACAATTCATTCATGGTAGCTTGAAAAGTGGCAGGAGCATTTGTGAGGCCAAATGGATCACTAAAAATTCATAGCGCCCTTGATGTGTTCTAAAAGCGTTTTGGGAATATCATTTGGAAAAACTCGAATTCGGTGGTACCCCCTTTTAAGTCAATTTTGGAGAAAATAGTAGCTCCAAACAACGCATCTAACAATTCCTCTATCATTGGTACAGGATACTTGTTAGGAATTGTAGCATCATTCAAGGCTCGATAATCCACACAAAATCTCCATGAACCATCTTCTTTCTTCACTAAAATAACCGGGCTAGAAAAAGGAGAGAAGCTTTCTCGAATTATGCCAACCGTAACATTTCTTTCACCAATCGCTCTATTTCATCCTTTTGAATCTGCCATAGCGGTATGGTCTCACATTTATAGGACCTTTCCCTAATTTCAAAGGAATCCTATGATCTGTGGGTCGTGAAGGGGGTAAAACTTGTTTAGTTTCAAATACCTCAATATTCTTCCAACAAAGCATCCAACTGAGAGTCAGTTGGAACCAATTCTGCAATCATCATTTCCATTTCAACCTGCCATAATATACTACAATCATCCCCTTCGTCCAAATGTTTCAAAGAATTCAAAGACGCACTAGATTTTTGGAGAGTGGATCACCACACAATAAGATGTTTGTACCATTAAAAGGTATCTTCATCATCATTGAATTCCAGTCAACCTTTATTTCCCCAAGCGTTTGCAACCAAGCCACTCCTAAGATAACATCAACCCCACACAATTCCAAGACATAACAGGAAACAAAATGAAAATTCATTAATTTGCAGATGCAAATCTCGTCATATTCCACTAGATTGGATTAAATACCATCCCCCAACTTAACCGAAAATGATTTCGTAGGACTAACTGTATTTTCAAATGTTGCACCAAAGTAGTGGACACAAAATTATGACTTGCTCCACTATCCACTAATATAGAAATATCATGTTCCAGCAATCTGCCATGAAACTCATAGTCTTCGGTCCATTAATCCATTAAAGCAAGTAAAGATAATTCCAAATTGAGTCAGTATTAATGTTTTCATTCTCCACTTCCACCCACTCATCAGAGACTCCAGCACTATCTTCCTCAAGAATGATCACCCTAAGAGTTTTGATTTGGGGAATATGGTTGGTCACAATGGAAACATATATCTCTCCTCTTTTTATCCACATATTCAGAATATGTAAGCTGCTTAGACATTTTGCTACCATTAACACGTGAACCTCCATTTGTTACATTAGATCCCATCGAAACTACGAAGCCATTTTCATTCCAGCTACTTTCTTATCATTCCATGAACCTTCGCCTATGGCATTATTATATGATTTCTAGGTAGATGACTGATTACGACAATTATAGGGCAAAGAACCAGAGGCATTATGAATACCAGACATAGAACCATAGCTATGCATAGCGGGAAATAAACGTGTAGAAGCTGTATCATGCTTAAAATTCTTCCAACCCCAGTAACTTGAGTAACACTTGATAAAAAAATGCCATGTTCAAATTCCTTTTCTACATTCAACGATAATTCAACTACTTCAGCTAAAGAATGAGGTTTTAGAGTTTTTACCCGCAGTAAGATATCTCCCCGTAGCCCTCCTAAGTAATATCCAAACAACTGCAATTCCGTCATCTCCGGATCTTGGAGGTAACAGCTTCAAACTCTTCGATGTAAGCAGCAATTGAAGAGGCTTGTCAGATAGTAGACAAACTTTCATAAGGATTGTTAGCAAACTGTCCTCCATATCGCAATAAGAGGTCTCCTACTTCAACTGATTCCAATCCAGATGAGGCATGCGGCGCTTAAGCATTTTCAACCAATACACCGCTCATCCTCTCATAAACATTGTCGCCAAAGATACCTTTCGATCCGACTTAGTGTGATGTATCTCATAGTATTGCTCCGCTAAAGTTAACCAATGGACTGGATCCGATCCTTCAAATTTCGAATCATGATCTGTGCATCATTCCTTCAATAATCCTCAACTTCGAGAAAATCTACTTCGTAATGGACTAAGCCTTACCACTCACCACCTATTCGACACTAGTTCCAGCCCTAGAGGTCTCTATCGACTCTTCGTTGCATCCTTCCTACGACTTTCTTACCACAAATCTTGCAACATAGATTGTATACTAGCAATAGATCCATCAATCAACTTCAATCGAAGCCACTTTCTTATTCGTATCACTAAGCTGATGTTGTAATTCCGACATACTACCTCCCATCTCATCACCAATTTCCTGAATATTTACTTCCATAGAATCCACTTGAGTTCCAACCTAGTCATTGTATAGCCCTAGATTTCTTACAGACGGCGCCAATTGATGCAAGCCGAAAGAAGAAAATCAGCAACAAGCTCTACAATAGCAAAGGAAGGCCAAGAAAAGCAAAGCTTAGCCTCCAGAAGGCTTCTAGCTACTGCAATCTTTTTTCTCCTTCGTAAACTTCTCCTCCCCCTCCCCCTTACTAGCTAACTCTATTTATACTCTTATCCAGCTACTCCTATGCTCTTGTCCAATACTGTCCAAATAATGACACATAAGCAACCCAAAACATAACAACTCTACACTTGGTTACACAACATCACAACACAATAAGACTACATATACTACAACACAATACACAACTAGACATCAACAACACATAACATGATTACACTACATATTAACTAACTTTTCATTTTCCTACTATAGACTCTTAACAAAGGTTGATGCACCCTCAGTTATGTATCACAAAACAAACCCCAACCAACACCTTTTCTTTTTGATAAACTTGTCACAGTAATGCCGACAACAACCTAACATAAGAAATTAAACATTTTCAGTTCTACCAACAATGTATCAATCTTAGATTAATATTATCATACCAACCCAAATGCTTGTAGCCCCTTCTATGCTTCATCACTTTCACATGCCATATTGTTTCTAAGCTTAAAGGCTTTTTCGATAGATAGGTGAACCAACCAAATAGATCTAATACTTACTTGTTTGGCAGATGCTTGAGATATCCATGAAGGCAAGAGACATGGTGTATTGTTCAACGCATCATAAGTTGTCTCTTTTGCTTTTCCACAGTCAACTACAAACACGACATCATTGATGGTTATACTTGCTTCTGCCATATTAGTAGCTAGTACTATTTTTCTAACATTGGGAGGAGGTCTCTCAAATATTTGTCTCTGCAAAAGAAAACGAGAAAGGAGAAGTTGAGCAATACTAATTTACTCCAAACAAAGTAAAAATAATCCAACATAAAATGGGATTGCCCATTCCACTCATGTTGTACTTCGCCATATTATCTAACCAGCAGATCAATGAATTGTAAATCCATCATACTTTTGCTATGATTAGATGATATTCTGTGGATTACTCATCCAAGCCAATTTTAGCTAAATGTCTTAAGGTTCAAATGGAAAAAAAGCCCAATCCTTGAAACATCCAACATGCCTAGGTGGCAATGAGCCAATATCAAAGTGCATGCAAGAGATCTCAGATGGGGAACCCTAGAAGAGTATATCTTCCATTACAACCTTTAATGCAACATTGCTGTCCATGGATCGTATCATTTCATCTAGCCATCCTTCAGGAAATGCACATTGAACATTATGAAAATAGTAGTAAGAGGCAAAAGATCTTTTTAAGAGTGTGTTGTATTGAAATGCATCATATGGATTTTCATCAAATAAGCAACTTTATGGTCGTATGTCAAAACTATGGAACTAACGGAGAACATCAAGTACCCAATAATGCATTTAATAGACTAATATGATGAAGAAAAGCTACAGGCATTCTAGGAATTCCAATTTCAACAAAAAAATATGGGAACCTCTTTCTTAAACCTTGCTGAAACATTGATATTTATTCTGAAAATTGATAGAAAAACGTTAAACTGCTTTAAAAGCATAATTGGGAAAAACCTACTTGTTCAGATGTTGCCATGGAACCATGGCAAGTTAGAAGCAGAACCCTGTTAGGATCTCCCAAAAGAGGATGGGCTTTAAGCTGATCCCTTAGGCAGCTAATGTCCTCCCATCCTGTCATGAAGACCAAGACAGCACCAGGTCTTTCTTTCCGACATATATGGCATAATACTGCTTCAATAAGATTGAATCCTATGCAGTCTGGTGTCCAACATGCTAAAGAATCACGAACTCTTGAGCTATAATTTTCAAAATTGGATTTGTTAAGAGCATCCTGGACCAAAAATGCCATGACATATTAGATCAAGCTACATGAGTTAAACAGTGATTCCATGGTAAATCATCAAGCTGTGTCATAATAGAGCACCACTAATAAAACAAAGGAATGGAATGCAATAATATCCACAGAACACAGCTTGCATGCAACTCATAAGCATTCAAATCATAAAAATTTAGCAGAGCCTCAATTGGTACATAAATTGACCATGTTCTGACATACTATAATACTTGCAGCCAATAGAACATTACACAAGAATTTTTTTAAGATATCAAAGATTTCTGTTTCCACTGGTCACCAATGCATCCCTGAGATTGCAAACAAAAATTCCTAAATCAAACAATATTCCAAAGGCTATCTGCCTCAAGGGTCGGAACTAAGTGGTAGCATTTGATAGAATTGAATCTCTACAACAATGGTCAAAAGTCCAACATTAGCCATGAGAATAAACAACAGACAAAAGGTTATTTTTCTCTAAAAAGACACTGATGAAATTTTGAAGACCGTACCTCAACAAGAGCAGTTATCTGATTTTTCTTCTTTCGCGGCACTAGCTGCTTCTGCGTTTTCCACAATTTTCTTGACCATAATCATCAACTTGATTGAAGGATGTTAGCTTGTAACTAGTGAGTTCCAGTATATCCTCCAAAAAGTGAGCTCTCACTGGATATGTGAAGCCCTAAAAGACACGACCACATTTAATTTATACTGATATATCATCTTCGACTTGCACATTCATATCATACCAACAACCATAAAATAGAATCTGATTGAATAGGCAAAACACTTACATGACAATTAGTATATATCATTAGTAAGGTTCAGAAGAATTAATGATGAAATTCAATCAAGAATGTCAAAAAGGACAGATCAGGCACACAGCTAGGTAGAGGTCTTTTTTCCCCTGCTAATAAATCAAGGGTTGCTTAATTTAAAAATCTAGTCTAATTCAGAAGGGTGCTATGATTTTACTCTACCATCATAGTTAAAGTTATTCATCTATAAGTCTTGAGTTAGATAAAAATGCTTGATTCAACTAACTGTCAAGCTATACGTGGAATCACAACATCTGGCCATGATAATAGTTCCATTAGAATCTTGAAACACGGATAGTATGCAAAATCTCTCAACGAATAATCAAGTTCAACCTGAAAGATATCGAAATCACCAGTGTAAAGTCAACAACAGAGAGATGGTTATAATTACCGCAATGTGAATCATTGGTGCTTCTCCAAAATAGTTGGAGAAGAGCTCAGCATTCAGAGTTGCGCTCATTAAAATTAATCGCAAATCTCGACGCCGTGGAAGAAGTTCTTTCAAGACAATCAAAAGGAAGTCTAGCTAGCACAAACAAGCATTAAGGTTACACTGGACCACTTAACAGAAGGCACAAAAAATTACTAAAAGCCCGCACCTTCATTCATGCCCCTTTCATGAATTTCATCAACAAATACATGAGTTACACCACTCAGGTTCCGATCACTCAATAGGCGCGAAGCAAAATTCCACTGGTACAGAAAAGCAGATGAGTATTCTTTCCCTTCATTCCCTCCAGTCGAACTTTGTAACCAATCTATCAAAAAATGAAGGTTAAACAGATTGATGTGGATTATAAAATTTAAAGCAGAGGCTACAATAGAACCATAACAAAGCATGTGGATTGAATGATTGCTCACTGTTTCACCAAGAGGCTCTCCTCTCTCCACTGACACTCTCTCAGAACTGACATAGCAGATATTCTTCGAGGCTGTGTACAAATTATACTACAGAAGGCTCCTCGACCAGATTCGATCTCCGACTCCAGAACATATTGTGGAAGTTGGGTGGTCTTTCCACATCCAGTCTCACCAGATATCACAATAACCTACGAGAACAAAATATGAACTTGTATGATGGTTATGATGAAAGAAACTCAGCTTCTTCTGTATATATTAAATCAAGCAAGAAGAAATTTATTTCAGGCAGATAAGAATGCTGGTGGTGGTGAGAACTTGAAGCTAGAAAGCTCATCCCCACACTGCAAATAAAAAAATTTAGGGTAAATTGCAACTGCACCACCTTATTTTCCTCTATGATGTGCCCACAGTCCTTATCTTAGGATTAAGCTTTCACATTCTCAAACCTTCACAAAAGTGCTTGTTGGTTGCCCAATGACCACATAGCCCTTTAAAAATACTAAAAGAATGATTTTAGTATTTCTTTTTAAATTATTTTATTCAAGAACAAATGGTAAAATAGGGTCAAAAAACACAGGATCTAAGTGCTTAATTTCAGAAATAAAGGCGTAAGTATACATAAAGCAAACATAAGTGGGTGTGTTTGCGATTTAACTATAAATTTATTATCAATAACAAAGAAGTATCAAAGGTGAGCAACCCAACAAGAGAAGCACCAAAACAACCAAAAGCATCAGAAATGATCATAGATATACTAAGAACACGAGTTTGAGGTTCTGCATATGAAACCTGATTCCTTGCTATGGCTTGTAGCAGCCTATCCTTCTCCTTGAATGAAGGTAGAGACTTTCTAAATCCCAGCATCTTCTGGCCTTCAGGTGAGTCCTATCAAAATAAAACAGAACCATCTTCACAAAAGCACAGATCAAGATTCAGACAATGAATTGAAACTGTGTTACATGCGCACTAATAATTAAGCCTAAAACCAAACCTTATTTAGTTGAATCAATCAATTAAAATATATAAGCCGCTTGCCTCAGTGTTAACTAAACATATTGCAATACTAAGACAGTTGATACATCTAGAAGCTGTAATGATCATTTTGAAATGCATCATGCTGTACAAGCAAATATCGTCAGATGATGAATCACAAAATTCATTCTCAAGCCTGGAGAAATAGCTATCCCTTGATGATTTCTCACAAAAAAGCCATGCCCTAGTATACAGATATATGGTATTTATATGTATTGCTATAGTATTTGTTAATATCACACTACTGCTTCCCATGTCATGGGAAAGAGAAAGGAAAAAGGTACATAAACATACTGCTTCCGTGTGCTGCAAAACTTCATGAATGTCTTATGGCATAAAAATTTCCACAAATCAGCGACCAACCATTAATTTTTTTTCATGGTCAACCTCCAGGCATTCTTTTTTTGTGTACAATAAGTCAACATTTTCCCCTCCTCGTCACAGTGTTCAAGACACACAACCAAATCATCAAAAGGCTTATCCTTACATATGTGGTGAAAATTATATACGTATACTATAATATCTAAGAGACTGAGACTCTGACCGAGGCCCATCAAATAAAAAATGGAATGGGTTGAATTGATGGCATGGGAATTTCACACGTAAAAACACCTACTTTGAAATTCAGCAAGACTTAGACCACTTTTGAGATTTAGGTGGCTATATTTGTGTATCTTCTTCCTCCTGATCCTCCAACAATGAAACAAATGACAATCTTTCCATGAGTGTCTCTTTATCAATGGATTGAAAGTGCAGAAACTTGAAAATGAACTAATATTCAGAGCTTTAGCTGTATATCTAGAGCAGATACTGCAACAGATATATTTTTTTTAGGGTAAATCAATGCCTATGTCCTTTCTGAAATATATATCAAAACACTAGCTAGCATTCAAGATAATCAAAAGAAAATGTTGAAACAGACTAAAAATACAGTGTCAACTGCATCTGCTTCAAGTAAAAAGCAAGAAAACTCAATATGATTCTACCTAAAGAAACTATGATATTACCTGCCAAGCTCTTTGCATGTTACGCAATCGCAAACTCCTTCTTTGAAGAATCTTCTCCATGACCGAACTATCCAGAAATGGTTCTGGGTCTTCATCTAAATCTACATTCTCAACCTGTTTGATGGACTCAGGAGAACATGAAGTCATGTTGTCTTTTGCTGCAGCTAATTGGGTTCTGTCAATATATTCCTGAAGCAAACCTTCCACTCTCCTCTGCAAACTTAGAGGAATAACAACCTGTAAAAAGGAAGAATATTAACAAAAAAGGGGTCAGACTCGTTTCATGAATATCATACTGACAACATGTCCTCTGAATTCAGCACTTCAGAGTTGCAAGAAATTATCACCTCTCTCTGTGGTCTTTTATCATCAAGATCAGGTCTGTAGTTAGGAAGAGGGACTTTGCTAGCACCACGACTTTACCATAAATTTCACTGAAACAAAATCATGTACTACATAAAGTGAATACATCACACAAAAGAGGGACAAAGGCAGGAGATAATTGTAGCTGCCGTTTCGCTACCAGTAAAGCCCCATCCTTTTTGCTAGGTTAGATATCTGCTCATAATCTCTTCTATCCCTTTTATCTCGAGACACGATTTCTTGGTCCTTCTCATTACGTAAAAGAAGACTGAGCTTCCATTTCCACTCATCGATGTTAGCCACCGAAGATGATGCCTGTGAAAAAACATCACCTTTTAAAAACATAAGTTCCATAATCTTGCTGGAATTAAAATTAAATGAGGATTTCTGTCATTTCACCACTAGATCAAATCTATAAAGACCAAATCAAGCACGATAAAGGAGTTCCCACGCAACTTTCAGTACATGAAAGCACCCCATATCATTTACATCTTCATCGCATGGGGCAACTATGTCTCTAGTTACTTCTATTTGTTTCAAGTTCATTTCGACGGATTAGTATATAAAAATCACATTTGACTTCAATTACTATATACAATCCGTCTATAAAAAAAAAAATAAAATAAAAACATATATTCACAATATTCTCCTCTTCCTTCTTGCATCAGCAATCATATAGCAATCCTTGAACACATTCCATCACAAAGTAATACAATTTGTAACTTATAAAGAAGTCTCAAATTTATCCAAGGACAGCTTAAGCACAACATTTCCAACAAAAGTTTCCCACTGATGACTTGTACTTCAAAAGACACTTAAGACATAACCAAGTCCAAAACTATCAGAACAAACCCCAATTTTCAAAAACTCACAACTTTTTAGACCTCCAAACCCCACCACTAAAAACTATAAACCCACCAAACTCAATCCAAAATGCACCAAAAACAAACGCAAAGATCAACACAAAGGGCAAAAAAAAAAAAAAAAAAACTAAACCCAAAGTTCATAAAGCAAAAGGAACTAAATTTACACAGTATTACGTAAAAAGCCCAAACCTTTTGGCCCTCAAAGTCACACTCATACTCATCATCCGAAAACTGTTCCACTGCATACCCGCTAAACTTTCTGCTTGACGTTCCAAAATACCCATTAACATATGGCCTTAGAAGGACACGGTAACGGAGGAAAGGAGTAATGTTATCTGTTCTGAGGTTGTTTGTTGTGAGAGTACTATGTATGGACTTGGCACATCCTAAAAGGAGACATGTTAGTTTGTTCATGTGCATGTTGATTACCTGATTGGACACGGCCATTTAAATGAGCGCTCAGCATCGAGAGCTTTGTGCAAGGGAGAAGAAATGAGTTGGCTTGGTTTAGGGGTTAGGCTGTTGCCATTTTTTACTCCTATACCTTTGTTAAAAATGATGTAAAATAAGACAAATGATACTACTAAAAGGTATGTATACTGTGTACTTTTTGTGGGTGAAAATGTCTTCTTCACCTACGTATGTTTCACCGCAAATATTCCATTTAAAAATACCCAAAAAATATATTAAAATAATCAAATAAGGCCATTCAAACAGAGATACAATTGTTTCACCTTAAAATCAAACACTTGGTTTGTTCATTGAGTTGATATTAAGTGGAAATATAATAAATATATAATAGTTATTATATGACTATTACTAAGAGTAAGAGGGTCTAAGCGGACAGAATATATGATTTTACCCATATCCTAACTTATAAGGTACATAGTATGAAATTTTGTACTATGAATCTATCCGTATTATAGGGATGGATGCAGGATAATGCGACTAGAGACCGGATGAAATATTATAATTATATTATCTATATATGTATAAGAATTTCATTAATGATTTCACTATCATATATCCTAAATTAATAAGTATAAAAAAAAAATCACCAATGGCCTTATAGCCTAGCAGCATACAATGCAAGTTTTCATCATTGAGATACCGAGTTCGATTCCCTGTGTTGGCATATTGTAATGGCGCTATGTGGCCACATTCTAATAGTCTCGTGACCCACCGAAAGAAAAAATCATTCAAGAAATAACAAAGGATATTCGGTGCATAGAGTTAATACATGGCATAATTATTGTTATTTAAAATGTTTTTTCTGATAAAATCAAAACATGTATAATATGAGTAGTATAATTATTATTTCTAGCACACTACATATGAAGAAAAAGTTGTTTACAAAAATTTATTTAGTTTAATATACTTTATGGTAAATTAATTTAATTCTATTAATTATTGTAAAGTAATGCTTTATGCAATAATATCAAAAATTTGTAATACGAATAATATAATTATTATTTGTGGTATACTATAAATAAAAAATAGTAGTTTACAAGAATTTATTTAATTAAATACAATTTAAAGATAAATGAATTCAGTTCATTGGTTGTTGTGAAAATAAAAAGAGAGAGCGGGGGGCGCGGGTAGGGTAACAGAGAGAGAATGTAAAAAGGAAAAGTACAAACATGAGATTTAAAACTATGACATCATGATAGAAAACAAAGCACTTAATTATTATTGGTCCATTCACTTCATTGAATAGAACAAGAGGGGAATAGAATTCCAATTCGAAAGAATGTAATAGAGTCGTAATTGTTGAACATTAGTGTTCAATGTGATTTTTAATGAGATAATATAATGCATGATTAATTATTTATTTGTTGAAAACTATACTCAATTAGTGATGTGTGTGTGTGTGTGTGTGTTTGTAAAGTTTCCTGTAGGTTTCAACAAGAACAGTGATTGTCAAGGGCAAGCTATATCAAGTAGTCAAGATGTGACAAAGCTAAAGCCAAGGCTCGACAATTTCAAGAATGCTAAACCAATGGTCGAGAGATTGATCGCGGCCAAAACAAGTCAAGAGATCAAGGCTCGACAAGATAAAGTCTAAGTGCAACAAGGCAAAAAAAGTGATAGTGCTAGTTGATGGTCATATCGAGGGCTCAACGTGCTAAAGACTTGAGGTGCAACATGTTCTAAGCTAAAGCTTGACAAAGACAAAAAGCTTATAGTGTTGGTCACGGGTCATATCGAAGGCTCAACGTGATGAAGAATTAAGGCGTGATGGTTTAAATTTGAGGCTCAAAGAAACACGCGTGTAAAAAGGCTGTCGAAGGCAATGTTAAGGCACGACACCTGTGGTGCGACAAGTATTTGAGGTGCAACAGCTTAATGTCTACAGCTAATGTGGCAAGAAAAGAGCCATTGAAGCGCATTTGATGTTTGCATATTATAGACGTTAACTTTTGAAATTCAAAGGCCATTTATATACAAGTCTTGGAGAACAACAAAAAAACGTACGCGAAAATCATTTATGAGCTCTTTATCGCAATTAAAAAAATCATTCTTTTTGTTCTCTTGTATATAATATTTGTAAATCTTATAGAGAGAGAAAATACGCTCTAGTGCTCAGTTCAAAATTATTGCTATTTATTTAAGAGCACTTAGAGAAAGAGGAAATATTTTATTTCCTGAGCTATGTAACTAACCGAAGTGGTGATGAAAATCTCGATAGAGGCAATTTATAGACCATAGAGAATAGGAAGTGGGTCGAACTCCACGTTAAAATTGACTTAATTCTCTCTAACGCAATCTCTTTAATTTACAATTTATATCTGTTGTTTATTTATTCGCTACAAATTTATCGGTTCTTAGATGTGCTTAAATTAAAATTAATTTTTCGAATTTTTGGGCAAATACTCAATTCGCCCCTCTCTTGAGTATTTCTAGTATATTTTCAGTAATCTATTACAATGTTAACAAGTAATTATTAAAGTAACATGTAAAATATCTATAATGCACCATACATTTATTACAAAGAGAATATTATTATATAGGTGTTATTTTCAAGCTAGAGGTATTTATGACAAAGTTAAAAATAGATTATTGAATGGCAATTCTTTTTTTTTTTTTTAGCCATTACGATTGGGGATGGGGGATTCAAACCTGAGGTATAATGCCATTAGCAATTCATAGGGTAGAGATATGACTTGTTATTCATCATTTTACATAATAGTATTTCATTTTGAATTGTCATGTCCTTCAAGTGAACACCATATTATCAACTTGATGTCGAATGAGGAAGGAATGAATAGTTATCAATATTAAGTGAACCGACTAGAAGTCATTTTTATCTTTTTGCCAATATCCTCTTTATGATATATATATATATATATATATATAATATTAACCTTTAAAAAAACTTTAAAAAGTAAACTTTTATAAATTTGGAGGGTCCCCCCCCCCCCCCCCCCCCCCCCCCCCCCCCCCCCCCCCCCCCCCCCCCCCCCCCCCCCCCCCCCCCCCCCCCCCCCCCCCCCCCCCCTCCCTCTTATCCCTACCCCTACTGTACTATGTACAATGTAAACTTACATATACAAGGTAATATGCGGAACCTATAAAACTTTTATTTATTTTTAAAATTTTAAGTTGTAATATATAAAACTATCATATTTTTATATATTTATTATAAATAGCATATCAAAAGAAATTTTAAAAAATAATTTTTTAATATCATAAGTTTTACGATATGTAGAACTTGTTTATGTGTTAAAGTTGAAATTAATAATAAATACTTATAAAACCTTATCAAATAGAAAACCTTGAAAGCACGTATGTATTAATTAGCATTAAAAGATGAATAATACTTCTATACAACTTAGAAGTTCAAATACATACTATCAAAATTCTTCAAAAATAAAAGTTGCAAGTACCTCCATAATAAATTAGTACAAGTTTTCCTATATAAAATTTTCTAAAGAGTAATATGTTGATGACAATATTAACCAAAAGTGACTGCAAAATAAAAAAATAGTATAATGTTATTTTTTATTTATTTTATAATATATATTTTTTAATAGAGTACAAATTTCTAGGTAGGTATAGTGTACCCTGAAACTTATATCATCTATATAATAGAGTAAACATTTTAGGATAGATATAGTGTAGGAAGACCTCGCACCCGTACCCCACCCAATGAATGTAGGTCTAAAAAAAAAAAACCCATACTCTACCTCTTGACCCTCAATACCCACTTAGACCCTCCATTGTTTGAGCAAGGTATGAGTGGATACCTTGTACAATAGGGTTATCTACTCACTCCTAACTATTATAATGTTTAATTGATATAGAGTAGATACATTGAAATAAAAGTAAAATGTTTAGTTATTTAAAGATGGTAAAATAAAAAATAGCAATTCATTGAATGGAAATATGAATTATTTTTCAGTATTTTATATAATAGCAATTCATAAGTAATTGTTATTTGGTGTTTAAAATGCAACTAAATATCATAATAGCAACTTCGCGTAGGATAAAAAGAAAATAGAATAGTCATTCACCCTAAGAAAAAATGTCAAACATGATTTTAAAGGAATTCAAATGTGTAAAATTTAGCATAATTACTAAAACAAGTTGTAATATAAACGTGCTTAGATCTAATCCATGAATAATAGATATGATTGCAAAATTACCAACAAACTTTTACTTAGACGAGGATTCACTCTTAAACTTTAAAAGTACATTTTTTGACCCCTTTAAATTTTTAACATTGGGCAAGGTTGAAAACAATTAACATTTTTCATGTGCACTTTGGGGGGGGAAGGGGTAAAATCCAAACATAAATGAAAGTTTATCAGGTATATCCACACGTAGATAAAAGTTTGGGAGGGTAATTTACAATTCTCTCTATTTATTTAACAAAAAATGTTAATTGTCCTTAACGATAGCAATTTCTAAAAGTTTAGGGGTCAAAAAGTGTATTTTGAAAGTTTAAGAGGTGAATCCATGCTGAAATCAAAGTTAAGGAGGCTAATTTGTAATTTTCCTGAAATAACATGTATAGTTTAATATGTTCTCAAATTAGATGTATATTATATACTCTCTCTCTTACATTATAGCAGCAACATGTTTAACTTAGATTTACTTTTAACCTTTAATTGATAACAACTATATTTATATATGTATGTATGCATGTGTTAGGATTATTATAAGTGAGTGGCATGATTAGTAGTTTTCCATATGAAGAAACCAAGATTAATTCTATACTCCCGTAAATTGTGCTATGTAAAAACAATCAACAATATATATATATATATATCACTTCTTTATATTAATCCATTATGAGTTGAACATACATAAAAATAGCATTTTATCAAACAAACCAAACGTAATAAGTTTTTATTGTGAATATAATTGATTGTAACACCATATTGCATGTAAGAGTTTTAAGCCACCTAAAGAATCGATTACATGAGATGACATATAGAGTTTTTGATTGATAGAGTTGCATATAGCTCATTAATATAGACTCATTTAACTCTTAACTTTTAAAAGTGTTTGAATTTTAACTAAGAATTCACTTTAGAGTAGCCTATCTCTACTCACTGGGCTCCATTAAGGAGACATTGGCCCATTACAACACTTTTATAGGCTTCATTTTCCATTGTATAGCCTACTTGATATAAATCATTCATAGTTATCTGCCATTTCTCATTTCAAATACCCATTAGTTCCTCTCATAAGAGACTAAATTCCAATAATTAGCCTAAAAATGGCTAAAGAGCTTAACTTTGCCAAAGTTCCTGTCAAAGTGATATAAGAGTTTATCGAGATTGCAAGTCCATCCTTTTTATTCCTTCTCAACTTCTTCTTATGTTGTAAGAACCCATTTGAACCATAACACTCATTCTTGACACGTGAAGTGTGAGGAGTATGTGGCACCCATACTACAAGTATTAAATAATTTCTATATCTACATGATTAACATGAAGTATGCTTTATCTACACCTCTAACTCATTAGTAAAACCATTTTATGCCATGGACAACAAGTTGTTAATAGAATATTATATATATATATATATATAAGTTTTTATTTAAGTTACGTGTATATTAACTTTACAAAGCAATTATTTTATATAGTTTATCACATAACACTTGAGATCTAAGCCAAGCTATTTAATTATTAAACTAACCTTATTTCAATTTATTTGCATATACATTTAAGTTGGAGGGTATCTATACAAGCATTTTTTAGTTATTCGATGTAGATTTTGTTTAACCATCTAGCAATTTGAAAATAATATAAAAACAAATATTTTCAATTGAGACTTAGTAGTTATGGTATAAACTTATTTTAGAATTTTTTTATTTGATAAAAAGATTTAAATTAGATATAAAACAATTTATTAAATAAGTTAAATGACAGGTAAGGCTGCAGATGAGCCAAGCTAAACCGAGCCAAGCTTTTAAAGGTTTAGGCTCTGTTTGTTTGAAATTAACGAGCTTAAGCTCAAGCTAAGCTTTTTATTGAGCATGAAATTGAGACTTGAGCTAGGCTTGTTTAGTTAAATGAGCTTAAGTTTGAGCTCGAGCTCAAGCTCAGCTCGTTCATGAAACGATTTCGAACCAAGCAAAGCTTTTTATCGAGTCTAATAAGCTTTTATCGAATCTAAAATTTAAGTTCGAGCTCATTCATTTAGATAGCTCGTTTTTCATTTTTTTCAAACCTAAAATATATATATTATATATATATAAACGTTGCTATAATATAGATGCATAATTATTAAATATAAATTAGTCTTTTTTTTATTATGTAGTTATAGATAATATATCATGAATAAAAAAAATTCACAAATCTATTAATGAGCTTGTTAACAAGCCCACTCACAAGCTTGTTCATGAGCCCAAACATGCTTGTTCATGAGCAAACTCGCAGGCCTGAATCAAAACTCAAGCTCAGCTCGTTTAGATAAATACGCTTTACTTTGAGTTTGGGCTCCACTCATTTACTATTTGAACTTGAGCTGAGCTGAGCTGAGCCAATGCTAAAATAAGCCGGGCTAAGCCAATCCTGAAGCAAGCCAAGCTTAAGTAGCTCGCGAATAGCTTGGCTCATCTATAGCCCTTTACAGGTCTAAGTTTTCAAACGCAGTTAATAAATAAGTTATGTTATGTTTCATGCACAAGCATATTTAATCCTAAGCTTAAAGCACGCTTTATTAACATGCACTACCTACACTATTCATACTTAACATTTCATAATTTGTATACACTTTAAAATTTTGAAAAGTTGACATCTCCTGTCATCCACCACCTTAAACACAACATTGAAATCACCTTACGACTTTATATACTAATAAATTTAAAGAATTTAAAAAACTTCAAAATAATTTGAGAAGGTAAATGGTATTCTTTTAAAAATTAAGAGGTAAAGCACCTAAGCACGATTAATAGTTCTAAGTACAGTTACAATCAACTCAAATGGTTAAAACCACTAGATGCTTTCAATCTGTGGCAATTTAAGATCTAAACATTTTTATTTTTTTCCCATTCTTTGTGAGCTTTAGCTTATATCTTTCGATATTGTTACATTGTGGTATCCCGTTTAGCAAGGACTTTTAGACATTTATTTTAGATAACATTTCATCCAAATGGCTTGTATATATAAGTCAAAATTGTCGTTTAGTACTAACAAAAGGGGAGAAAAAAATACTACATGTCAAATAATCCAATATGCCCTATGTTATCTCTTAGTGTTTTTTCCCTCTAAAATTGCTTTAAGATCTTTATAAATCTTGGGCCTAAAATTTTTATTTCTAATGTAATTATTTTTTTTTCTTTCATCCGAGGTAACTAGTCAATTTTGACCTCGTTATCTTGAGGCCATATTTAATATCCAAAGATTACCTCAATTTGGTACCACTTTTGCAATCCCTACCTATACAGTATTTTAGCCTTAGATGTCTAGTCTATACTACAGCATGTTTTGGAGAAAACCAGCTACCTCTAGGTTCGAGCAACATCTCACCATTAACTATTATGCATTTACTAATTCTTGAATACTGGTCAATTCAAACCTGATGCGGAATGTGAACCGTAGGTCTGAAAAACCTAAGACCCAAATGATTTGCTAATGGATTTGAACCCTGAGATAGTCTTGAAACAAGCCAATAAGCAACTCAACCCTAATTTAATTTGCCAATTGAAACTGTAGTTATCAAATAATGCAACAATGTCACCTGACCCCAAACAAACTTATCGCTTAGAACCACAATTATCACAAAATCAAAGTTTGACCCTAATCACATCCTGTTGATTAGAACCAAACTATCAATTTATTTGTTCTTATCACAAGAACAAATAAACTCTCATCAATGGAGAAATCTCTCAAAGAGAAATGTTCATTCAACTAATCTTAGATAATCATATTGTTCATTACAATGGTTCATATAGGCTTCAAAACAGATTTGGAAAACAAACAGACAAAGAAATATGAAATAACACTTTGTAGCAATAGACGTTATCCCAACACTGGCAGCTTATGTAGTGAAGGCCGACTGCATATATAGTGTAAGCTGGCAGTGTTGGTATCAGCCTTCAGAAATTCAATTCTGGTTGAGTCCAAAATCGGTGGAAAGCCAGCGACTTATCGTTTACACTGGCAGCGTAGGCCTTGAAGGCCAGCGGCTTTAGTGTTGGCGTATGTGCAATTCCATAGGTTTGATTGAATTTTGATTAAAGGTCGACTGTTCTCTAAATATAGGCGACGATGTACAAGTTCATCTACTCCAATACTTGAAATTCTTGAATCTTTTGAGTCCCAACAACTTTATAAGTTCCTTTAGTCCACTTAGCTCATGTTTTGATCAGTATAACTCTAGTATTTGAGCCCCCAAGTTGCTTCAAATGGCTTATGGTACTTAAGTTTGTTTGGTTTTAAGTTTAACGTTCCAGGATCGCATCATCCCCTCCTTCTTTGAAAAGATTCGTCCTCGAATCTTTGTTCTTGGATTTTTCTAAATTGCAGTCATAAGTTGATTCTTTGGAGATGAAATCTAGTTGATGCTTTGTTTCATCTAGAACTTCTTGAGGACAAATATCTTTAAATTCCCACTATAATGAAACAAATTCACTAGAACAAGAAATATCATTAGTTGAAAAGCAAAAATCACTCTTATTCTCACTCTTTTCAAGAATATCACTCACTATTATTTGATAATCTAATTCTTTTCTCTCATTGCTCACAGTGTATGATTTTCTTGAACACTCGTGTGTTTTTCTTCACTCTTTTTCTCAATCTCTTCCTTTTCTTAACTCTCAATCTTGTCAATTTTTTCATTCTTTTCTTCAGTAATAATTTTTGAACAACTAAAGAAATTTCCTACTGTTCAACTTCACTATCAGTTTCATCCATCTCACTAGACTGAGATTCCTTCTCCTCATCTATATGCCTTTTAGAGAATTTAGGCTTGAGTTGAAATTCAAGATTGTCTAATCTCTTATTTAGACTCTCAAATCCATCTTGGAAATCCTTCATAAACAACTTCAGATCAAAATCATTATTAACTCCTCCACTTCTCATGAGTTTTTTTTTTCAAACTCCACAACTCAAATAACACTGATTAAAAACCCTAACAATCAAAACTTTTGTTTTTTTTTTTTCACTTGGATTTTTTTTTAACGAATCAAACAACCAACAATTAAAAACAAAGGATAGGATAACACCTGATTCAAGAAACCAGAAGCTCTGATACCAAATGATGTAGAAACGAGGACCCTAGGTATGAAAAACCTAAGACCCAAACGATTCGTCGATGGATTTGAACCTTAGGATTGTCTTAAAACAAGCTAATAAGCAACCCGACCCCAATTGAACTTGCCAATTGAAACCGTCGTTATCAAATAACGCAACAATGTAACCCGACCCCAAACAAACTTATCGCTTGGAGCCACAGTTATCATAAAAACAGAGCTTAACCCTAATCACACCTGTTGATTAGAACCAAAACTATCAATTGATATGTTCTTATCACAAGAACAAATAAACTCTCACCAATGGAGAAATCTCTCAAAGAGAAATATTCATTCAACTAATCTTAGATAATCATATTATTCAGTACAAGGTTTTATATAGGATTCAAAACAGCCTTGGAAAACAAATAGACAAAGAAAATAAAAAGAAATATGAAAAGACACTTCACGGCAGTATATGCCATCCCAACGCAGGTAACTTATGTAGTCAAGGCCGACGCCCTAAATAGTGTAAGCTACGACATTGGCTTCAACCTTAAGAAATTCAATTATGATCACGTCTAAAGTTGGTGGAAAGTCAACAACTTATCCTTATATATGACGATGTAGGCCTTAAAGCTGCTGGCATTTGTACAATTTCACAGGTCTGATTGAATTTTGATTAAAGGCTTGCTGTTCTTCAAATGTAGGCCGGTAGTGTACCGGTCCATCCGCTCCAATACTTGAAATTCTTTAATCTTTTGAGTTTTAAACTACTTTATAAGCTCCTTTAGTCCACTTAGCTTGTGTTTTGATCAATGGAACTCCAATCTTTGAGCATCCAATTGCTTGAAATGGCTTATGGAACTTGAGCTTGTTTGATTTTAAATTTAACGCTTGTGGTATCACATCAGAACCTCAACTTAATTTCACCCATGCTTCATTCTGTTCATAGATATCTTACATAGATTTGAGTATATAAGTAACGAAGACTCACTTTTGCTCTGGCTCTTATGTTCCCTTAACCAAGCCACTGCCTATGAGTTGAACACATGTGGTGAAAACACCATCTCAATCAAATCATGTTGGATTAGGCTTCCATTATTACCTATGCACCTTTCTTACATTGTCAATGTTAATGATGATGTAGGCAAACTATAGTAAGGGTAGAGACTAAAAGCTTACCCTCCATGACAAAGATTAGTGAGAAATCAAAAGGCTTTGCACGAATGCATTGCTTGCAAGAAGGACAATGTATAATTGTTAGGTAATGTAGCCCTATTATCCTAATTGTGCAAATCAAGATCTCCAGGAAAGCGACCAAAATGAACATATAATTTGATTGGTACACCAAAGAAGCTATAGCAATCCATGGACATGGTTACTATGAAACTTTTAAAGTTGATGGTCTTGTAAATTGTGATATGATTATCTTCTTTTTTTTTTTTAAGGGGTAGAGTTAGGAGTAAGAGTGCATAATGAATGTTTTCTCATATCTCGATACTTTATGTGTCTATGTTTTATTTTACTTATATTTGTAAAGGTTGTAGACATTGCACAAACATTTAAGGTTTTGTGTGTGTTTTTTTTTTTTTTTTTTATCTTTTTGTTGAAATGTGTTCTACTGGGAGATAGAGACTTTGCTATAACCATTGTGCCATGCCCTCTTTTGAAAATGGAAATACTGTATATAAAATAATAAATCATGTGCATGATTTATAGTTTTAAAAATTAGATTTTGTGCATATATATATATGTAAAAATGCATATGTTTTATTTTTCAAAATCAATTATATGCATTTATATTTTTCATATACTTACGGTTTTGGTATAATGCATATGTGGAAAGATAAACGAGATGATATTGCAACTTGTACCTATTAATGTTTATTTTTTGGTTTTTCAATTATGTGGTACCCTTGGCTCAATAAGTTTGCTAGTGTCGTAAGTGGAATTTAGCATGTACAAGTAACAAACATGAGTCTAACATAGACACTCCTACCATCAAGTCAATAGAGGACTAAAGCATCAACTAAAAGGAAGAGGGTATGAGAGGTTAAAATTATCTTAATTGATAATACTAAAAGGTTTAATTTATAGTTTATTGAGAAACATGATAGAATTAGCGTGTTAGAGAACATCATGGAAGTAATATCTTCTAGAGGCCCCATCAGCTCACATGTTGAGAATATGATATGTGGAAGACGCATCCATTTATTTCTATATCCATTAGTTAAGCAAAGGATGATACACGCTGAGGGCGAGGGACAGTAGTGCCTTTAAGCAAGAGAATAGCTTGTCTTTCCCTTTGATTCAAGGAACATAATGGTCGAACCTAGGTTAAGAGGCCTATTGTCAAGCCTGGATTTTTCCATTTTGGTTTTGTTTCTTTTAATTTGATCTGTGTTAAACCCGAACCCATTTAATACAAACCCTCAACTAAGAATTAAAAGAAACTTGATTTTTTGAAAACATTTTGGAGTTGCCACCTGATTGAAATCGAAAAAAAATTATAATTTAAGATCAATGGGTTAATTAATCTTAACTTAGCTACTAGTCTGCAAAAAATTGATTTAAAACAAAATTTATTAAACTATAAATTTTAGGATTTTGGGGCTACTCTATTAAAATCGTATGGTTACTCTTTGAAATTCATAAATTAAAATTTTATAGTTTTAATGCTAAAAAATTAATCAAATATCATGAATTTCTAAATTTATAATTTTATATACAAATTGATGACAAGATCGTTTAATATTCACAATCAGCTAATTAATTCAAAATTTACAAGATAATGTGATGGAACAAAAAAAAATTATTTTTTTCAGATTTTATGTCACCCCAGAGATACCTACGTATCCGTTAATCGGAATTAGACATTACGTAGTTCTTTGTAAGAAAATTTTAATTTGTTGGTAAATTTTAGTAGTTGGAATTCTTTTCTCTTTAAGTTTGTAATTTTTTTTTAGATTTTTTATAAGAATAAATTTTTGCATGAGATCTTATGAACTATCAAATTATATTTTTGTTTAGAAAATAAGATTTTTCTATGTGCCAAAAGGATTTTTTTTATATTTTTATTATTCTTTTATGTATTTTTAAGTATTAGTATGTATATACAACATATATATATTTATATATTAATAAGCCCACACTATATTTATATATTTTTTGTTTTTTTAATAAAATTTATTATTTTTTATTTTTATGATTATGATGATAAATTTGAACTCACTTAGTTTGGGCGCCCACAGGTTGGATTGGTTTTCGGGTCTGATCTTGGGTCGGATTTCGAGTTGTGCATTACAATCAAATGGGGAAGCTCAACAATGGTGAATGGGCTATTCTAGGTGGTTTTGGTAGTGTCGGATTGGCTGACTAGGGGATGGGGAACACTCCTATGGTGGTGGATTGATTCGAAGTTGGCTATAAGTTGGTGTTTCGAACTTGGGAAAGTGGTGGTCAGCAACATTGGGTGGTGGTAAGTGATTAAATGAACTTAGACGAAGGGGAAAGCTACTAGCTAAAGCTTTCACTGCCCCTAAGGCCAACTATGGCCTTTATTTGCTCCGATTTAGCCTCTATTGAGAGTCATCAGAGAAAAAATAAATCGAAACCCTAATACTTGAACTTGAAATCAAGCTTCCTAGAGTTTTTGTGTGAAATGGATTATTGTTTTCAAATGTGGATGGTATAAACAGTGATTTCGACTCCTATTTATAGTGTTTAGGAGTTGAAGTAGGTGGGTTGTGTTCAAAAAGGAGGTTGGTGGCGCGCACGCGAATCTAATTTCTAAAAGGTGTTCGGTGATCCTCAAATTAAATGATCTTCTAAAATAATGATAAGAAGCTTAGATCTGCACTTCTAGAAGCTCAAGATAAATCAAATTCGAAATTTTAAAATTTCACTTTGTGCAAAAAAAAAAAAAAAGGTTTTTCACAAATTTCAATAAAAAATCATAGATCCAAACATAAGTTTTGAGCTAGTTCTTGATTTGAATCCATAGTGTCTCATGTGTTCTTCAAAATCCCTCAATCAATTTCATGAGGAAAGGATTAAAAGTGGGTTGAAAATAAGATCAAAGTAAGCTATTCGAACGGGTCATCTTAAGGAAGAAGATGATGCACGTGTACAACATGCATGCCAAACGCGGGCGTATGTGCAAGCACGTGTGTCCTATACGCCAATAAAAAAATTGTTGCATCCGTGTGAGTTCGAACCTGAGTCTTGTGTGTGTATGTGTTGCTTTATCTAATAGGTTGTTGGCTTGTGCTTCGATCATGTTGGTCACTCAAATAATACTTGAGTGACCTGAACCGAGCTAAAAATATGATTTTTTACATTTTTTTAATTTTACTATTCTTTTCTTTTCAATTTTTTAAAAAGGAATTGTTTATTATTTCTTTTCATTTTCTTATACATATTCCACTTTTCTTTATCTCCTTTTATTATTATTTTTTTTAGGGGCAAAAAATGGGGTGTCTATACCTACTTAAAAAATGACCATCAATATTGGCCTCTAACTCTTAATGATAGCTAGTAGGTAAGAAGAGTTCACTTCATCGAAGCCTCCTAGAGCTCAATTAATGGATAAAGCTTCTGATCAAGACTTGTTATTTTAGTCCTTATGGCAATCTAACTTAGAGATAGGTGTCTAATTGAAGGATGTTCGAGAGAACTACTTTACTCTCAGCTAAAAAGAGGCAATAGTTGCCACATTGATCGAGTCTTAAAATGCCTTTTAGCAGAGAATATTGGATTACACTAGATGCTAGTATGTCTCAAGCAATTATGTTGGGGTCAGTTGGGCTATTAAAACGTTGTGGACAAGTTGGTGACTTAATGGAGCCTATGAATGAGAGTTAAGTTGTCAAGCATGGATTCTATCACTATTAAGAGAGAGAGAGTCTAGAGTTTGCAATGTAGACAAGCTCAGAAAAGGAAAGATAACATTTTCTTGGCTTCCTAATAATTTTGTAATTTTTCTTGTACAACCTTTCTATATATTTTCCACCCAAAACATTCATCTAGCTTCCTAATAATTTAGTAATTTTTCCTATACAAGCCTTCTCCATATATTCTAGCATTTTGTATTTCATATCTTAAAAAGTTTGAAATGCCATGAATTAATAAAAAAATTTTAAATGACCATTCTAAATTGTTTAAACATATATTTTATGTTAATTAATTACATGATATTATTTATAAAGACTTACGATTTATGGAATGAATTGAGAAGTTCAATTTTTTCATTATATATGGTTGCTGAAAATTAAAAAACATAGTTCTAGTTATGTGTGTATATATATAATGTTTTGTAAGATCCCACTGATGCCCGAGCTAAAAAAGATAAGATTATTGAACCCATATCACATTAGTGATAAAATTGCAGCAATTGTAAATTTGATGACCATAGTAGGATTTTTTTTTTCTATTTTAATTGCTTTTACACCTATATTAGTTATAATTCTTTATTCATTTAATGCTTTAGGATAAGAAAGAAGTTCTAATCATTAATAATTTGTTCGATATTTATTAATTATTATGGATTGATTTAAGGCGAGAAGGCCTTGCTCCTCGAAAATTTCATGCCTGGCTCATACACTTCATGTAATGATTAAAAGGGGAATTGAATTCTAATTTAAGAGGAATGGAATAAGGGACGAATGCAATTTTAATTCGAAGGGAATGTAATAAGGTTGTAATGGCTATTACTATGTTCACTTGGTATAAAAAATAAAACAAGTAATTATTGAAGTAAAAAATAAAATATATAATGCTCCATATATTTATTACAGAAAGAAGATAATTGTATATGTGACATTTTCAAGACAGAGATATTTTTTATAAAGTTGAAAAATAAAACATTCAAAGGCATTTCATGGGAGTGGGGACATGAATAATCCATCATTTTACCTAATAATAATTCATTATGAATTGTCATTTCCCTCAATAAACACCATAATAGCAGCTTCGGTTAACTGGATCGTCCCCATCTAACCGTTAAACTAAAAATATTATCTATTTTAGTGATTCGATCACAGTTAAGTGTGGTGTGAGTCATTGGATATTGACAGAATTGATCTTGTAAACCATAGAACTTTCCTAAAAGTGTTTGTATTTTTTATTTTTGGCAAATTAGTGTCTAAACTTTGAATTTTAACAATCTAGTGCCTTTTTTTTTCCATGTAGTTTCAATTTGGTGTCTTCATTAGTGGAAATATTTAATAACAGTCACTTTTTTTTTTTTTTTTGCATTTTAGTGCATGGACTTCAGCTTTAATTGTATTCTAATGTCTATACTTTAATTTCGATGCATTTTAGTATCTATTGACTAATTATTTAATTAAATGTTAATATTGTTCTTTTTTTTAATTGATATATTATTTGAAATTTAAATGAAAGTTATGCATAATTCATTGACAATTAATTATAAAATTTTTAATGATATATTATTTTTGAGATAAAAAGAAAATTTTATATATGTAGTAATTTCAATCATGGATAACTTTTTTGCAGGTGATCTTTTATTTTGATAAAATCTTATATCATTAAAAAGCTCTTGTCACCAAGTTAAATTAAAATAAAATCTTACTATGTGTTCCAAGTTTATAAACATTATAGGATTTTAAAATGATATAAGATTTTAACATAAATTTCCAAACTTGTTAATATACCTTTCTATATTATAACATTTCTCTAGATTTTTTTTTAAATTTTCCCTAAAAACCTTGTGAGATTGTTAAAGAATTTTTCTATTGATCTTGGAATTGAGGAATTTATATTTATTAACTCGTGTGTTCGCATCGAGAGAAGACTTCTTTAATAATTTTATAAGGGTCTTTTGTAGACATTGCCAAAAAAAAAAAAAATCTAAAGAAATGTTATAATATATAGAAGTGTATTATATAATAAGTTTGGAAATTCATGTAATAAGGTAAATGATGATAATTTTAAATTATAACCATTTTAAAATTTTCTTGGTTTGTGTAGCATTGGAATACATAATAAGATCTTATTTTCAAATAAAATTAATGTTACAGGCTTTCTATTGATATAAGATTTTATCAAAATCGAAGATCATATACAAAATGTTATCCATGATTGAAATTTTATATATAAAAATCTCCTTTTTATTTCTAAAATAATATAAGCTACACATCTATAATTAAGTCTTAGTGAATTAATATATAGCTTTCATTTATGTTTTAAAATAATTATCGGTTAAGAAAGTAAAATATCATTTGTTAATGAATTGTTCAGTAAATAAACACTAAAATGCATTAAAATTAAAGTATAGACAATAAAATACAATTAAAACTAATGTACACTTGTACATGCATTAAAGTAAAAAATTATAACAATTGTTAACTTTTCCATTAATGGATACACTAAAATGAAACTAAATTAGAAAGATGGGCACTAGATTACAAAAGTTGAAAGTTTTTTTCCAAAAATGGAAAGTGTAGACACTTTTGGTACCTTTGTCCTAATGTTATATTAGTTAGGAAGTTAGTAAATTTATTAGGTTTACTTACTATAAATAATATGATTTTCTAAATTACTCATCAATTTATTAATATAAGATGCAATTCTCAAAATTTATAAATTTACATCAGCTAAGGGGTTAAAGTTTCCTATCATATTCAATGTAACCTAAGTCAATGTGTTGACCTTTACTTTGTAAGTGTTGCTTAGTCTTTGCTTGTAATAAAATTTCTTTCCTCTCTCTTGCGCGCCCACCCCCTTTCCCCCCCCCCCCCCCCCCCCTCCCTCCCCCCTCCTCGCTTATATTGAGAGACTTTTGCCCCATAATTCATTTGGTAAGGAGTATTCATATATCTAATATTGTGGGATTTGGGCTTAGTAATTGAGTAATGTGAAGAAGCATGCTCTACACTCGACTTACGCACCAAGTGAAGGCAAGTGCTTAATATGCTTGTTATAAAAGTTGAGGTGATTGGTAGTGTCCTTTTTGCCATTGTTTTGGTGCAGCCTGATGTATGAGCCAAAACTCAATTAACAGGGTATCATGTTTTGGTACTTACATGAAATTCTACTATAAATTGGTGAATTGTGTGCTAATGTGCAAAAAGTTGTCCAAAGAGGTCAAGGTAGAGCTTAATTGATTTTAATGGAACCATACTTGTCATTTTTTAGTGTGTGTGTTTCAATGGGTGTGGCTATTTGTTTATAATAGAAAATATATAATTGAACCTTTCTTGATGTTATTACCATCTCATTAACTAAAGAACTTGCATGTTTTGGGCATTAAAGTTTGAAATTGGTGGATTAAACAACAATGTGCCATCTCAACCCTTATATCTTGATCATTACAATGATGAGAGGACAAAATATATAAAATGATGGCTGCCCGACTCATGCTTAGAAGCAAAATTTTTATAGTAATCTTATGTTGATGAAAAGGATCCTCCTAAGCTTTATCAAAATCAGAGACACTTATCTTATTTTAAAACTAAGTAATATATTTTGAAAAAAATGCTTTCATCTTAGCCAATCTCTAATGAAAACATTTTCTAGTATTGTGTCATTTGTAGATATCTTTGAGATATGTGTAGGTGATTCAAAAACAAATGTGTGCCACCTTGATAAGGAATGAAAATTGATATCAGCTTCTTCAATGCTGACCGTTTCTTCTAAAACAAGATGATTGGGAATACAATCACGAAAAATTGCATCATCATCTTTAGAATTTTGTAACATAGAATTGTCTGCTACATCTATTGGTTGAATCATTTTTTATAATTGGCCTTGAAAATTTCAATTAAAGAAGAACTAAATTTGATTTTAATTGCCACTACGAAGGAATTCCATGCAGGTAAGAGATAATTTCTTAACATCCATTGGAACCATCCAAGTGCATCTCCTTTTAGTGTTGATGACATTAAGTGCATCTTATCATTGATTGGCACATGATGAAAATCAAAATATTGATTAGCTTTAGAAATCCATTCAGTCGGATCTTGACCTGAAAATTTTGGTAATTCTAATTTGCTGCATTGCATGGATGAAAGTGACTCCCTCCCAACACCATGAGAAAATGATGAAATGTGATTATTGTCATTCGCTCCTTGTCCAATCTGATTCTTTTGTTGCTCTACCTTATTTTGCCTTTGAACATAGTTCACCACAAATTTGAGATTCTCCTCTATACCATTGAGTCTATCCTCCATCTTGTTCAATTTTGAATGCATCGCATTACTCTTTCACGTAGTACCTCAATTTGTTTGGTATGAGCAAAAACTTCTTGTAAACCCCTAGATTTTAAGGTAGTTTTATAGGTAAATCTTAGAGCCAGAACTGAAACCGGAACCCTAAAGTCAAACTAGGTCAACTCTAAACCCAATAACCAGTCAAATAACTCCAAAAACCCTAAAATATTAAATAATTTAGAAAAATAGAGTAAACTTAAATTATGAACCAAATATATAGTATAAGTTTTAAAATGATTAGATTTAGCAAAATTTCAATTGTTTCAAACCTATACGAGATCGATTTCCAAATCAAGATACTGGCACACAAAACGATGCAAAATAATCCGACATACAATATAGGCTAGTAATATATTAAGAAACTCATAAAATATTTTATAAAATTTTATCGAGTCATAAAAACGTTATATATGGCATTTATATGCGTATTTTTATCATTACTAGTAATTTAATTACCTTGTTTAGTATTTAGTTACTATTCGGTACTATCCACTCTACTCTTTTTTTTTTTCCTCCTCTCTCTTGCAACTTATACACCTATTTCATACATTCACTTTATCAATACTCCTTTTTACTAATGTTGTCAAACAGGCAGTTCGACCCGGTTCGATTGGAATTAGCCATAAAGGTGAGCTGGTCCACTCAATTCACATGGATTTACATTGACCTGGATTAACCTAGATTGACCTTGTCCACTCAGGCAGTTGGACCGGCTTGAACCGGCTGACCTAAGCTGTGGGACAGGGTTGAATTGAGCAACCTGGATTGAAAGGAAAAAAGTACTAGAAATTTAAATACATATTCATACTATAATATGAATCTATAAAATATAATCACTATATCCTGCTTATTTAATAATTAATTGGTGGATTTGATCCAAAAAATAGATTTAATTGAGTGATGTTATATATATATATATATATATATTTATCTATTATAATTAAATTATCCCTTATATTTTTACGTTTTTGTGACTTCTATTCGACCCTTGGCTGAACTCAGTTCGACCCTTCGACCCCTGACCCCCTAACATGTCCGGATCAAACTCCGGTCCGATTTTGACAATATTGATTTTAACCATATTTTACTTACTTTTTTACTTTTCTTAATTAAATTTTATTAATCTTTCTCTCTCTCTTCCTATCTCTTCTTTGTATGGCCAACGTCTCCTTCCCTCTTTCTTCTCTCTATTTTCTTTTCTTTTTCATTTATTTTTACATCTCTAATTTCTCTCCACAATTCTCTATAAATACCCCCTCACTCCTTCATTTCTTACACACTTTTCATCCATCTTAAATAAATTCTTGTAAATTTTTCTCTCAACCTCTCCCTTTCTATTGCTTGCTGTGAGCCCTCTCCCCCATTGTCTCTGTAAAATATAGAAATAAAGACGGAAATATAATGAATTATGAATCATGAGATGATATAGGATGAGTTTAAAGTCAAAATAAGTAAATTGTAAAAGTTTAAGTTTGGTTGTAGGACAAATATTAAAGTTCGGATTTATGCAATTTTTGACAGATTGTACGCCGCCTTCTGGGGAATCTACGCCGCCGGCATAGGATGAGAACAGTAGTGTTTTTCTTAATGCTGGGAGGAATGCTGTCGGTGTTCACTAGAGTTTCTCTTAACACCGGCATGAAAGCCGCCGGCGTATGTAATAGGAATTGAACTTCTGGAATTCAAAGCCCCGATGAATGCTGCCGGTGTTCGTGTAAATTTTGCCAGCGTATGGTGTATGCCGGTAAGATCTACAAGTACGCCGCCGGCGTATGACCAAATTTCTATAAATACGAGACGCGGAAAAACATTTCCGACAAATTTTCTTTTATTATTTTCTTCTTGCATCAAAGAGGGTTTTGGAGTGTTCTTAGAGATCCATGCTTGGAGGATCATCTGGAGGGTATTTTTGATCCAAAGTAAGTGATCTTAACCTTCTCATTTAGATTATATACAAATTTATATAAGTTTCTTAGGGTTTGGTTGAATTTTTGCATGAAGGTTTTTGGAGAAAAACCCTAGCATGTATGAAATCTGTGAATTGGTGAATGCAAGACGGGTTCTAGTGATTCAAAATAGTAAGTTTATCTCCTCTATGATGGATTCAAACAAAATATGGAATTAAACAATCCTCATACATTCTTATTATTGTGCATATTAGGGTTTTGGGTGAAATAATTGGTGTTTGTGGAGTTTGATAGGAATAGACGGTACAGATAACGAAGATTTCTTTTCAGGTTAGTGTAGATAGGTTGTTTTATGTTAAGTTTGATTTATCTATGAATGTTGGTGATTTGATATATGTTGATATGTTACAGGTTGAGATTGGAGTTGTTGTTTGATATCGGGTTTGGGAGTTTGAGAGTTTGGTGGTAGTGGGTGGTAGTATTGTGGTTTGGTTTTCTAGTAGTTGTTGATGGTTGTCTTTGAATAGTTCAGTTATCTCCTGAATATAAAAGGTACGACCAATCCATTGTTTGATGTATGTGCTTGTAGATTAGAATTTTGTGAATGGATGTAGGAACAGAATTGCATAACGAACTTAATAAATATTTGGCTTAATAATTGTCTGCCTGGTTGTGGTTTGCTTTGACCAGTAGAAACCTGGCAGACAGTGATACTGGTGAGGCACCCTGATGATCTTAGTGTGAGGTTGTCTCGAGTGAACTCGTGCTAGAATATGATTCCGGTAGAATTTAGGTGTTCAGGAATTGGGATGTTTGGAGAGTACCCACTCATCCATATATGTATATGATTATTTATTTTCAAAATCAGTTGGTTGTTTTTAAAGTAGAGTCTGAGTTACTCTGAGTTCGGGATTTATGTATATTGGATTCTGAACTGTGTTGTTTTGGTGGACTAAAATAGATAATAATCTGTTGTATGCATTTAATTCAGTTGCATATATTTATACATGTTGTATGTGCATAACCTTGCTTGAACTGGATTGGATATTATCGTACTGGGCTTCGCCGCTCATTCTGTTATATTTCAGGTGCAGGTGATGACAGTGTGATATATGATCTATCGGGTTTTGATATCGTCTATGAGGATGGGGATGGCGTTAGCGATCCTGACTACCCTGCTGATGACTAGTTGTATAGTCATAGATGACATAGGATGGATCAAGGAAGACTTTTTATGTCTGGTTGTTATTCAGTGTTAGATTCATGTTTTGTTCATTGGATTTTCGGTTGTATTTGGAGTTTTATATGTTGTAATAGTTTTAGGGTGTGGTTCGACCTGTTGACCTGCAGATATGTCAAAAATGTCTAGTTTTCTGGTTATGGAGATTATGTTCTTATCAGATGGTTTATTTATGAGGATCACATGTCTTCTTTTATACCTTGTGAGTTATACAGGTGTTATTCATATTATTTGTGGAAATTAATGCCTTAGTGTGTGCTATTAAGAGAGGACACGTGGCGGGTTGTAATGCCAATAGGTTAGGGTATTACAGTCTCTCTACAAACTTTCGTCCCATATTTTCTTTAGGTAAACACTAAACCCTTATATATATATTACATTATGTGAATGCTAGGCAATGGAAATGTAAGATAACATAATACTCATATCACAATGTGTATGTTCATAATTATTATATGTTCATGTTTTTCATATTACTAACTTAACTTTTTATATGTTAATATGTATATGTAGTATGTTTATTTTTATCGCCTAAATGCTCACTAATCTAACTCTTTTATTTCATGCTTATTATTCCATACTTTATTTAATGCTTTTTATAAGACTGGTAAACTTCTAGTCTTAGACTTGTCCATTTTCAAGTCCAAAGGAGACTGGAGTAATTCAAGTTTTAGGGAGTCTTATATTAAGACTCCCATGCTTTCTTATTATTTATCTTGCTTTTATTTATAAGATTAGAAATATTTCAAGTATGGGGAAGCCTTGATAACAATCTAAGACTTCCATATTTTGTTTCATTACATTTATTCTATTTTATTATATAGGTGACTAGAATAATTCAAGTCAAAGGAAGTCTTGGTAACGAGCTAAGACTCCCATGTTTTTGTTTTAATACCTTCATGTTCTTGTTTAATTATTTATAATTTCCTATGCTCTTCGTATAATTTCATGCTATAAATTTATTTTGGTTCATGCACATTTATGGTCAAAGGTGATGTGGATTTTATTCCACAATGAATTTTCTCAAAAATATAAATGCTGACAATTCTTTGTTATGTGAAATTCTCTAGAAATCTTATTTACAATACTTGTACAAACCTTTTTATTTAAAAATAAAAATTTTAGAGCAAGTCATTTACCTAAGTTTTCCTTAAAAACCATACTTAAGAAAATTTTAAGGGAAATACAACTTAGGGTATTTCTTATAAATAAATAAAATCCATGTCTTGAAAAATAAATTGTTACATAAATTTTTTAAAATAAGTATAAGGCATTCAAGATTTCAAAATGAATATTAAACCATAATTTTGTTAAGTCTCATGTTTACAAAATTTAAAGTAAGGAATTTTATTACAAGTCTAAAGGTGATTTTACATAAAACTAAACTATTCTGCTTTCCATGAAGATTGTTTTAACAAAAATTCTATTTGAGCAACATCATTAGGATCACATATCTATGATGGACTATCATTATGTTTTTATCATAAAGGAGTATGAGAATGATATATGTCAAACATTAGAATGAGTCTACATGAGGTAAGAATGCGGAAAAAAATGAAACAATTGAAGTCTAGAACTTTTAGGACATAATCTATATCGTCCTATTTCAAAACCTAAGTGAACCTAAATGTTAAAATATAACCTTAGAAATGGATAGAGAAATTCGAAGTAGGTAGAAAATGACTACTAATATGCGAAATTTCAAATGTTAAAATGAGCAAGTTATGACAATTTTAAGTTGGAACTTCTGTAATCGAAAAAAATGATGCGAATATAATAAAGAGAGTTAGAAATATAAGTGGAATCTTTATAAAATACTCATTTTAGGTATTTCTTTTGTTTAAATAATGAAGGATTCGAAGTACCATATCCGAAATATTATTTCGACTGAGATTACAAGGATGGCCGAGTGAGTTTATCTCCCTATTTTATGTATTCATGTTTGTGCTTATAGTATAGGAGCACTAGAAAATAGAAAAAAGAAGAAGATAAAAACGGAATATGCATATGGGATTTTCATAGGATATGGTTGTGTTCGTGGTATTTGTTGAAAATAAGTTAAATATATTGGAACTTAAATTATTGATTAATAACTTTGCTTTTTCAATGCCATGTTGAATTTTTTGTATATCTCGATGATCACCCTTAAAATTTGTTGATAACCTATATGACAATGAGGTAATAAATTAATCATGTATAATATGAATTGGGTTACATTATTTTCGCTACTATACCCTTGTGTAGGACTAGAGAATAATAGTGGGCAAGTAGGAGTCGATAAATCTATAATAAAATATGGCAAGTAGGAGCCTCAAAGTCTATAAAATTATTGTGGTCGTATGGGCCTGTAACACCTTAACCTTGAATAGAGGGTGTAATCCATTTAGCATATGATTTCCAATTAATCATACGTGTTATTTGCTCATATGGATGTTGGATTTTATACACTTGCTTAATAATAACCTGATTATTTATCTGTACGAGTATGTCTTTACTGGAATATTCTTACTAAGCTAGTTATTCTTTCACCCTCTTAGATTTTTGCTACAGCATCAATACTTAGGGCTGAAACCATGCGAGATCTTCACTCAGGTATTGACCAAGTGAACTAAGAAGCTTTTGGAAGAAGTCCATGATTTAGTTTTGGCGTAGACTTCCATAGAAATCATCTTATGAAGATTTTGTTTTTGGAAAAGACTCTTTGGGTTGTAAAATTATAAGTGTTGGCGAGGGTATGTCCCTAAGAAATGTAAGAATCCATGTTTAAATTACAAAGTTATGATCTATCATTCTTGAATGCTATTAATTATTATCTCCTTAAACTATATTGTTCTAATGGTAAGTCTCCTATTGTTGTGTAAGTATGTTTTGCACCTAATATCGAAGCTTTTGCATAACTAAGGTAGTTATTCTTCATAACTAAGGTAGTTATTCTTCCGCTTTAATATTGAGTGTAATGGATTACTACATTTTGGATACCCTTTGGGATGTGACACTTCTTCATTTAACCTAACTACGCGTATATTGCTGTCTTCCATTATAGTAATTTCACGAAATCAAAATAAGAACTTCAAGAAATCAAGAAAAAGAGCATTAATTAATAAGCTTACTAATGTAAACCAAATAAGAAGCCTCCTCTTATTGAATACCCAAAGCCTAAAGGAGAAAAAAAAAATGAGAGAGCCCATTACCGTTCAGTCATCCACAAAACAGATAAGTACAATATTTCACAAATAAAAACATCAGATAGCTAATCTTGCTCTATAAACAAAAGTTTCCTCAAAACCCTAGCTCACTTTGTAAAGTTATTCATACGAAAAACCCCATTGAGATCTCCATTGTACTCCAAAGCTTGAACTTTCGAAAAAATAAGAACATGTATGGAAGTGTTCAATTTTGTTCTTTCACTTTGTTATGTCCTGAACTTAAATTTCTGCAAAAAAATGAATAGAAATTTGATTAGGATTTTAGGTTTTTGAATCTCTAATTGATTAAACTAACTAGTGTTATATGTTTATGTTTAGTTTAATTGGAAAGGAAAAAGAAGGTATCTTCCTGGTCTTCAAGCACAACTGGAGCTCCTAATACTCAAGAATGAGTTCAAGATCCAAGGATGTGTTCCATCTTTCCTTCTAACTTCTTTTTATATTCTCTTGGTTATGAAGCGACTACTATTAATAGCTACCCATGATTTTGTTATACCTGTTGATATAGTTGTTATTCCTGTTATGGCTTGTAATTTTATGTTGCTAGAACAAATTCTTATTGTAGTCAGTTATTATATTCTTCTAAATATCTGGGCTTCTTAATAGTCCTTTTGCATATGTTATTAGATATACCAGCAGCCAACTAGTAACCAACACGCATTTATGCCCAAGTGTAAATATTACTTCGATTATTAATTTTTCCTAATAAGCAATACACATTTACTTCATACCTATTAATCATTTGGAAACCTTTTCCTCCTTTTTCCAATTTCAAACCCTATTCATTGTTGATAAATGATAAGTTCAGATTCATGCATTAGGATAAAGTCCTAAACATTAGTCAATTATCTTTGATTCTCATTAATTGAATCATTCGAGTTAAGGTTCATATGGTTATGTACCATAGTTTGGACTCCACTCATTTGTGTACATTAAGTTCAAATTATGGATGAGAGATATTTCTTAACTTTATATGTCATCAATTTTATTTAATTAACTTGTCTAGTTAGTTATATAGGTTGGAATTGATTGTGGGCTTTAAGTTAGGCGATCTTTAGTAGGCTCTGGTTCTTATCATTTTAATAATGGATTCTTATAGTCCTCTAATTGAGCATAAACCTTAGAATCTTATTCCAACTATTCGAATAGTACGTATGAAAGGCTTTTGTTTAGGTTAGACATTTTGCACCTGACGTGATTACTTGATGTATACTTTTTGAGTGTGATACTTAACTTGTTGAATTTATGATTTTAGGTCTTTAGGAGGTTATTTGAGCCTAACAGAAGAAGTAGATCAAGCTTCATGCAATTTAGATGAAGATTGTTAGTTTAAGAAGTTGCATAGCGCGTGGACAACGTATGAGCCAGTGTAGAGATTTTGCATTACTACGGAAGATATAGATTGAAAACACAACCTGTGTAGTCGCATAGGGGCCATGCACAACCAAGGGAGAGGAATTCCTAATGTTCAATAGGTACATGACTGTTTACAGGAGCTCATGCACAAGGTCCTGCATTCTAGAGTTTGAAAAATTAAGCTCAGAGTGATACTTGACCAAATACATGGCATGTACACAAGGTCAAAGGGGTATACAACAAAGTATACAAGCTCGTGCATAAGCCATGTACTCTTAGAGTTTTGAGAAAACTTTCTAAAGCTTAAAATTTTACTGAAAAAAGGGTTTTAGACAAACTTAACAGTTCCCAAGGGATTAAAAGAATAAGACTAAACCCTGTTCCAACCAATATACTTGTGTGCATATCATGGATAATATCTTTGCACAATAAAAGTAATTTTGAAGCGGTAAATTACATAGACAGATATTAACGTTTGGAGGTAAGTTCATTTAAGTTATCAATGTTCTAAGCGGTTAAAAAGAAGAATCAATATTTGAAGATTAATTTATTTAAGGAATCAATGTTTCAAGTGGTCAAAAGAGGTATCAACGTTTTGTAAAGTGAGTTGATATTCGTCATACCTTGGAGGGTACCCTAAACGTGGTAGTCGCTACACATAATATTAAAGCTAATGAATTATAACCTTAGTCATCAAAGAGCTTCGATATTACACAAAAGGTATGTTTCCAAGATAGTAGGAGACTCAAAGGGGTATTATGTTTAAGCAGATAATAAAAGCATGTAAGGATTTATAAAGATAACATGTAATAATCATTAAGTTTAAATTCTTACAACTTTCCTCCGTTCTTAAAGTCTTACTATTTTTAAGCCAACTAAATAACGTACATAGATGTAACAAAAGCCTACTATAGAGATTTTCTTAGAAGTCTTACACCAAAAACTAAAATATGTAAACTTCTCCAAAAAAATCCTAGTAATTTTGGCTCATACATGACAAATATGGCTCCTTGGTAATAACCACTAGTAATCAAACCGAAACAAAAAGCTATAGGAGTATAAACAAAACTAGCTTAGTGAGATAACTCCCTCCTTCAAAACGTTTCCATAAAATCATACAAGTATTTTAGACAAGCATATGCGTATGCGACAATTGTATAAGCAATCAAAATACACACAATTAATCGAAAACCATGTGTAGCACGGATTTGCGCCCTCCATGTCGGGAGTTAGGAGGTTACCGGCCCATTTGACCATCAATATTTGCAAACTTACTGGCTCCTACTTACCCATGTAGACTTCCTGGCTACTACTGGCCTTCACTACAACTTCTCGTTTCCACACACGAAGAATAGTAGCAAAAATAAATGTGACTCACAATATGACATGCACGAATCACGTTTAATATTGGTTTATTGATTATTGTTGATTTCAAGTTAAGGGTGACCAAAACAATATTCATCATACCATTGCAAGGAACATAAATTATTCATCAGATCTTCTTTCAATATGCTCATATTTTATTTAACAACCACTTCATTCAACATGCATCTAATTCACACAATAATCTTTTATCTTTCCTTAATATCTAATACCATTACTTACAAGCACATTCAAGAAAATGTAATTAGTAAAGTATTAACTCACTTCATGGTGATCGCTCCTAATCAAGTAGTCCTTCGGGAAAGCAATATCGGTTCCTCCTTCACCTAAACAAGATGAAATACCTAAAATGAGTCATTCATAGAATTTCTACTTAAAGTTCCTATATCTATCTTCTAATTGTGGTAGAAATAGGATTTGTGGAAATTCCAACTTAAAATGGCCATAACTTACTCATTTTAACTTGGAATTTTGCATATTATATGTTGTTTTCTACCTACTTGAAAAGATCTATCCATTTCTAAGGTTATTTTCATTGTAAGAAGTCATTTGGGTCTCGTATCAGAGGGATACATGTTTACCACGAAAATTCCATCCTTTAAAAGCAAAATTTTCTTATCATTTCCTCACTCAAAACTTGTTAAGCAAAGCTTAAATATGTATATGGTTGAAAAGAATTCCTTTGGTACATAAATAAATTCATAATTTATGCATGATGCTACAGATGTTGTCTAATTTAATTATTTTGCATAAAACAACTTTTCTTATGCTTTGAAAAATTGGATTTGTTGTTAAACTTTTCTTTATATGGTTGGAATAAAACTTATAATTCATTGGGTTAGCATATTTTAGTGTTTTATATTTTTATTTTTCAGTTTATCAAAAAGTGAGTTAAATTAAAGTTTGGCCTTTTTAAGTTATCTGTCAATTTTATTTCTAGGAATTAAAAAATAGAGTTTCAAAAGTTTTATTTAGTCGTACCTGATGTTCTTGTTGGTATATTTCCTTATTATATCTATATTTTAGAAAAATGAGTCTATTCATTAAAAAAATTTACTTTCTTAGATTATTGACCAATTTTTTTTTCTTTAAGTGGGTTTCTTAAGACTTGGAAGTGGATTTTTACCTTAACTTGAAAACTTGTTTAGTTCTTAGTTTAGAAAGTTGGTAAAAATTAGCATAATATCAAGTTTAGATTTTCATGTTACCATTTGTTAGAAAGAAAAGTATTTTAGACTTTTGAAGAAATTTTCTTTATAAATATTTTGAAATTTCATGATTAGCTTATATAAATTTTTGAAAAGGATTTGTTAAAAAAAGCAACCTTCTAAGTCTTGGTGAAAAATATTTATTAAGTGACAAGTTTTTAAGAGTCTAGCCCTATAAAAAAAAAGATCTCTTTTTATTTGGACAACAACACATTAGCCATGCATGAATATGATTATGTAGTTTATAAAAAGATAAGAATATCATAATATAAGATAATAAGGAATATAAAAACAAATAAGCATAATAATAATGTTAAGTATTGTGAGCCTTAGCTTCATCAAGACTTCTCGGTTAAATATTGGGAGCCTTAGTTTCATCAAGGTTTTCTGAGACTAAGAATAGACTATTCTCAAAAGAAAAAAGAAAGAAGGGAAAAAATTACAAAAATAAGAGCCATAACAGTAATATGAGCATAATAGTAAAAACATAATAATAAAACATAATGTATGAATAATGAACAAAACACGAACATAATGTTGCTTTCTTAACTTCCATGGGTGTTTAGAAAACACACACTATGTCCATGCTAAGTTACATGAACATAAAGATTAATCTACTAATACTATCATATCATAAATTTTAGGTATGGACAAGAACAAAGTATGAACATATTGTTGCTTTCCTAACCTCCATGGGTTTAGAAAACACAAACTATGTTCATACTAAGCTAATGAACATAAAGAAAGTTTAGAAGATTATTACCTATAGAAGAAGAAAGTAGAGAAAATTTTGGATAGAATTTGAGGTAGTATTGGTAGTGTAAGAAAGGTATGAAGAAAATGGAAGGAAAGAGTGGTATTTATAGAAAAAAGTTGAGGATAATTTATGTTAATTAAATAAGTAGAAAAATAAAATAAATATGAGTGGAAGCGAGAGGCGGTCGGCACCATACATGAGTGAGAGAGGGAGAGATTTTTATTTTTTTGTATCTTTGTTAATGAAAAATAAGATATGAGAGATGTGAAGTTGTATTGAAAATGAAAATTGTAAGAAAATAGATGTATAAGTTGTAAGAAAAAGTAGAGAAAGATTAATAATGAACAGTAAATAAGAAAATTAAAGTACTAGTAGTAATAAAAATACGCGTATAAAAGCTATATTTGATATTTTTAGTTATCGAAAATTCTAAAACTATTATATTATGAATCCTCATATAATTACGAGTCTAACGGTGTTACCAGAATATTTTCACCATTCCATGAGTCCGTGCTCTAATTTTAAAAACTGATCCGTTCGGGTACGAAACGAACTTGATTTTGGCGAATATGATCTTTTTATGTTCCACTATATTATTATGGACTATAATCTATGATTATCTCAATTTTATTGTTTTAGGGTTAAGAGCGCAGGATTGTCGGATCTAAATACATTGTTTTAACTTGTATGGCTATTAGGGTTCTTGTTTGATTTCCGGTTGTTGAAGATTAATAAAACTATCGAAAAAATCTAAGGGCTTACAATATTTGACCATTTACAAAAACTAAGGAAACTTAATTAACAATTAATCCAAACGTCGATACCTTAAATAAACTTTACAAAACATTGATATCTCATTTGATTCACTTTGCAAAACATTAATCTCTCCTTTTAACTACTTAAAACGCTAATATCTCAAATGAATTTATCCTCAAACATTGATCTCTTTCAGCGTAATTTACCCAATATTGAACCAAATTATATTCAAGTGAAATTTAGTCACCCTGCAAACCCTAGTTATACACGCAAAATTTGATACATAGGTAATCAGATTCCTCAACATAACACTCCATATCTAATTTGATTCTAAGTTCTATCAACTTTGTTAACTAAGTCTTAAAATTCTATACAACAAGTCATAGGCCTTTTTTCATTCATCTTTCATATGAATCATCACCAAATTATTTAATTTTCATTCTATATTATCTAAAACAAACAACAATTAACTTATTACAATTAAAGCTTCCTAATTCACCAATTAAGCTGTATATGGGTCAATTTGTCAATTTTTCACTTCTACACCTAAGAGACCATTTTTCCTCAACTAATTACATTATTAGCAACCAAATTTGACATCAAGTAGACACTTAAACTATCCCTCTCAAATTTGATTTTACTCATAGATTCCACAATTTAATACGATTTGTTAAGTTAAATCATATATTCTTATCCAATTACTTATATACCAATCCTATTAGCTAATAATTTCATGGTTTATCACCTAATTGCTCTAATTCTCATTATAAACCAAAATTTTCAGATTTTAAACACTATATTCTCTTCTCATATGCATCCCTTCACAAGCATAAGCACAATTATCCTCAAATTCACCAATTTTCATCTTCTAAACACCAATCAATCACATAATCTAGCCCATAACCATTTATCCCTCAATAATTCATGCATATAACAACTCAATCATTAATATCGTCAAGAAAACATTATTCTTTAGTAGCTTCTACAACAAATTTTCAGCTTACAAACCATTAAAGCACAATCCTAGTAAACTAACAAACTATCTAACATAACATATCAACACTATTAATTAATATAGCAACTTACTTCACTTGATTTTGCACCACCTCTTCTTGTTCTAGCTATACCTCTAATTGAAATCTTCTATATCTTTCTATAGCTTGGAATTTAACTATCTACTATTCATATGCCCAAGTCAATTTCTACACTTAAAAAGTTATAAAACTCTCAAAATCACCTTGTAGATCCAATGTCTCACCTTATTACTAGATTGGTTAAGCTCGAAGGTCTCTCTCCTCTTCTAATACTTTTTCAATCTCCATATTTCCTAGTGTAAAACATATGTTAGAAGCTAATCGGTGTCAATATTTCATTAATCTAGTTTAATTAGCACAAAAAAGGTCACTAAGGTTTAGGGTTTTAAAAGGTTCTTACCTAGTTACCTTAAACTTTAGAGGGAGTTTTAGAGGAAGAAAAGGGGATAGAAAAGATGAATATATATGAGGGGAGAAAAGGGCATGTGGCTACCGTTTTGGAAAGGTAGTGTGGTACCCATGATCACAGTATACCACATGGCATAATCCTAGACATGCAAATTTTACATGTGCAAGAATTTTGATTAGTTTTAACTAACCTAGGGTTTTTAATTAATCTCATGACGACGAAATGATCTAAATATCTCAACTAAGTCTAAATTATTTATCTTAACTAAATTTTAAATTTTAATTGGTGTAAATTACTGATTATGATTTGGCAAAAAGGGTCATAAATTGCATTTTTTTTTATTTTTCTAGTAAAATTTTTATTTTTAAACATTGTTACACTCTATTTTACTTTGTTTTGATATTTTGAATTTTTAAAATTTGGGTTCCCATTTTGAGGTAAAATTGAAAATTTTTTAAGATTTGACCATTTGAGGTCCTATATGATTTCAATTAACTTTAATTGATTTTACTTCTTATGATTGATTCCTAGGTCATTTCAATATAGAGCTAAAAGAAGCATACTGCAAGAGGTTAAAGTGAACATGGTAGCAGTATACTATAGCAAGAAAATGGCATCCACGTTGTTTTAGGATGCTTAGATTGAATCATGAAGAAGATGTAATTTATAGCAATTATATATTGCAATAAATTAAAGATGTGTCATTCCAAGTTTCTCCTAATCAATTCACCTAAGAACAAGTTAGCTGCTGCTCATAGATTGAGAAGATCAAGTTGCTGAACTTCAAAGCACCAACTCAAACCAACCAAGTGCATATATAACAATTGTAGCAAACAAAATTGTCTCTGAGTGTCCATTATAGCAATGTAAATAGCCAAGAAAAATTTGCAATTTTCAAAGCAATTACCAAGTAGTTGATTTGAGATGCCATCATGTAGTTTTTGAGCATCTAATGATAGCAATTGAGTGTTTATTAAGTGAAAGTGAAATCCGAGCTTCCAATGATCAAGCACTTAATAGTGCAGAAGTGTCCATCTATTAAAAGTTAAGCACCTTCAAGCGACAAGCTAACAAAAATCCACATGATTATAAGTTCAAATATCTACTACTATCATATGAGTATAACTTTGAGATTGGAGAGCATGTGTCTGGAACCAAGAACATCCATGCTTAATCAAGCTATGACGGATGTAGTTGATTCGAGTGATAAAAAACAAGCCTATTGCAGAATTCCAAGTTGAGCAAATCATAGATTTGAATAGAGAGTCATGGTGAGGTCCTCCTATGAAATATGTATAGTTCCGATCCAAGCAATCGTAACCTTACTAAAGAGTTGCGGCTAATAGCCTATTGCCAAGTTGTGAAGCACACCAACCAATAACGGTAGCAATTTATCCAAACTACATAACAACTGTAACTTTAATTGGGAGCTAAATATTTTAGTGTAGATCCTATTGTGGTTGAATTTGCTAAGATGTCTCATTGATTTGCTGATTAGAATTAGACCACCAAACAACAACATGGTCATTGATCTAAGTTGTTAACCTAAGTTCTTGTGTAGCACCAATCTAAGTAATACGTTTGGATTGAATCTTGCAGATGTGTGGATTTAAGTAAAAGTAGTCATGTGTGTTCTGCATGAGAATTGAGGTACATGTAGATTAGGAGAAGTGGCACATAATGACACATCAAGAATGATTAAGAGAGAGATAAAATAGGGAAGAGGAGTAAGCAATCTTAATTATCTCAAATGCAGTTGTAACAGATGGAGAAGCTATCATGCATCAAACTCTATTAGTAGTATTAAATAAGTGAGAAACTCGATAGTACCTTAATGTTTCTGTTAATTTCTCTCAAGAGATGATTTTGATGATAACAAAAAGAGTTAAATGTTTCTTACATAATTTATTTAAGTGTGCAGAAATGAATATCAATAATATAGAAATATATCAGAAAGTTTATCAGAAGGTTGGAAGTTCTTTATTTAAGCATATTAATACTTCAGAAGGTAACTTAGAAACTTGGACATAGAGAAAGTAACTCATCAGAAGGTTACACAGAAGGATTGTATTAGATTACTAATCAGAGGGAAGCTCAGAAGGTATGTGAACTGCATGAAAATCAAGTGTTTTTCAAACGAGATTTAGATTTTGAAGACCTAACTCCAAATGTTGAGTATAAATTGGGTGTTATACTCAATGTGTTCCACAAAGTTGGATTAAATCCACAGGGCTTATTCTTAGAATTCAAACTCGGTTGAAGGAACACGAATACTGTTGAAAAATAAAGGCCAATTTCACGAAGCTCAAATTGATTTTTATCAAAAGTAAAATAATTTTTAGGGAGAAAGTAAGTGTGCATAATATGAAGTATTTACAAAATCAGATTTTTATGGAATGTGTCCAAATTATTTTTCACGCAGAACAAGCTTGAGCATGAACAGTGACAAACGTGCAGTGATTCAACAAAGGATAAGTTCAAGTCCGAAATTTCAGTTTAGAGATAAACAAATCAGATGTAGGATATATGGATTATCATCTGAAGCTGGATTATGAAGATAATCTCGAGAATTCAAATTCAAAGTAAGTCGAATTGAAGGATAAATGGAAGCTGATATCTCGGAAACTAACGAGCTGATATCACGCACGACAAATCTGGAAAAGTTAATCCATTTTGATCGTCTAGCCGTTGCAGTGATAAGAATAAAAGAAGAAAAGAACGAGGCAGAAAAACACACAGAACACGAACAAGAAACAATTACGTGATCATCAGAAAGTTCAAAGCTTACATTCGAAAACTGTCATATTTTAATTTTACTGTTCATTGAGCAAATAGTTGAGGAAATTCAATTCTTACATTCCTCGTGATTTGATTTTATTTTTTATGAGTTGAGAGTTACAAGTAGACTTAGTTGATTGATTGTTTATGAGAATCAAGCTAACTGAATTGTAGCCAAAAGTTTGGCAAATACTTCTTGTAACTTCATTGATTTGATTGGATAGTGAAACACAGTCGGTGAAGAGTACCGGGACCCCGACTTGGAGCTGGAAGAGAGGATTGACGCACGAGGCGGAACCTCTATGCATCAATTTGCAATTTCTTTTCCTTATCTCTCTTTAATTTCATGTTTAATTATTTATGTTTTATATGTGTGATATATGCTCAGAAAGTTAATCAGAAAGTTTATTGCATATAGTTTTTCTTACTCAGAAGATTAATCAGAGAGTAAATTTTTCACATTTTTTTCTTACTCAGAGAGTTAAGCAGAAGGTTTCCAAGTTTGAAAGTATTGTTTCAATTTTGATCCGAATTTTTGATTAAAGCTTTTATTTGATAAGTTTATTATTCCAAGAAAGTTTTAAAGCCATTTTAATAGAATAACCAAGTCGTGTGAAATTTGTTTAAATATTGAAAAATAAGTTTTATAACCAATTCACTCCCCCTCTTGGTTATCTTTTAAGGACCAACAGTTTCTATCAAATTTCTGTCCAAATGAGGAGGGGCTAGGCCCACATCCCCTCCCCCACCATCCCCTTCTCCCCCCCAGCCACACACACCACCCCTGCCCCCCTCCCCTCTCCCTCCCCCCCCCACCCCACAAAAAAAAAAAAAAAAAGAGGTTTAGTTTGAGGTATTTATAGAAGAAGGTTATCAACGTCATCCGTTGGATCACATGGAAAATTGATGGCTAAAATGAGTCCCCTTTTGATGCATGAGCCATAATGAGAAATGTTGGATAACAAATAGGTTAGCTAATGGGCGCTACTCTAAGTCCATCATGCGAATCCCCTCTAATCATTCTAATAAGAACTAGACTCTTCAATTCTTATCACTTAGGCTAAAGAGTCAAGCACAAATGAATAAGAATAACTTTTATATAATTTAAAGCCTATTCATATTTTTGTCTCATAACTAAAATATTTTATACTGTTTTAAGCATTTTGGGCACTAGTTGTGTAAAGACCCGACATGCTCAATTCTCAAACTCAGCATACCACTTCCCCAACCACATATAACTCTTACGAATTATATGTAAGGTTGTCTTAAAAGAAGGTTTTTATGTTGAACATTGCTAAACCAATTTTAGAATTTATGAAATCGTTTAGTTAAATTTCTTAATAACTGGATTCGGCAGCGGAAAATCAAATTTTATAAAACAACTTATAAACTTCTACTCCTTACAGAGCAAACCAGTTTTCTAAGAAACTAACTTTATAAAAACACTTTATGATCTACTCTTAGAGGTAGATAATCATTTACAATCAAATGGGCATTAACAAGCCCTTAAAAGAAAATACAATTTATAAATAAATCTAGTCTTCATAAAATAAAGCAAAGAAGAAACAAAATACAAGTAATATCTCGATCCTATCACACTTCACTCATTCTCCCATATCTTCAGAATCGCCCAGAACCCGGGACAAACATCATCACATCAATCATCATCACCATCACCATCCTCATCAACAACATTAACAACATCAACAAGAACTCATCATCATCAACTTCATTAACATCATCAACAACAACAATACCTGTAAAAAGAATAACAACAATAATAATGAGCCGGAGCCTAGTACACAGTAACACAATCACACATGGAGTGGCACACGACTTAAACTATATGCAACGCACAGCTATAGATTATTATATTTTCTTTAAAGTAAATAAACAACTATCACAGGAGCACTCACACTCCGAATCAAGCCATGGGAATCTGGGGATCCTGAATAACGCTCACGACGCTCAGGGGGTTGATATAAGCAGCCGGAATACTTATATCTCGTAGACAACGTTACATCGAAAAAGAAACAGTAATCTCATCCAGGGCTTATAGCCGTTACCCAACTCTACTTAGACTCAGTCCATAACATGAATCTAGTTCACACGCTCCCATAAACGTTGAACTAAACTATGATACTTCCTTTCAAGTTTAAGTAAATGTTACACTGTTACTATATTCCTTTCAATTACCCACCGAGCCATGTCATTGCATCTTGACAAGTGGCCTAAGCACCTATTATAATATTGTCATTGTATCATGACAACCCGCCGAGCCAAATCATTGCATCATGATAAGTGGCCTAAGTGTTTATTCTACATTGTCATTGCATCATGACAAGTTGTCACTCCTCGGACCGGATTCAATGACGAATAACACAATCAACACTCATTAATTACAAAGCCGAGTTTATGTCTTAATCAGTTTAGAATGCCTATCCTAACATTCAACACATAAGTTACTGCGTACCTTTAAATAAAATCCCCAAACAGAGCCTTAGAAGGTTGATCAAAGCCAATCCAAAAGAATCAGAACCAAAACCAAAACCAAAACCAAACATCTGTTTCAAGAAATTAAACTCACATAAGAACTTAAGTTAGTACTCATTCATATTAAATATAAACCATATCATAACCTATTATTCACATATCAATATATATATAACAACATATATATATATACACATATAACAACACGTTACTCCCATAACAATATATATATATATATATATATATATACACAAAACAACATACTCCTCATGTTATTCAAAGATCACCCTAACACATTCATTTAACTCTATTATTTGTTACTAACCCATTTTAGCTTAACCTTAGCCAAATAAGTTAAACTTAATCATTTAATAAGCCAAAGTTGTTAAACTAATTCAATCTAATTTATTTTATCTTATTCAAGTTCATTTAGTCAAGTTGAACTTAGATTAAGTAACTAGATTCATTTTATGTTAAACTGGCATATTTAGCTCAATTATTCATTAAATCTATAAATCTATCTAAGTCATGTTTAATTATATCACTAAATCATCATTACACATCAAATATTATTTATCTATTTTATTTTAGGTCAAAAAGATCCATTTGTCAAAGTAAACACATATAAAACAATCTATAACAAGTTTTTAGCTTAGCCTGAAAAATGTATCAGTTGGAAAGAATTAAAATTTAAGCACTGATAATTTTAAAATTTGTAAAAACTCAAAACATGAAAGTTGTAGATCTCTTTCTTATATTTCCAATGCAACTTGAATCACCTCAATCAGAGATCAGATGAAAAAGTTATGGCTAAAATACGAAGAGGTTACAAAACTAGGAAAATTTACAAAACCAACGCCGGTGTTCAACGCCGGCGGTGTAAAGTTCAAATTTGCCAACGTTAGAGGTCAAGCAATCTGGTCACCGTGTGACTCTCCAACACCGCCAAATTTCACATGTACGCCGGCAGTGTAGACTTCAACACCAGTAGCATTGATTGCCAGCGTACATGCAATACGTTGCTATCAAATTTTCCCCTGTTTTCATTTTGCGAAAAACATTTGTTCAAAATGTTTCAAACTCCTCCAAATTCATTTCAAGCTTCTTAAAACTTGTTATTTGATCTCAATACAATCTAATAAACACAAATTCCCACTTCAATCCATCAAACATCATTATAATAATCATAAACAACTTCAAACCCCAATTTCACTATTCATCTTCTTCCTCAATAAACCAACTCCATCAACCATAAACTTTACAAATACAAACTTAAACAACACTTCTCAACTCATGTATAACATTAATACAACATTTAAGTTCTAATTCAGAAAGAAAATAACAATTTACAAAGTATACTTAGCTTTAGAGAAGAAAAGAAGTTGAAGCTTCATCCTCTAGCTCGGTTTTCTCTATCTAGTTCATCTCCTAATCTTGATTCATCCTCTAGCTGGCTTTGATCTTGAGATTTGTTGAAGATTTGAAGAGAAAGAAAGAAAAATGAAGAAGAAAGGGAAAGGGAAGAGAAAGCATCGGTTGAGAAAAATAGAGGAAAGAAAGGGAAAAGTGAGGGAAGAGAGAGGCAGAGGAAGAGAGGGTTTAAAAAGAAAATGATAGGGATTAAAATTAATATAAAGGATTATAGGTATAGGTTTAGAACTATCAGATCAAATATCTATAGTTTCAAGAGTATTTAAAAGTTTGTTTCGGGACCAATATGTTAGAAATTAAAAGCTTGCAATAAGAACTTAATTTGAGAATTTATTTTAGATAAAAGATATTTAATTTGAGTTCGGATTTAAGAACTGATATTTTAAGATAAGCAAATGAAGTCAAATTTTACTGAGATTTAGGAATTAGTGTTTAAGCTAAGAATCAAGGATTTAGGAATCCTCTAAATACTTTAATGATATGTTTAGGAAATTTGAAACTCAAATCTCAAACCAACTTAATTATTAGCTAATTAAATTATATCAACTTGTCTATTTAAATCCTATAATTCATTTTAGTCATTTAAATCTGTCTAAAACCAATTTCTATTTTAGGTGAAGATTTGGGGTATTTCAAGTTGCATTTATGTGTAACTCAATCGATAATTGGTGCGTGCAAACCGTGAAATGGTACCGCTGCTGCCAAGTGCTTTTATAGAATTTGAGACTTTGCTCTTTGTAGATGAATCAATGAGTAAAAGCCTAGTGTTGGCATTGTAACTTGCCCATTACATATGGTTGTATTATAATGTGTGAACTCATAGCATTACTGCAATTGTGGGTGTCACCTTAGGTTTGTCTTAATGATTTTCTCCTCTAAGTGATCTTGCCCCCATGAAATCATCCAATATCTATATTAGAAACATATAACTCTTTACATGTTCATTGGACCTCATCGTAGCAATAAAACAAGCAAGAGTAAGCAAGAAAGTTGTAAAAGAATTTTTTTATGACAAATAAATGTCATGGACCCAGTACTCTATGAAAATGAGTATTTTTGACCTCATAAAATTTAGTAAACAGCATAGTGGTTTGATCTAGGTTATAGTTGACTGAAATTAGCATTTTTTGACGTATAATAGGTCCCATAATTCCACATGTGTGATATAAGCCCTGGAAAATTTCAGTAAATAATTCCAAAATAAACATTAAAAATAAACTCTAAAATTGACTACCAATTAAAACCGAACTTCAACTAGTCCGAAATTATGAACAAATCTAGAAATTTCTTAAACTTGAAGAAAAAAAAATCCTTAAAAGTAAAATAAGAACTTAATAGTCTTCAAATCCAAGACCATTACGTATAACAAATTTTATGCTTAACCTGACTTTTAAAATCAGGTAATATAGAACCTAAAAACAAATTATTAAAAAAGTAAATAACGATAAACCTTCGGAAATAAAACCTAATTTAAGAATTTCGAAGACGTTAAGAGATATTAAAAACTTATAAAAATAAAATTTAAAATAAACATTCTCAAATTAAATATGTTGTATAAACATAAAACATCAGTTTCCAAATTGGCAAGGTTCTAAACCGGAAAATCACTTGAGAACCCTAAGTGGAATATCGTAGTTTATGTAAATCCCTAATTTTTAGAGCAATATCAAGTTCAAAACCTAAACCAGAAAGTCAACCGAAAAACCTAAGTCAACAATTCCTAGGATACCCTAGTTGTTTAAATCCGGCAATCTCGTATTCCTAAACCAAGTAGTCGGAATGTGAGTAAAGGGTGTAGCTTAGGTCGTAATAATACTAGGATGCTTTAAAAGATAGGATTAGTGAATTTTTTATCTATTTCGAACCCGATCAGGTACAAACTTCAAAAAGCGTACCCCAAGATTCGAAATATTAAATATACGATATTAGTATCGTTAGATTCATAATTTCATAAGATTTCCAAATATATTAGTTATATAATTTTTCGGGTTATAAAAGTTACAGTTATAACCTTTTATTGTATTTGTTTTACTACCGGTATTTTAAGTGTCAAATCTACTTTTTGAATTCTTCTACACTATTCACAAGTACAACTATCCATAACCTATTTTTTACATCCTTACACCCTACTCTTACAATTACATCATTTTTCTTATAATTTACCTTTCCAATATAACTTTTATCATTTAAACTACTTAATTAATTCCAAAACTTATACAAAACAACTCCACTCTCTCTTTTCCTTCTAAACCAGTGCCATCCCCCTTCCATTTCCCTCTCTCAATTTGTTCTATTTAATTCCTTTTTATTACAACAAACCCTAATCAATTTCCCTATATATACTACCTTATATCCATTTCATTTCACTTTCTCTCTTTCTTCTTTCTCTCCTTAGAAAATTTTGCAAAAACTCTCTCCTCTCCCTCTCTCCAAAACCGTGAGCTTCCCTCCCTTCACCCACACACACTTTGTTTTTCCTTCAAATTTCTTACTCCACACAACAAATAGGTAATAGATCTATACTTTAGGATCTTGAAACATGTAATGGCAAGTTTATTCATGTGTGATTCCACACAAAATCCCCATGAGCTTCAAGCTAGGGAAATGAAAACACTTGAACATGAGATCCTTGTCATCACAATGTTTTAGATCTTGTTATTTGAGTTATTTTGCTATTATCTTGTTTTATTATTAAGTTATGTTGTTATTATTAATGATTTGTGCATATATTCATCATCTATTCATGTTCACATAACCATCATAGTGTTCATGTATTTATAACTAGTTTAGTAGACTAGATCTAGTTGTAGTAAGTTCCTACATGCATTAGGCTTTTGTTTTATGTTCTTAAATAGCTTGTGATAGCTTGACGAAAGTAGGAAAGTGTTAGAAAACTCAAGATCTATAATAGTTTCAACAAAAATAACTTTTGAAAATTCGGATAAAAAAGGAACCCTATTTAGAAAACCTATTTTTTCAACTTCGAAATGTGTATTTTTCATTTAAAATGAAGGGCTTAGGGAATATGTATCATAAATGGTTGATCTTGATGAGAAAAACTTAGATCTACTAAGGAATATTTTCAAAACAAAGGCATGCTTACAAAGGTGATATTTCAATCTCAAAAATAAGTTTTAAATTCGTAATAAAAGAAGCTTGAAATGTAAACATCCATTTTTCAACTCCAAAACAAGATTTTTATTAAAGAAATGGAAGCCTTAGTAGGTACGTTTGATTAGAAAATAGTTTTTGAAAAACTAAATGAGTTTTACAAAGCAAACAAACTCAAATAAATTTTTCAAAATTCGGATTTGAAAATAATCCATTATTTAAACACCTATTTCCAAATGCCAAAATGATAATTTTTATAGGAAAATGAAAGTCCTAGAGGATACATGTAATGAAGACTCAATTTTGACAAGAATAAGAGGGGTTTATCAAATTATAATCCTAGAAGAATAAATGGTTTCCAAGAATAGGTGAAACAATGTTTTCATTCTTTAAAATTTTGTAAAATTCGTATTTAGGCAAACCACCTATCTAAACATCTATTTTCTAAACCCAAAATGAAGCTTTCTACTAAAATGATGAAGGTAATGACTATATAGGTCATCAAGGTTAAGTTTTAATGAAAGCAAATGTGATTTTTCAAGAAAGAAACCACCTTTCCTAAGCCTAGTAAATTTCAAAGGTTTTACAAAGTAAAAAGCTTTTCAAAAAGAATTATTGATACTATAACACTAAGGATATACATATAGATAGTCATTCCATGACCTTCATGATAATAGATGGTAGGTATTGCATATATATATGCACTTGTAGAAACAATGTTAGAAAAGTAAGGTCACATACTTCTTATTTGATAGTATCCAGTGCATGAGAAATTAGAAATTCCTAACATTCATGAATCAAGCATTATATCGAGTTATATATGTATATAATAGAGTCTTACAAGATAATGATAACTAAGTATCTATCAAAGCCTTAATATGATGTTTGTTTTGAGGATAGAAGTTGAAATTGTAGAATGGGAAATTCGTGTAACGTTCTGTACCCTAATTTTATGGACCAACCGACCTTATTTGTTGAAAATAACTCTAGAAATAGATATCTCTCGTTGAATAGGTAGAAATCGGTATACAATATGCGAAAGTCCGAGTTAAAATGACCAAGTTATGGCCATTTTAAGTTGGAATTTCCTCTTAGACGAATTTTGACGAACTTGATAGAATAGAATATATAGGTTCATTCAAACTCCGTAAAAATACTCATTAGCGTTATTTCTTTTGATTAGGAATCTTGGGAGACAGACTAGACCTTTCCAGGGACAAATACGATTAAGTGGATTTCCGCACCATGGCAAAGTAAGTTCATTTCTTAAATGGTTGTGTTCATGTATGTGCTTGTAAACGTAGTGGCATTAGAATAGGGAAAGATAAAATGGAGATGAGTTGTGATCTAATCTTGGTTGAATGAATGTTAAGTATATCGGAACGAGACTTGTCGTAAAAATGTTGTATGAGCTAATATAGACTTGAATTGTCTGAAATTCTTTATGATTGCTCTTAACTTACCTAATTCACATGCTACGATTATATGAATAAACTGTACATGCATATCATGTAGTGAGTCACATTGCATTGGCTGATATACTTTTGATGGGATAAAAGTATATTAGCGGATAGGCGAGGAGGCCTAAGTTAACATTAAGGATGTGAGATCGCTTAAGTTAACGGATATGGGGTAGACACATAAAACCATCACAATAAAACAACGGAGGTTGTATGATCAAGAGAAAGAGATCAGGAGTTTGGTTACGTGACTTATGGACCACCCCACTCAATATTGGAATTATGGTTGCATGACTTATGGACCATCCCAACCTCGAATGGAGGGCGTAAAGCCATTCACATATGACTCCCAGAAGGTCATATGCTTGTATGCTCATTTACTTGTGCATTTCATACGGATGTTAATAATTTGTCTGTTTTATGCTGTTGTTGAGTACTAATTGTTTGGAAATGAATCTCACTAAGCTCGTAAGCTTATACCCTAATAGTTTCCTATTGCAGTATAAATATTTATGGCTATCTCCGAGAAGCCACTACCATCAGGTACAGCTTTTGGACTCTAAGAAGCTTTCTGATGAGGCCAGGACCTAGACGTAGGCATAGACTTCTATTTGAAACTCCTAAATTGGTATTTGAAGGATGATATAAGAGACTTTGAGAGCTCGAGAACTCTAATATTTCGACGGGGTATGCTCCTTAGACCATGTAATAGAATAAATCTAAATGTAACTGTTATAATTTATATTCTTATTGCTATGTATGTTTCCTTAAACTATTTCGAAGCAAAGTATGGTCCCTATATGTTGAACGTGAACCTTACACCCGATGTTCAAACTCATGGAGAGACTAAGGTTGTCTTACTTGAGTTTAAATATCAAGTGTGGTGGACTGTCGCGTTTAGGATACTCTTTGGGGCATGACATGCTAAAAGTTATTCCCTTTTAAAGTTAATCCATATGCTAGATCAAGATACCAAGTATATTCAATCTTTAGCATGTGACATCTTTACACCATGTTATTATCTATATCTTTCTCTCTCTACATCAATCCTGCATCTTTAGTTTATGTCACTAACATTGCGGCTCATGTCATGGCATCTCTTCTTTGAAATCATATTTTTCATGATATCTCTTTTTATTGAGCAATCTTATGTAAAATCTTGATACAAGATCCATTTGCGTATATTATCAAATCTATGCAATTCCATTAAACTTTAAATTATAAATCTTCATGATCTTTTTGTTCCACCTTCATATCCTCTCCTTTAAAAAAAATTCATATATATGTGTGTGTGTGTGTGTGTGTGTGACCATCGTTCTTTTGACTGAACTTTAGTCTTCTAAGTAATAATATATGTTCACAAGTAAAGGAACCAAGCAAATCTAAGGCATTCTCTACATCATATGAGAAGAATCAATTGTGACTGATATTACGCAGCAGAGAAGACAATTGTCCTCTAATGTAGATAAGAAAATGCAAGAAATCCTTCTGTTAATCAAAGGTAAGCTTCCAACATATGTGTAACCGATTAGATTGCACAAGACTCATGTTATGAAACCTTGCTCATTTTCTTTTCGTTTTCTTGACACAATTTTTTTTCTTCTTCATCACACACACACATATATATTTCATTGGTAATTTTGTCATGATATATGACATATTTCACTTGTCTATGATAGATAACTAAAAACATAATCTTATTAATAACACTTTATTGAAGTCTGTACCGAACTTGCTATAATTGACATGCACCAATTAGTAGCCTTTTTGAATGATGCATAATTAGAGCTATGGAGTTGATTTGATCCATACTAACCTTATATGAGTTGGTTAGAGCAAATCATCAAGCAGTTTTGTGCCATAGTTGAGAAAAAGTAGGTAAATCAAATTGATCTCCATGACTAAATAGAATTTGCATTTGGAAGAAAAATTCTCATGAAGACATATGTTGAACTAAATTGAGCTTAATCAGTAGCCTCCACTATTGATATCAAGCAAATTTCATTGACTAAGTTAAAGATTGGATTTTCTTGAGGTGCCAATCGGAACTAGATGATCAAGTTAAGCTCAACATGTCGTACGAACCTCTAGTAGATCAATCGAGCAACTTTTCATTTTATTTTTCATTCTGCCTTTGATTAATGCGCCTGACTTATTGAAACCTACTTTTTGTGTCTCATAGACTCGTTTAGCTTTTTCACATAAGGGGCTACACAACACTCAATACATTCACACATATAAGATTTCAACTCATTCTTCATTTTTATATGCTTTTTTATTAGACCCCGAAGAAGACACAACGCACATATATAATATTCCTTAGCTTTTTCTTTTTCATAAATTCCGCATTGGGATCAAGCGGGTAGCAATATTTGGACATGGAATTCTATACAGTATCTCCATGATAAGGTGATTCCATTGTTTTTCTTTAATTCCATGATATGGATATCGTTCAAAGCTTGCATTTTATGTACTTATTAAGATTTTAAGTTGATATATTGGATTATTTAGTTGATGTTTACTATTATTGATTGATTTTATGCTTGTATTGAATTTACTGAGCATCGCTTTTGGGTTCTTCATGGAATGCATGTTAGATCAAAATTGTATTTAAGAAAATCTCTTATAATAAAATCTACAAATCATTAAATTTGGATTAAAAATCACATAGAAATATGGACTTTACATTGAGTTTGGTTAAGTGGAATGGAATTGGTATTTTGCCTTTATTACACAGAATAGATATACCTTCATTTGGTTTGTAAAAATTTTTACCAATGGGAATATCTATTCCATAACATGGAATAGATAAGAAATTCTTATTTTTTCTTTCACTAGAGGAACTGCTATTCGTCATGAGAAATATCTTTTCTTTTTTAAAAAATTCATCTAATCATAAAACAAAGTAATTGTTGTTCCTATCGAGCTTCATTCCATTATAGTAAACTAAATGTGACATTAATTCAATTAGAGTGCAAGAAATTAAATGGGTTAATCAATTAATTGTTTTTTAAGAAATAAAAAGAAATAATTAGTCAATCTTGAGTACATAACCACTTTGAGAAAATGATTTTTACTTGGTGCTCTATAGATTGAAATCCTAAACCCATTTCCAGCTTGGAAATTGCAAGCATGATTTTGATTGATAACTTATACTATAATTATATTCTAATTAGCTGGCTCTAAATTGAATTCAAGTTAGGTGTTTGAAATCCCAATTTTCCTAGATTAGTTTAATTTTTACTTTAAAAAACTTCAAAATCACAATAATTGATTTATATTGCTACAAAAAGGACTAATAAAGCTGGAGCTAGTCCTCCATTCCCTATGCATCATAATCTTAAATACTTTGCTAATCTATATTTATATGATCAACACATTTGCCTGTGACTTTTACTCTTAAGTCGACTTTTATCAAGACCATGCACTTATAGTTATTTAACAAACATAAAAGTAGTAAGGGTAATACATTCAAGCAGTCTACTTAATGTGTTAGTTCACTTGTGAAATGGATATAGCTTATAGTATTGAAGCATATGGTGGCTAATGGTTGTTGGTTTCTTGGTAAGGGAAAAACATATGTATGGGTTTGACTTTAGCCCATAGAATATCTTTGGTATATGGATAGGACCTTACCTAATGAACTAAGCCTAATTGCTTATTTAAAAAGGGTTCAAGATGTTTAGTTTAGCTTGTTGATAGGTAAAAGTGGTTCATATTTGAAGGTTTTCATTACCCTAATCGATAGAAAATTAGATATATAGTGTTTTAATACCAATCAATAAGATGTCCCTACCTAGTTCGACATCCTTGCTTGATTAGTTTGGCCCATTAAATAGGCAAAGGCAATGATAATTAGGGATTTCTTTTATTTTAGCTGAGAGTACTCAAACCTAAAGCGTTTCAAACTCAGATAGCAGGTACCCGTATTTGATGGGAGATACAACCTACTTTGTAGTAAGATAGATATAGATACCTTGCTAGCATGATGTTTGGTAGAGGTCGCAATGACTTGTTTAGTCATTCTGGCTTGGCCAACCGTGGAAAAAGCAAAGGTAGATGCCTTGTTTGATTATGGAAAGTGATGGTCTTAGTAACCCATTTTAGTGGTTTGAGCATTGAGCCGATGCAAAACAAGTTAACTTATACTATTATGTAGTATGGTTAATAATGAAAGAAGAGCCAATGAAGTTAGTAGAGGGAACTATGTATGTCATGGTGGTTTGTACAGTGGGTCATAGGTGCTCATAGGAGATTTTTCTTGGTATGAGAATTTTTAAGAGTTATCTAAGTAGATGCACTAGTTTAGTTAGATTGCATGAGAGTGGGCTTATTATTGAAGACACGTGCTTTGAGCTAATCCAGGCTGGCTTGTTGGTGGATATCGCATTTATGGTAAATGTTTGTTTTTGAGAGAGGCTTTAAGCATTACAAGCTCGATTTAGCCATTGTGCCCTTTACTTGTGTCCATTCCACTTGATGTTGGGAAATGAGCTTTAAGATGTTAGGTGGATAAAACCATGGTGAATTTGATGGCTATGTCATAAGATTGACGATCTAGGTGTACTGATTGTTAAAGTTGTAGATGTCATGGTTATAAGACATCATCCTAGAGTATAGTGTCGCAAGATAATATCCATTGAGCTATTGGTGTGAATGAGTACTTTACAAATGTTATAGTCGACAATTCCAACTCAGAAGCATAGAGCTTACTTAGAAAGTTAAATTGTCTGCTCACTATCAAGCTACCCATATAGTGTAAATAGTATCGCAAGTTAACTTGTCTTTCATGTTTGAGTGTTTTAGTGCAATTATTGATGCATTTGGTCTGCTTAACTTCATAGTCATCTTTAAACTTCAATAAAATATTCAAGTAAGCTAGCCCTTTAAACTAAAACTCTTGGGTGTCCTTAAGCGAGACATAACCATTTCTAATGATGGGCTTTGATGTAATAGGGCTATCATTGAAGCTCAAGTCTCTGTTCGATACAACTATTGATCACGCTTTTTCAATATTTGCTTTTTAAAACTCTTTTTAGTTATATTCAATTTCCTTTAAATGCATAGATCTTTAACCGATAGTATATCAGGTGCGTGTGAAGTAATAAAATCTCGATGAATCCCGAGTTAAATTCACAGGAAGTAAAGACTAGCTATCAACTATATCAGTCCAATTCATAGTACGACAAATCAAAATGTGTTCCTGTTTTTGTATTTTCTTTTAATAAAACTAAACTATAGAAAAATCTTGGATTTTCAACACCTGTAATTGATTGAGTTTAGAGCCAATAGATCTTAAAAATCAAATGAATGTATGCTATCAATCAAAACATGCCCAATCCAAAATTGTCAATGGGTTCAGTTTCTAAATAATCAAGCACTAGAAAACAACTCCCTTTCCCAAAGCAATCTATTACCCTAAATTAACCAATTAATATTCCATATTCCTAGGAAAGTGATTAATCGACTAATCTATTCAATTACTGATCCCTAATTGAATTCAAATCTATATCCCTATGTAATTTGTTATCCAAATTAGATTTTCACAAAATTGATTAGAAAAGAATTTTTCAATTCCAATCCTAATCTATCATGAATTCCAAAACTAATCCAAAATCCTTTATATGTGAAATAACATTAACAAATCGACTACAAACAATTGTTCAATCAACAACAGGGATCATCAATCATATAAATTAGATCTATAACTTAAAATCGATTTAAGAACACAAAAAATCAAGCATCAAACATCATCCAACATTTGAATACAAAAAAAGAACAAAATCACCTGTCAAAGAAATCTTGTTCTTAAAATCCAAATCCAAATAACATTTTCCACTTGAATCTCGTGTGGAATCCATAAACAAATTAAAAAGTTAACTACTTTAGTATTCTAAACCCTAATCTATCAAGGAGCTATAAAAAAAAAAAAAAGAGGGAAACTGTGCCTAAAGTTTCTTACATTTTCATAAATGACAAAAAGATGAATTTATATGAATGGTCTTAGGGGAGTTACATCGCATTAAAGGTCGGTGGCCTTAAATTAAATTTAGCCGGCCTTTAATGTGAAAATTAATTTTCGAAAGCAGCAATAAATATATGCCATCTTCAATACCGGTGGCATAACCGTTCTAGTTGCCAGCATACAATGAAAAGTCACAAACTGCTTGATTTTCTCTTGTGAAAGCTGGCAGTGTAAAGGCCGACTCTAATAATTTGCATTCTGTTCACATCTAACACCGCCTCAAGGTCAGTAGCATATGATCAAATTTAGCCCGCGTACGTTGTAATTTTTATCGTTTATTTGATATCTTCATTGAATACTGGCAGCGTTTGCTGATTCGCTTGAAGGCCACCTCTTTTCCATTCAACTGCAATGGCGTTCTTTGCAGACTTGCCGATGTACAATATGTTTTTGTCCAAATTTGGACAACACTTATCCAATTTGCATGTGTTTGAAAGATAAATCCTTAACGACTTAAAATAACACAATTAACACACTTAAGTACCATTTCCAATTGATTTCTATAAAATCTATAACAAGTTTATCATGATTTGATCAAGGAAAATTAAGTGAAATATGACTTTATCAACTATCCTTTGATTTTGTTAGCTTAGAAAGAGGTACCTTTATGCATAGTAAGCAATGAAAACTTTAGCTTGGAGCTTGTTTGATGCAACGTGTTGGCTAACACAAGTGAGAGTGCACAAATGTCAATAGTATATTTTAACCTTGCTCTATGTCAAATGCCTTAGAGTTGCTATTATGATCAAATATACTTTTAGTGTAAATTTGGCCGAGTAGGTTTTAAATTGCATCGAAGGTATGCTCTAACTTTTTTTTCATGAGTGTATCATCTTCTTGAATAATATGTTTGACCACCAAGCGCGATGGGTCATTGCTTTCTTTTACATGATGAACTATCGAGGAGGGGATACTCTGTGAGCCCTTAGGTAGCCATGTCGATGGCTTGTGTCATATTATTAGGGAAAGTAATGTTATTTTTTTAAGGTTTCATAGTACATTAATTGTATGATGTTGTGGGTGGATGTGTCTCGTTTTAGTTACTTTGTTATGATGAAATATTATGAATACGGACCTAATCATGTAAGTGTATTTCTTTGTTAGGGCTTATTGAGGAAAACTATTTGTTGTCTCTATGGTTAACTAACCTCCTAGTAGCCCAATTAGAATTGTTCATGTGTGTGTTGTGAAGTGCATAGGTGATTGAAAAAAAGAACGAGGTGCAAGCATTAATGCCTGTGGTGAAAAGAGTTATGCATTATCGAACTTGTGGTAGCCATAAAGTTGTTGCATCTTTACATAATGGTGTTTGCTTGGTAAAGCACATGATAGCATTTTTATATACAATGTAGTTTTTATGACAATGGTAATGATGTATTTTTCAGGTTATGGGGATTGTTTTTCTTCGCTTGACCATCATCTTATGGTTACTGGAGGCTACTCATGGGCTTTGTGTTTTTTGCCACAATGATGGTAAGATGATAGTGTTTGCGTTGTAAAATGTGGATGCTAAAATGTTGGTTTTGTTTCATGTTGATTATCTCTTAAGCTTGATTTGATGTGTATTCTAGTATTGTAGGTCGAATTTGGTTTGCATAAGTAATAAACATGAGTTAAGAGATTTTAGGGATGGACTTGACACAAATTCTCCAAAGCTCAAGTAAATAGAGGATATGTGGGAGTAGAGTATAATGCATTGATTAAGAGAAAATAAAGTTACTTCAACTATCCCAATAAAGGGGTCGGTTAGCAACTTATTGAAGAAGATAACCTGGGTAGTTTATTTGAGAAGTTTATGGGAGCAATCTTCTCTAGATCCCCTCTTAAGAGGCATATATAATGGAGTTAGCTAATCCATGGAAGGCATGCATTTTTTTTCTCTCTATTATTTGGTTGGGCAATAGATGATACGGGCCAAAGACAAGGCAAAGTAGCATGTTTGCAAGTAGGAGAATAGCTTGTTTTTCTCTTTTTATGGGAGACTTGATGGATTCTTCTTAGGCTAAGGGATTTGGTTAAAAAAAAAACCACCAATAGTACTTGAATTTTGCTATTTTATTAATAAAGTCCCTAAAAACGTTGGCTTTTAGAACATAATTAGTGTCACGCCCGAAGGGTACCCTAAATATGGTAATCCACTACATATAACATCAAGACTTAAGAATGACTATCTTAGTCATGTGAAAGTCTCGATATTACATGTAAGACGTCCAACATGGTAATAAGAGACGCTTTTGGGAAGTGTAGTCTAAGCAAGTAATATTGAACATACAAGAATCTAGAAATAAAGATAGTTCATAATAAAATATAATTAAAAGTCTATTACATGAATCTTAGGGGCATACCCCTGTTAAATCTCCATGGATTGAAATAAACTAATAGTCTTTACAATAACTTAATTACTACATCAAAAGATTTTAAAGGAATTCTAGTCTAATCCTTCAAGTAGATTTCCTTCAAAAGCTCTAAAAAGAAAACCTACACGGATATGAGGAGACCTTGGGTAAAAGAACAGGATTCCTGTGAATACAAATATCTATAGGGGCAAACTTTACGAGATTAGCGAGTATAATCCTAATAATCATACTTAAAACAAAATAACAACCAAGTTTATTACACAAGCACGTGGAATGCATCAAACACGTGAGCATACAAGACATATGATTTTTCGGAAATCATATATTGAATGAATTTATGCCCTTCATTCGGGGTTAGGTATTTCGGCCCATTATAGCATAACTTTTTTAAAAACCACTTTTATAGATCTTACTGGCTCTTATTCGCCATAAAAAGTATGTAGTTATTATCGGCTCCCACTAGCCATCAATTTGTAGATCTTACTAGCTCCTACTAGCTCCTATTCGTCAGACACAGATACTACCGGTTATATCAACTACTACTATCATACTCATGTCCCACCATTTGTATAATAGTAAATGCAATATGACTCTATGAATGAAGTGCATGTCTCGATTTTATTTTAAGTCTAGTCATTTGTATTACAATTCTTTTAGATGATTAACCAATTTCAAATACTTTCAATATGCTAATATAACATACAACTCATTATAAGCAATTCATGGCTCGATATACTTAATATTCTTTCAACAAGTTATAAACACATGCATCTTCAATTTTATCTTTCCTTAAGTCTAGTGCAACTAAATTACAAGTACAAATATAAGCATGAAAATAAGGGAAAGTAGACTCACTCAGCCATGAAGATACTCTCTTAGTCGAAATAGTTCTCGGGGTAGTACACATCCTCCTCCTCGATTCCTAAATAAAGAAAATACCCAAAATGAGTATTCCATGAAATTTCTAGTCAAAACTTCTAATTCTATTTTCTAGTTGCAGTAAAATTTTTATAGGTGGAAATTCCAACTTAAAATGACCATGCTCATTTTGACTCGGAATTTCACATATAATATTCCATTTTCTACCTATTCGAAAAGATTTATCCATTTCTAAGGTTATTTTTGCCATAAAAAGTCGTTTAGTCTCGAAACCGTAGGGTACATATTCACCACGAAAATTCTAGTTTTCAAAACTTAAATTTGCAAACTTTTCTTTATCTAAAAATACTTGTACCAAAATGTAGATATTATTATAGTTGGAAAACCTTTGGAATATATTTATACACACACACACACATATTGACTCACATCATATGCATGAATTTAATGAAGTTGTCTCAACATTGATTTTTATAAAAGTAATGTGTTCTAGAAATTGGAAAAGCAAAACTTTGAAAATTTCCACTTAGTTTGTTGGAAAATTTTCTTAAATCAAGTGAGTATTTTCTCCTTTTAATTCTATTTCTTAGTTTTTTAAAATAGTCAAATTTCTTTAAAAATGATTTTATCTTTCTAAGTTTCTTGTAACTTAATTTTTAGGGGTTAAGAGGGTAGGTTCTAAATATTATTTAATAGTAGTAAAATTTATCAAAGTTTACATTTTCTTAACTTCCTAAAGTTTATTTCATTTAATTAAAATGATTTCCTAAGTTTTTTACTAATTTTATTCTTAAGAAAATTTCATTTATAGAAAAGAATTTTTCTTGTTTGTTTGACAAAACTTTGCTTAACCCTTAGTATTATAAAATATTAATGACACACTCATAATGATGTTTAGTGAAACTTTTGCTAATCAAGAATTTGAAATCTTAAGTTATTAAAGAAAACTTTTTCCATTTTACTATTTTGAAAGGTGTGTGTGATATATCTACTTTATGTATCACTTAAAAATTCCCATGTTCTATTGTTACTAAAAACTTGTGATGAGTTTTTCTATACTTTGGAAATGATTTACTAAATTAAATTTCTAAGTTTTCATGGAAAAATCATTTCTTACATGAAAAATTTTATTTTGAAAAGAACTCTCAACTTCTTTTTATTTAAGAAAATTTCTTCCTCTTTATTTTATTGAGACAATATCAATATGCTCATGCATGAACATGAATATGTAGTCATGAGAAATAAAGAAATATATCACAATAAGATAAGATAAATATAATAAATAGTAAGAGTATAATATTAATATCAAGCATTGGGAACCTTAGGTTCATCAAGACAACCCAATCAAGTATTAGGAGCCTTAGCTTCATCAAGGCAACCCGTGACTAAGAATAGACTAGTCTAAAAAAAAAAAAGAGAACAAGAAAAGAGAAGAAAAAGCAATAATAATAGCAAGCTAGAGAAAGTTAGTGAGCATTAGGCTCTAAAAATATATAGATATATGTATAATTAGCAATATATATAGAGTTAGATTAGAGCATAATAACAACAATAATATCAACATGTATAGAAGCATAATAACAACATAATAAAATTGAAATTTCATGTGCAAGAATAAAACATGAACGTGTTGTTACTTTTACTACTCATACGAATTTCAAAAAAACACTATGGTCATGGTAAGTTATATGACATGAGTAAATAAATAGAAATAAAAGTTTTACCTAAAGTATTAATGTGATATGAAGGTGGTAGATGAATGAGGTATTATGTTTTAAGTAGAAAATAGTAGATGGTTTGTGTGTAGAGGGGGATTTGTGTGAGTATTTGGTGGAAGAGAGTTTTGTGGAGAGTGTTTATGGAGTGAATTTGGAAGAGTTTTGTTATGTGTAAAGATGGGTATGAAAGAAGTGGAGGGAGAGGAAGTATTTATAGTTGAAGATGGAGGATAATTAGATGTAATAAAATAAATTGAAAAAGAAGAAAAAATAGATAGAGGGAAGAGAGAGGGGCACTAGCCATTAGAGAGAGGAGAGAGGGAGTGATTTATTTTTGTTGATTTGTAATAAAAGTAATTAAGATGTGAAGCATGGTTGATGTGAAGGTGTATTGAAAATGAAAAAAGTAGAAAAATAGGTATGTAGGTAGTAAGAATAGGTTGTAAGGTAAAATAGAAATAGATGAATAGTAATGAATAGTAGTATATGACAATGAATAATAACAAGACTAATAATATATCGGTAGTAAAGAAAATACGCATATAAATACAATATATGTTATTTTTAGTTATCGAAAAATTACAAAATTGATATTTTTGAAATCCTTGATTATTTCAGTCTTAACGGTATTATCGGAATATTTTTACTATCTCGAGCTCCAAGATATGCTTTTCGAGAGCTGATTCTGTTCGGGTCCGAAGGACACTCAAAATGCACGAATCTGATATTTTTACGCTTTCTTATTTTATTTCAAACTATTATCCACTATTATTTCAATTCCGTTATCTAGGGCTAAAGAACACGGGATTGCTAGATTTAAACTCTAAGGTTTGTTTTAGTCTTTTGTTGACCTTTAGGGTTTTTGGTTGACTTTTGATTTTAAGATTAGGCTCAATCAAAATTTCAAGGGTTTACAATTAGACTTCTAGAGATAAGTGACATTACTTTTGTGAATGTCATTTGGAGCTTTTTATCCAATTGACTCTTTTTTTTAATCAATTATAAACTATCACATGCTATGAGTAATTATTTTAGAAAGTAAATCTAGTTAGGATGTATGATATGGTTAGCCAATTATGGACAACCACCCATGTTAATTCCATCTTCCAAAACGTCATTTGCGTTGCCTAGCTTGTACATAACGGATTGTTGTCATCCTTACGCTTGAGATATGGCATGCTGGGTTACTTACACCTTTTACCTCATGTGCCCTGTGTAATTTTCTATCCATTAAACTTACTATTCATTCATGTTATAGAATTTAACTTTTAGCTATTAACAATTCCCAAGGAATTAATACTTATGATTATCTTGGAAATGATGTTCCTTCAATGGACTAGATTGAATTATTGTGGATATATAAATCTCTATTATACTTTGAAGAATGTAGTGATAGTTATGATAAGTTAAGCCCTCTCTTATGAAGTTGATACGTGTGTGTGTATTTGGATTATATACAAATTTAACTGTAAGTGTTTGAAATGAAAATTTAAATATTTTATGGATTGGATTAGATAGGAAAAGATTATTTTGACTCATCACAAATCATTAAATTGACGGTTACTTTTATATCTTCACCCAATGAACAAATATGATCAACAAATATAACGTAACAGTTGATCATATGATCATTTGCTTCCAATGAACAGATATGATCAACAAATATAACATAACGATTGATCAAGGACTATACGGTCATTTACTAAATAATATAGGATAAGGATAAATGAATTTTGACCGAAAGTTTCTAAAGCAATTTTTAATACATTCTTAGAGAGAGAGAGAGAGAGATAAAATATAAATAAACTTGCCTCATGAAATTCTTCAAAAGTGTCTTCGTCACCCATTTAGCAAAATTATTATGCTATCTTATCTTATTTCCTAAAAATAGTAAAATGAACATATATATATATATATATATATATGCTACACACATTTTATTTCTCAGAAAAAGTTAATCTTTCATTCTCAGTGCTCTCATTCTCTCTATAGAGCCAAGAGACCACATTGGCATAAGCAAAAGTGAAGGATCAAAGAACCTCATGGAGCTTATATCTAGTGAGTACAAGTTCCCCTCCTCTTTATTAAATCTTTCTAATGTAATGACTTTTATTTCATAAATTGCACTTTTGTATACACATTGTTCATGGGAGGTTGACACTCAAAGGAAGAAGTTCCACATCCATAAATTTGCACGTTTTTTTCCCATATTTATTAGCTTAGTGTTTATTTATTTATTGATTAATTTCATCAACCATAAAATCCAAAATTTATTAAAATCTAGAGTTCTATATATCAAAATCCATAAATCTAGATATTATATTTCATCAAACTTTTAAATTTGAAGATTGGTGCCAATCGAACTAATTGACCACATTACCTTTTATTTAGCCTTGATCTAAAATTACTTTTTAATTTTGGATCCTCAGACTTATTGTATGATCGTAAAAGTTTTTAGATATATTCATAATAAAAACCCATTTACTAGATAGGATGAAAATTTGATTATTTGGTTATATTGCATGTGTGACGATGAAAATTTTTTCAGGATAATCTATTAAGTACCTACCATAATCGAAAGAGAGAAAAAAAAAATCGTAATAGTATCTTTGGCTTGGAAAGTAGAATAAGATGATCAGGTAGATATCCCATGGGTCGGGTTAGAATTGGGTTTCGTGTATGTCCACACGATAAAAAAATGTAAAATAATATATATTATTTATTATAACAAATAAATAAAAACAAATATAAAATACAAAATTAATAAAAAATAGAAAAAAAAACATTTAATATTTAAATTATTTCTATTTTCCAAATAGCTTATTATTTATTGCTAACATTTAATGCGTTATCGGTAACAACACGTAAAATAAATACAATTGAAAAAACACATCCCATTGTTTTATATAGAGTTTTACCAAAAGAACAATATCACTTCTAAATAATTTATGTTAGGCACTAAGTACACCAGGTAAAAATACTAAAGAGGGGTAAATTGAGTATTTGTGCAGTTTTGCCATAATTTGAAGCTTTGTTGGAAATTTAGTGATCACAAGTAGATATATCAACAATATAACATGTAGTAAATACATAGAATAAGATTAAGAGAATCAAGCCTAGAATTTTAATATGGAATTCAGTTCGTCTCTTAATCTTTATGATCACCAATGTCTCAGATGAGGACTTCACACCATTATATTAATGACTAACAATACAATGCTCAAATGAGCTACACCCTGTTTGGATATACTGGTTTGATATCATTTTGGCATTTTTTTTTAAACAAAATGATATTAAACCAATACTAATATGATACCGATGAAAAAATAATAGTTTTATTCATAAACTGATTAAATCGAACCGATACAAATATGATTCCGATGGATTACAAATGTTGATACGATACAGATTTTATACTAACAAAAATTTGACAATCCAAATAGGCATGTTTCTCAAACAAGTATGGGTATAGTGCTTTTTACAAGAATTACAAGAGAAAGAATAAAGCACCACATGCTTACTCTACTCTTTCTATCCATACGGGATTTCCCTTACTCCTATATTCCGATAAAATTATTTTAGTAAATAGTAGAATTGTGGATTCACCACTTCACTTACTATGAGAGATTCAAACTACTCGCTAGGTTATAAAATATCTGGTTCAAGAGCATCGGGCGGTTACCTTTTTGAATCCATACTAAGGCTTTGAATTGATTCATAAAAGTACAAAGGAATAGAACAATTGATTTCTTTGTTAGATTGCAAATGAAAGCTCTTGAGTTAATGCTTTGATTTGCCCATATGCTCTTATATATCAAGGAATAAAAAGTGGACATTGGACACAAAAATCCGAGCTTAATCTTGCATTAATTACTCTTCAATGGTGGACCTTTTGGTCATCTGGTAGAAGCCGAGCCTTTTAATCATAAAAAAGTTTGGACCTTTGTGAAACAGCTTTGACTTCCATGTTACCCAAAACATGTTATTCACAAGTGGTCTGGGTTGCTATACAATGGTTCGAGCCTCTGGAGCATTTCATCCTTGAGGTGTTCAAATGGTTATAACCTCTGCAAAATAGCCTAGACTTGTCGTGATGTTTTGTACCTACTACAATAAAAAGCCACACAGGTCCGGACCTTTTGTGAAGTGGTTCGGACTTCTTGAACAAAAACGTACCTTCTCATTTTGTTAAGTCTTTTCAACATGCTTTCTCTTCATAATGCCTTTGTAATATTGCTAAAAAAAATATTTATTTATATAGACTTAGTTTTAAGAACATTTATAGTTCTGTTTATCATACCTTAAAAACGGCCTAGAAGGATAACCTAAAGTTATTATATCATTTGTGCACCCGTAATATAAAAACCGTCTTGTAAGTCATAGTTTTTAAGGCTCTACCTGAATAATTACTTTATAAACATCTAATATGAAATTACATTTGTGATAAATAAAGAAAATCCGATTTCCTCCCGCGTACCAGGACTACAAAAGATCGGTATCCCCTATCAAATTGTAAAATAGAATAAATCATCTATGTTTTACAAACTTGAAACTACAACATTACAAATCTAATCCATAATCTAAACTCTTTTTACAAGAATTGAAACTTATATAAACTATACAATCTATCTGTTTCTCATATCAAACTCGTCTTCTATCTTCAAGGATTTTCCTCCATACAGACCTATCCCTAAAACTGATGCTTCAACTATTCCTGCAACAACACTGTAGGGGTGTGAGTTCAATTATAGCTCAGTAGATAACAAAACCAAATCACATTACAAATAAGTGTCAAGCAAGTTTTTATTTAATAAACATATGCAATGCACACTTATCCATATGATATGCACAATTTGGATGACCAGAATCTAAACCAATGGAGATTTATGCCCCCCTCTTGGGGGATGAAGGACTAAAAACAGGCCATTCATGCTTAGAAGAACTGTGAACTAAGGAAGGGGGTGCATACCCAACCTTAAGCCTTCAGCTTATATCTTTCTTAGCACAAAAATCATTTCTTTTATACTATAGATATAACCGTCAACTACCTCATGGATATAACCCAGGAGGGATGATTTCATTTTGAATACTTTTAATTGAAAAATAACCTTTAACTTCCCTTAGACCTAGCTAAGAAGGGAGGATTTTCTTTATAATTTATTTTGTGGAAATATAGCCTCTAATAACTCCTTAGATAAGACTAAAGAGTGAGGACTTCCTTTTGAACTCATTTTGTGCATATATCAAAATATTTACTTTGTTAACCCTCTACTTCCCTTAAAACCACAAAACCTTCCTAAGTATTAATCCCTAAAGCCGACTCCAACACGGGCGACGTCCTTCGGTTCCTGCTTAGTTCCCATAAAGCCAATAACCCTACTAGTAGCCTCCATGTAGACCTACTGGTCCCAATCAAGCACTACTATAGAATTGAAATATTAATATGTGACGTGAACCCCTACAAATGTAAATGTGATGTGATGCAATGCATGACTTATTCATTTAAAGGTCAAATAAGAATTATGTCTTATTAGTTAATGTCCATATCATTTTCAGACAATCAACAATAGATAAATCACAATTAACACCACACAATTGTTTTCACTTATGGTTTAGTGAATTATCAATCAAACACAATCATTAAGCAGCAAACGGATTCCCGAACCCCATACATAATCAATTAGATTTATATTATTTCCAATGTAACTAGATTACAAGCACAATCAAGGTGAAGAGACTATTGTTACCCACCTGACATCCAAGTTAAGTCTTATAACTATTCTCTAGGAAGATCAAAGTACCATCCCCATTAGTCATCCAATCATAAATAACATTATCATTAGCACCAAATCATCATCATCCTTCATATGAAATCCAAACAAGAAAAGAAAGTTGACTAAAGGCTATTAAAAAGAATATAATACAAAAGCAAACACCTATTCAAGAACTGAGATTCATTTTAAGATCCTATTTGATCAGACACTAAGTAGGAACCCCACCATGGTTGCGAAGATCGCCTCACCAAGATACGGATAGTTCTTCATTGTCTGTCAAAGTATTCTTTTCTTTTTGTTTATAATTTATTATTACAAAAGTAGCAATAAGCATTTATATACAAAGCTATTCATTTCCTAAGCAAACACATATTTGAAACAGGATATTCTCCATATAAATTATTGTTATCCTAACATATCATTCTAGTTCAATTATTACCTATTAACCCATTTTAACTTAGTCCTAACCAAATTGATTAGAATTAATCATTTAATCCAATTATTAAGTTATTTTGATTAAACTTAATCAATCTAATTCATTTTAGCTTATCAAAGTCTGTTTAGTCAAGTTGAACTTAAATTGATTAACTAAGTTCATTTTATATCTAAGATTCATATTAACTTAAGTTTATGTTGACTTAATCATAATCAAGTTGATTAAATTTAATTAATCTAATTCATTTTAACCCATTCAAGTTCATTTAGTCAGGTTGAACCTAGGATTATTGGCTAAGTTCATCTTATACTTAACTATACACATTTAACATTTAATAAGCAAACACAAGTTTTGAACTTTATTTAGATTTATAGCAACTAAAAACAATTAAAATTTAGGCCTTGATACTTTTATAATATCCAAAAGCATAAAACATAAAAGTTGTAGATCTCTTTTTTAGCTTTTCATAGCCTCCTGAATCACTTGAATCACTGAAATCCAAGTTTGGATGAAAAAGTTAAGGTCAATTTACAAAAACATGTTGCTGTAGAGGAATATACACGACCTGTGCATATCAGTAGTGTATATCCATGAGCTTAAGAATTTTGCCTACCGTGAAGTCACGAGTGGATATACACAACCCGTATATGGGGATAGTGTATATATACACGACTTGTGTATGGGGGTAATGTATGATTGGAACTTTTCATTTCAAGCTTCTGATCAGTAACGGGTCCCCGCTACACGACCTGTGTATCCCTGTTTCGCTTGCATGAAATTCTTTCCTTTCTTTTACATCTTTTTATCAATTTTTACAAATTTTACTTCCATCAAAACATCATCTAAACATCATACAAGCGAGTTTTCATGTTTCTAACAATTCTACACCCGCCAAACATCATCAACTCCTCCATTAAATCCCATAACTATTATTCATCATCTTCTTCAGCAACCCAACATGCATCTACCATTAAAACAACATATACAAACATGATCAACAACTAAAATAAAGTAATTAACAATTAAAGCAAAAGAAAAGCAGAATTTACCTCCTTTTTGGCAATATAGCTTCTTAATTTTCTTTATCCTTTTACTTTCCAAAGTCTTGAAAATTGTTTATGCTAGATCTCCACCCTCGATCTTCCTTTCCATTCCTTTTAATTTTTTTAATCTTGTTTAGATTGAAGTATTTGGAGTAAAATTGAAAGAAATGAAGAGAGGAAGAGAGGAAGAAGAAAGAACGGGAAAATGAAAAGAAAAAAGGAGAGAGAGATACAGATGGTAGCCAAGAGAGAAAGGAAAAAAAAAATAAACAGGATAAAGATAAATGCAATAAAATATATTTATGAATAAAGAGCTAGGTTTAAACTTTTCAGATAATTTTCTTGAGTATCGAAAATAATTAGAAGATAATTTCATGACATATTATTTATAAATTAATAGCTTGAGTTGAAAATCAAGTTTAGAAATTCAATTTTGTAAAAAAAAAAAAAGGTATTTAATTTGAGTTTGAATTCAAAACTGATATTTTTAAAGAAACAGTTGAACTCAAAATTTGTAGAGATTGAGAAAATAAAATCTTTGGTTCAAGTAGAAGAACATTTTATAAATTTAGGTCATTGAATTTAAGAAAATTGGGGTCATTTATAAATTAAAAGAGAAAAGATCTAGCTTGTTAATTATAAGAAATTGAATAGAGAAATTTATAAAAGAACTAAAATTTGGAGTTTATAGATTTACTAAAAATTGAAATTAAAATTTTCAAAAAGTTTAGAGATAAAAAAGAATTATAGGCAAAGAAGTATAGTTTAAAATCTATAAAAGATAAAAGAGTTAGATTGGTTGAAGAGTTAGCTAAAGTAAATTAGCTAAATGAAAGGGTTATGTGGAATTTCAAATCTAGTTTAATTTATTTCTTATTTGGTGATGACAAGTTAATTAGTTTGTCTTGTTAATCATTTTACTTGACTTATTTAAATTATCAGAGTTCATATTCTAACTTACATTTTAATTTCAAATTTTGTTATTATGTTTCGTTTGTAAGCCCGGAAAATTTCAGTAATAAAAATAATTTTAAGATGAACTTCGAATAAACCCTAAAAATCACTCCAAATTAAAACCGAATTTTGACAAGTCCTAAACCATGAATGAATCCAAAAATTTCTTAATCATGAGAAAATGAAAATCCTTGAAAATAAAATAAGAACTCAGTGGCTTCAAATTCAAAACCACTACGTACGAAAAATTCCATATTTAACTCGACTTATAAAAACGGGTAATATAAAGCCCAAAAAAAATTATTAAAAAGTAAATAACAAATAAATATTAAAACTTACAAAAAATCAAAAATTCAAACGTTAAAGATAATAAATACTTACAAAAAATAAATTAAAATAAACTTCTCAAATTAAATATGCTGTATGAACATAAATATCAGTTTCCAAATTGGCAAAGGTCTAAACCGGAAAATCACCCGGAAACCCTAACCGGAATACAATAGTGTAAGTCCGGCAATCTAGTGGCCCCTAACCCTAGAGGCCGAGATATAGTTTAAATATATAGAATAGCTCATAGTAATATAAGTTTGTTTAAAAATATCAGATTGGTAAATTTTTGACCTATTTCGAACCCGTTCGGATACAGACTTCGAAAAGCGTGTCCCGGGCTCGAGATATAAAAATATACCAATAGTACCGTTAGACTCGTAATTTCATAAGATTTCTAAATATATCAGTTATATAATTTTTCGGGTTATAAAAGTTACAGTTATAACCTTTTTATCGTATTTCCATTACTACCGTAATTGATTAGTCTTTTGCACTATTCATTTTTATTTCATTACACAATTTTATTATTCTTATAAATTCTTATATTTTTAGATAAATATTTTATATATTATAGAAAATTTTGTTTTTCTAAAATTTAGTTAGTTCGGGCTTTTACGGGATCAGATTCTGTTTAAGACCCGATACTAAAAATAAAATAAATTAATTTAATAATTTAAAAATATTTGAAAAATATTTATATTTTCATAAAATAATTTTTTAGAATTTTTCGGGTTATAAAAATATCATTTATAGCCCATATTCGCGTATTTCGATCATACCGGTAACATATTTGTTGAAATACTAAAATAATTCAATTAATTATTTAATTTTATTTATGAAAATTCTGCTACTCCTTTAAAAATATTTTTCTTAATTTTATTTATATATTTTCCCAATAAAAAGTACTTTTTCAACCCATACTTTAAGTACACTTCATTTGTCACTTCTACACATTAATCAAGTTTTCTTTCACTCATTTCACACTCCATTTCCCCACAATGGCAGCTGACCACACCCCTAATAATAGCCTCTTTTCTTTTATTTTAATTATTTATTTAATGATTTAAAGCCTCTTTTAGTTAGCACATTAAATGATGCAAGTTACATTTTCAAATTTCAAGTTACAAGGCAATGTAACCTCTCTCTTTCCCTCACTCAAAATTCACGTGAAGCCCCCCAATTTTTCTGTTTTATTTTTTTTCTCCTCTTTCAATTAATTAACACACATTAATGCACTCCTTCTCTCTCTCCCCTTCATTTACACCTTTTACCTTTTTCATTCCTTAGCTTTTCTCTCTCATTTTTTCCTCTCTTTCTTCTTCTTTTCCTCTTGTTCTTCTTTGAAAAACAAGCTGCCCCCACTTCTAAAAATGGCTTCCACACTTCATTTTTAAAGATTTTCTAAGCAAATCTTCATCCCAAAGCTCCATAGGTGATATAGGTAAAGTGTAATGAAGGTTTCATGCATCAAATGAACTTCCATAAGCTTAAAAGCTTAGGATGATGATGCCAAAAATGAAATCTTTCTCTTCTCCACTTTTATTATCTTGTATTACAATTATTTTCTTGTTTAAAGTTGATATATATGGTAGATCTAACTTTTTATAGCTTTGATTTTTGTTTATGCCATAGATCTTGCTATTTAAGTTATTATTCTTGTTATTACTTATGATTTATGCATATATTTCTCATTCCATGTGTTCATGCTTTCAAAACTAGTTTAGAAGACTAGATCTAGTTGTTTTAGGTTCATACATGCATTAGACTTATGTTTTATGTTCATGAATAACTTGTAATAGCATGATGATGGTAGGAAAGTTGTAGGAAACTCAAGATCTATTTTATTTTCAACAAAAACAACTTTTGAAAATTCGGATGAAAATGGAACCATATTTAGAAAAGTGGTTTTTCAACTTCAAAATGTGTATTTTTCATTTAAAATGAAGGGCTTAGGGTATAGACAACATAAATGAATGATTTTGATAAGTAAAGTTTAGATCTATGAGTTTATAGATCATTACCATGGGTTTCTTTTAGATTTATGTTCATATTATGTGTAGATCTTAGATTTGAACTTAGACAAAAATAATGAAATTCGTATTTTGGCAAGACCCATATTTAAAAACCACTTTCCAAGTGTCAAAGTGTAAATTTTTCTCAAGAAAATGAAGGCTTAATATATGTATATCATCAAGACTTCTTTTTACAAGAATCTAATGTGATTTTCAAAAGTTATTTTCAAAATAAAAATCTTATTTCGGATTTTGGCCAAGGCATATTTTAAAAACATGTTTTCCAACTCAAAAATGAAGTTTTTGTTTAAGAAATGAAAGGCTCTTAGGATAGGATATGTAAGGAATGGATTTTCATGAGCTTAGATAGATTTTATCAAAAGATAAACAAAAAATGAATTTTGTAAATTCGGATTCCAACCAAGACCAATTTTTAGAACCCATGTATCAACTCCAAAACTCATGTTTTATGTGAAAAATGAAGTATATAGGTAATAGGTATCATTAAGTAGTGATTTTTATAAGTTGAAAGGAGTTTTGATGAGATTAAAGTGTAAAACAAGAAGTAGAAGCAAGATGGAAAATTTTAAGTTAGTAGTCAATTTGTGAAATTCGTAATTTTGAATGAAGGCCATAAGAACACCTAGTATTCAAGCTCAAAATGAATGTTTTATGTGTTAAATGAAGTCCTTAAGTAATTGATATAGTGAAGCCTTAAATTTTAATGCATTAAACAAGTTTTTCCCAAAGGAATCATGCAAAAAGTGGATTTTCTAAAATTCGGATTTTTGAGTAAATCATATTGGAAAACATATTTGCAAAGTGTAAAATGCAAATTTTTGTGTAAGAATGAAGCCCTTAGTAGTTATATATGGTTGAGCCTTAAATTTCTAAGTATCAAATGATTTTTACTTAAAGGAATCACTCAAAAACTAATTTTTGTAAAATTCGGATTTTGGAATCAACCCCACTTGAAAACATGTTTACAAAGTGCAAAATGGAAATTTTTATGAGAAATGAAAGTCATAAGTAATAGATATAATGAAGACTCAATTTTAACAAAAATAATTATATTTTCTTAAGTAATAAATCCAAAACAAATGGAAATGATCAAAGTTAGAAAACTAGATTTTTCATAAGTAGTTGTTATTATGGTCTTGCAAGATAAAAAGTTATAAAATTTCCTTTTAGCAAAAATCATCAAGATCATGCATACATTAAACTCATCTCATGTCATTCATGTTAGGAAATCATTCATATTGCATGTATAGCTAATCTATATAGTAGAAACATTACAAACATTTACAAAACTATTTTTCGGAATCGGAAACCGTTACTGATCAGATCTGATCCCTCTGTTCCGAGACCTAAATGTTTTCAAAACTTAAAAATAATATTAGAAATAGATAGATCTTTCGAAGTAGATAGAAATCGATATATAATTTGCGAGATTCCGAGTTAAAATGACCAAGTTATGGCCGTTTTAAGTTGGAATTCCCGCTTAGGACGAGAATTACGAATTTGATAGTTTGTATGAGATAGCTTGGACTAGTTAAGTGATGAAATACTTATTAGGGTATTTCTTCCTTTTTAGGTGACCCCGATATCGACGATTCCCTACCACCGGATTACTTGTACTAAGAGACCGGTGATCCAATGGCCGAGTGAGTATTACTTCCGATTTCATTTATTGTATGTGATTGTAATAATAGTTGCACTAGATATTTGGTAAAGATAAAATGGATATGCATGATGGGGACGAATGGGAACTATGTATGCTTGTGTTGATATGAGAAATGGAATGTAAGAATATCGAAGCCGAGTGATTAACTATTGCTTGTATAGATGAATTAGAATTGATTGTCTGCGATTATTGACTGATCACTTAAAAGAATTGGTATAATTGATTATTCGGAATTGAAGATGAAATTGAACTCATTCATACACGATGGGGATGGAGCATTAGCATTTGTTGGTTTATCGTTGTACCTTAAACGATTTTATAGTTTATAGTTGTCCGTAAGCTGAAACGGTCTTGGTCGTACCGCAGGATTCGTTAATCTGCTAACCCGGGATGGAGGGCAAGTCCATCCACATATGATTTCCGGCAGGTCATATGTTTGTTGAATTCACGAGTTTGATGCATATCACTTGTCTGACTAATCACTTGATTGTATGACGTGTTATAAATGTAATCCTGGAAGTTTTCACTCACTAAGCTAGTATAGCTTATACCCCAATAGTTGTTTTAAATGAACAGGTTATCTCAAGAATGCTAAGTGGGGACTGAGATGGTTGAAGTCGAGAATGACTTTAGATTCCGCAAGACATAAGAATGTTTGATGTTATTAGCTAGGTTTATTATTTGCCTTGTAATAGTTTATCTAGTAGAATCTTTTGATGAATTGTAATTGAAGTTAATGAGTTGTATTTTTGAAGAATAGTGAATTGAATTTCCTTTACATTGTTCTCAAGTTGTATCAACATAAAATGCATTTCTTAGGCTTTAATATTGTGTATGGTGGACTGCCACGTTTAGGGTACCCTTCGGGGCGTGACATCGTTCCTTAAAAAAACTTTGATTCCTTTGATAAACATTCATGTTTATTGAGTTTATATATATATTACAGGTAATATGATTACGTTGTTTTGGTCTTTTATTACATTTATTTCAAATTCTTGCTATTTTAATTTTCTATAACAGATTTCGAGATTTAAATGTTTTCTTAACTCACACAGCTGATATTTTATGCAATAGAGCATATATGATCAATAAGAATTAGTTTAGCGATTTCAACATTCACTTACTTGATTTTTGAGAAAGACCTAGACTCAAAAAGACAAACAAACGATTGACGAATTGATTTAACTCTTAATTTAAAATGACACACGACAACATGACATAGACTAACGACATGACACCCTCAACAATTGGAGGTTATAGATTCGCTTTTTTTATTTTTATTTGAATATATATAATAGTATGCATATAAAACATATGAGGCTCATTTCATTTTAATCATATGAGATATTCTATTTTATAATTTTCATTGATGTGATCATCATGACAAGATGAAAGTCGAGATGTCTCATTTTTGTTCTTTGAACATTCGTCTAAATTACCATTATCTTATTAAAATTAAAGTTAAGTTATTTTCTCATGTGACTATATTATTATCATTTATCATTTACGTAAAATTATGGAGAATAATATCTCAAAGCTGTATTGAAATCAATTCAAATTTTTAATCAATATTTAAATTGTTTGCATTTTAATACTTTTAAAATGTAAAAAAAAAAATGGAGTGATTTCTTAGGATTCCTTTCAAAACATTTCTAAAACTTCATATTATTTATTTAATGATTTTATATTCGAATTGTATAATTTGGGTTATTACTAGGGGTGTTCACGGTTCGGTTAACCGGTCCGTGGCCCTATTTTTTTATCCTAACCGTAATAATCGGATTTTCAATATCCTGATCCTAAACCTATCCATTATGAATGGTTAACCGCCTTAACGGTTAACCGTTTTTTTCGGTTAATTTTTTCGGTTTTCGGTTTTTAACCGTTTGACATAATGGTTATGCAAATTTTGCAATTAACCATACTTTTCAATATGTACGTAAAAATAATTAGAGTATTTTTTTTGTATAATTATATTAAAAACTATAAATTAAGAATGTAAGACATGTAAAATAGTTGTTAATATATATCGGTGTCATCAAGATAATAATCATAATAGCTTTTTACTCATGTGTTCTTATCAACCTCGATCAATTAAGCTCAATACAAAATCTCAATCAAATACCACCATTCTAATTTTCAAACATATATGCATTTGTTTATTTTTATCTAAATTATTCACTTTAACATAATTCATATTGATAATACTAAAAAAAAATAATTATATAGGTATATTATAAATTATATATATATAATTACGGATCGGTTAACCGAATCCATCGGTTTCTAGAATCTAAAAACCGAAACCGAAACCGAAAACCGAAAAAAAATTAAAAATGCTAATCCTAAACCGAAACCGATGGATCAATTAACCGCTTTTTTAGGATTGGTTTCTCGATTTCGGTTCGGTTATCCTAAACATTCGGTTTTTTTGTACACCCCTAGTTATTACATTGTCTCATTAAAAGTACATATAATCTTTTAGGTTCAACAATCAATGACATTTTTTTTTCTTTTCTAATCTCTTTTAGGGTTCTACCTTAGTCTCACACTATTAATATTTCAACTTAAATAAAATGTGCTTATAAATAAATAATGCACATCTTTAATAATGTGTGAAAACAGGCTAAAGACTAATTTTCTTAGGCTTTTTAGATAGAAAGTTTTTGCTTTTTACTTTATTTTTTTAAATTAGGTAGCTTGAACTCAATCAGACTCGACCTGGACTCCGTAAGTCCATGGTTAAGGCTCATCTTGTCCTTAGTTAAGGTAGTTATAGGTTTTACTTGTCGAGCCTTTGGACTTGGCAGGTTTGGATCGGGTCTTTACTCGACTCGGCCCATAGAAATGTCTAGTAGTTGCAACGATGATGATGCAGGGATATGATGTGGTAATAATTGTATGCTTAAAGTTACTCGAAATTGCAATAATAGTAGTGAATTGTGAGCGAGTGTGATGATATAATTGTAATACTATGGTGTTAAGGAATGGTTGCTTGATGCTAGTTTTTGGTTGCACAATTTTTATGGGGTTGGATTGGGCAAAAGTCATTGTACTATATTTTGTTTACAAAATGTATTTATGACTAAATAAAACTCTCTTTATGGAATAAGATAAAAATTAAAATTTTTATCCCTTATATTTCATTGTACGAAAATATTAGAACATGACAATAATAAAATATCTTAATAAGAACTTGGTCTAATGCTATCTAGTATTGTATATACCAAACATGGAACAAGAGAATTGTATTATCCAATACTTTTTGTATTATACTGTTCAATCTTCCTTGTCCAATTCTTGCAACCAAACAGTACCTAAACTTTGATTAATAGTTTTTATCTCTTCCTTTCTTCAAATTTTTGTACAATTATATCCACAATATCAAAATCTTCAAATTTATCCAATATTAAAAAAAGAAATTTTATTAAATACTTGATTTATATATAAATGGATAAATACCATAAACAACCAAAACCTATGCCCCTTTAGATTGTTAGATTTTGATTTGTATCGTATCTGTATTAGTAACTTATCTGTGTCATATCTAAATCATATCACTATCGGTTCTATTTGGTCAGTTTATGAGTCAAAATGTCGGTTTTTCATTGGTATCAGTTTCTTGACAAATATCTATTTAAAAATAACAGAAAAATATATCAAAATGATGGGTGAAACACGTGTCTACCATTATTTCAAAAAAAAATTACACAAATACAAATTATGCAAAAATAAATATGAAATTAATATTGCTATATGGTATATTAGAGTGAAGATAACAAAATTTCCATTTGTGTTGTATGTATAAGGAGCGATATAACAACCTACTTCGTCAAATTTTTGTGAGCTAGTGTATCGTGCCTTAGCTATGCCGTACATGTGTCGCATGTACCCTAAGTGATACAAGCCCTCTCTCAACATCTCCCTCCCTCGTTATCTCTCACACAGACCTTCGATGCTACCTCTCTCTCCCTCTAACTTCTTGTCTCCCTTGAACTCCCCTAAGCTCCCTCCTTCTCATCTCTCTCTCTAATTCTCTCACTACTCGCGCATCCCTTTCGCTTAAGCACCTCCTCTAACATAACAACTACAACTTTAAATAACAACCCATATCACAACTACTCTTACCACACCACAATTTAACCCAGAACAAAACCAAAATCACCATATTGTCATTGTCATCGTTTAATAAATCTACAACATCTTTTTGTTTTAAATTTTAATTTAATGGAGCAACAATATTTACATGCCAAAGGGTCTCTGAATCGTGAAAATGTTGATGAAGAAGAAGAAGAAGAACTAGAAGAATCATACAGAGATTATGGACCAAAGCATCTAGACTTAGGCAAAAGAATTGCTGAAGATGGAGACGTTGGTGTGATTATAGATGAGACTGAAGAGTATGATGTTGAAAGGGTGTTAGAAAAGCAAGACACACATGATCTCTTCTGTCCGAATTGTCATTCTTGTATTACAAGAAAGGTCATTCTCCACAAAAAGAGATGAAGAATAATTCCGATAAGCCAACTTTTTCCGGTCATCACCTTAATTGCTAAACTTCATGATCCAACTTCATGCTGACGATGTCCTGCAAAGATGACGGATGATTTCACAAAAACACGATAAAAGCATAATACACAAGTATTGCATCTATGCCGTGCAATACAAGTAAAAAACTACATATTTCGTAGAAGCACGAAAAAAAACATGATACACAAGTATTGCATCTATGCTGTGCGACATAATTAAAAACCTACATCGCAAAATAATTATGTGATATATCGATACTATTTATGTAATATCTTTTTCTATAATTTTGTTTCATTCATTTATTTTAAGGAATATTAAACATGGAATGATGCTCAAAATGACCAAAAAATGGTAAAACAAACCGACATTATAATATGATTGGAAAAAAAAGGAAAGTATATTTAAAAAGAAAACCATATTCCCCACTTAGAATTTTTAGTTCGGATTAGACTTGAAACAACCAAAAAAAAAAAAAAAAGGGGACAAGGAGGACTTCCTCCTCGTATGTTATGACATAGGGGTTATTTTCGTTTAAGTGGCCATGGGTACTGGGTAGGGAAGTATCCGAAGTCCTCACAGATAAACTGTAAGCGTCTTTTTTATTTTTCCGCCAAATTCGTGCTTGAGCTTGAGAATCGAAAATCAACATACAAATACAAGACCAAAACATCCCCCAAACCAAGCATGGGTTTTCGGTTCTTTTTTTCTCCAATCTATATGTCTCTCCTCCCCGCAACAAAATCATTAATTTAGGAGGCAAGGTACCAAGTTTAGGTTTTTTTTTTTTTTTTTTTTTTTGATATTCTCGACCACCACCACCACCATGAATGCCCCAATCATTGGTAAGCTCTACTAAATACTACACTTCTTCTACTTCTTTCTCTATTCTTCGTGTTTGATTGTTTCTTTTAATTTTCTTTAAGCTTTTTATTGTTTTTCTTTTTAAATGATAATAGAGTGTGTGATATTTGTGCATATGGGAATAGATCCACTGCAAGGAGATTTTCCAGAAGTAATAGAGGAGTTCTTAGAACATGGTATCATGAAGTGCATTGCTTTCAATCGCCGTGGAACTCTTCTTGCTGGTACTCTCTCTCTCTCTCTCTATGTATGTGTGTGTGTGTGTGTGAAAGTTGAAAATTTTCTGCAATTCTGTCTTGGATTTCACAATGGGTTTTGCTTAAAAGTGTTAAACTAGCTAAATTTAAAGGAAACAAAGCGAAAGCAAGGCGCTTTTAGCACGCATTCCTCGGAATTACTGTCCTGCATTTTGGGTGCATCTGCCGGTTGTTTGATCATATAAATGCTTGGCTATTGAGACCTCAGCAATTTGCTGGCTATGAGATTTGGTCATTGTGGCTAATAGCTGCTCAAGCACTGAACACCACATCGTCCCCAGTGTGTGTTACCTTTATATAGTTTCAAGTGAATCAAGATAGATCAAATGTTTGCTTGAGATGTGATGGGGGTCGTCATATGTGAGGGCTTGTTGAATACATGGTTTGGTCTCTCTTGATTGGTGCATAGTTGAATTGTAAATGTATTACAGTTTACTAAGGATCGTATGTTCTGGAAATTGTTTTTGAGTTGGAGAATTTGTTGAAAAATTCACAAAAACAAAATTTTTCCTGTTCTGTTGGAGCACATTCTTGTAGGATCTCTTGATTTTCACTCCCAAGGGGTTGGCTTAATGGCTAATGCGCAAGTCAACCTTTGTTAAGTCCAAATCTCATTGAGGACATTTTTGGAGTTAGCTATGTAGTGCAAACTACATTTGGACCGGTGCATGAGTTTTATAGGGTGATTTATGTATTGGGAGGTAGCCAGTCATACTATGGCCATGTTCTCTATTGCCCAAAAAAAAAAAAAAAAGCCTCATGATTTTCTATGTTGCTACTTGTTTTTACCTGCCTATCTATTGTCACGAAAAAGTTTCTTAGGACACCAAGATTCCAACTGAGCTAGATAAAATTTCAACAGATGTAGATTATTGTATAGGTCCTGCTGAGACTAGTTTAAGATCCTTGACATCAGCCACGGCTGTGTGAAGGCACTACTCCAGACATGTGATTGAGATAAATGAGCTATTTCATCCTGATGTGCTTCTTCACTCAAGGATAAAATTATCTATAGTTATGTGCTTTGAGTAATTTTATTGGACTCAGGCCTTTCATATGGTACTGACATAGATGGTGCACGTGCTCTGTGCCTTACTTTGCAGTATCTATTTTCCTTGGTGATTTATGATTCGTACTAATGCAAGCAAGAGGTTTACATATGTTAGGCCTTGCAAAGCCTCAAGGGGTAGCTTTGCAGGATCTTCTTTTCTAGTTTCCATTTTAAGCTACTAGATTGTGAAGTTGATATGTATTCACCTAACCATGGATCTTTTTTGATCCATAGTACTACGAGGAAGCATAAATTTGTCACTTTGATCCTGTGCCATCAAAAAATAAATTGATTACTATAGCCCTGCAAACCAGCAGAGAAGGTCTGCCCTTTTTTTTGGGTGATATTTTCTTATGCCTCTGTCCAGTTGGAAGAGTAAGCTGACTAACAATCCAGAAATCTTGCCTGATTTTCTCAACTTGAAAGTTCCCAGCTTTAAAATTTGACCGATGACTAAATGCTTTTGTCATCGCTGTGGAGTGTTGAATATAAGTCTTCTCCTATGGTAGTGAACAGTATCATTCTCTGGCATATGGGAGTGATTGTCTACAGTTTGTTTTATTGCTTTTATTTACATGATGTATGGATGGAAATTTCTTTTATTAATGGAATAAAAATGGATTTTTCTTTTTATTACTTGGGCTGCTTTAACTGTTGTTGGGGCAATTTCATTATTACTCCAGCTGGGTGCTCTGATGGGAGTTGTGTTATCTGGGATTTTGAAACTCGGGGAATCGCAAAGGAGCTTCGCGATGAAGACTGTAATTCTGCAATTACAAGCATCTGCTGGTCCAAATATGGCCATCGCATTCTTGTTTCTGCTTCTGACAAGTCACTAATTCTTTGGGATGTTCTCAGTGGAGAGAAGATAGCTCACACCACTTTGCAGCAAACTGTTCTTCAAGCTCGTCTACACCCTGGTTCTTCGACTCCCTCTATATGTCTGGCCTGTCCCCTTTCATCTGCACCTATGATTGTTGACTTAAATTCAGGAACCGCTACAGTGCTTCCAGTTTTGACTTCTGACATGGGCAATGGTAATGCCCCACCTCGCAACAAGGCACCAGATGGCTCTATAACTTACTCTCTAAGTACTGCATGCTTTAACAAATCTGGGGATCTCGTGTATTCTGGAAATTCAAAGGGAGAAATAGTCATAGTAGATCACAAGAATGTTAAAGTTTGTGCCCTGGTATCTGTTCCTGGTGGTGCTATTATTAAGAATATGGTGTTCAGTAGGGATGGGCAGTATCTACTGACTAACTCCAATGATAGGACGATTAGAATTTATGAGAATCTTCTTCCTCGGAAAAACAGTCTTGAAGTGCTTGAGGAATGGAGTAAGAACCTTGAGGAACCAGATGAAATGGAGAAGTTGAAGGCAGTTGGATCAAAGTGCCTGGCACTTCTTCATGAATTTCAAGATTCTATCACCAGAGTCCAATGGAAAGCACCTTGTTTCAGTGGTGATGGTGAGTGGGTTATTGGTGGTTCAGCAAGCAGAGGGGAGCATAAAATTTACATATGGGATAGGGCTGGTCATCTTGTGAAAATTCTAGAGGGTCCAAAGGAAGCTTTAATGGATTTAGCATGGCATCCAGTTCATCCCCTAATTGTGTCTGTTTCTTTGACTGGGTTAGTTTATATATGGGCTAAAGATTACATAGAAAACTGGAGTGCTTTTGCACCGGATTTCAAAGAGCTAGAGGAGAATGAGGAGTATGTGGAACGAGAGGATGAATTTGATCTCAATCCTGACACTGAAAAAGTACAACTTTTCTCTAGCCATTATCAAAAGATGTAAATGTCTTATGATTGAGATTAAGTTTATAAAAAATTTTTTGTTATTCAGGTGAAAGAGTCTCATGTCAATGAAGATGATGAAGTTGACATATTGACCGTGGAGAAAGATCCAGTTTTTAGCGATTCAGATATGTCCCAAGAAGAGCTGCGCTTTTTGCCTGCTTATCCCTGTCCGGAAGTTCAGGAGCAGCAGGATAAGGGTGTGGGCAGCTCTTCAAAGTTACAAGATGGCAACTATTCTGGATCATCACTTTCTGTGGAGGCTGGGCAGAATGGTCAGGCTACAAATAACATATCCAGTCCACTTGAAGGTAAATTGGGTCTACTTTTTATTTTATTTTGTTTTATTTTTCAGGTAGGACTTTGGAACATTAGGATTCATGTTCTTTCTTTATATCTCTTTATACAGTTAGGGCTGCAATGTGAACTATTAAAGTTTTGTTGGTGCATCATTTTAATTTTGTTTATCTATTTCCAAGTTTTTTCAGCGAACTTTCTTACTATTGACATGACTTGCAAAATAATGATGTGGCATAATGAGAGGTACATTTGCATGGTGTATTTAAATATGGGAAAATTTTATCAAAATTTATGCCGTGAAAGTATCTCTCAGAAATAAGAGGAAATGTCAAAGCTATTGCTTGAATGAAGAGAGGAAACCCATCAAGAGCAGAGGAATGGATAGCCTTCATATATTATGTAGCATGATTAATGCAGTAGAATGGCTGTGCATGCTGGATGTACTTTTTGGTCTGAACTAGGCACATGTTGTTATTCATTTTGAGGAGAGTTGAGGTAAGGCGGTATAGATGCAAGCTGCTCTTCCTTCTGGATTCCCATTAAGGAAATTGAATGGTATCCACATATGTGAGAAAAAGTGGATGTTTTGTTCTATTGCCAGCCATGCTGAGAAGTGTCATATACATGTTGTGGATACCAGCTTCTCACAATATGGAAGTTTTCTTGGAAACCTGAAGATATCTGGGTGTATTATGATGCTGGCGCATCTACTCTACGATATATCTGGGGCTGATAGTGTGACATGAGTGGGCTTTTTGCTTTCCTAAGTAGAGGTAATTAAAATATTGGTTAGGTGTAATTCTCCTGGTTTCATCCTGTGTTGGACTTAGGGAGTTTCTTGAAGATGGTTTATTGGCCCCAAATACCTTATGTTTCCATAACAAAACAAGGATTCTAGGGAAGTGAAGTCTGGTGGGAAATGTATGTTGTGACAGAGACAGATGTGTATATATTTTTGCAGGAAGAGGTTGCTAGTCATTTTGCTGATTAATGATGCTACATTCAAGAGATCGTGACAAGTTGTTCTGATGCATTCATATTTTCATTAACAACTCTAATATGTGGACACTGCTTTTAGGAGATTTGTTTTCTTTTTCATTAGTGTTATAATTTTGCTTTGACTGAATTCTGTGGTAGCTTGCTTAGCATGCACAAGTTCTGGTGATAGATTTTTCTTTGGCATCTTTCTACTTGTTAATTCGATTCGGTATCACTGTTTCTCCACATGAAGCAAAGTTTTCATGTAGTGATTGAGGTATACTATTCCTTTATTCATTTGCTGATGCTCACGTGTTTGATGCATTGTAGCAATGGAGAATTCTACTGCGGAAGACACAGAAGGAATGCGCGTAAAGAGAAAAAGGAGGCCTTCAGAGAAGGGGTTAGAATTGCAGGCGGAGAAAGTTAAGAAGCCATCGAAACCCGCAAAAGCATCTGGTAGATTGCCAAGAAATCATAAATCTTTGGTTGAGCCTGAATTTAGTAACGGTGTTTGTGGAGATGAAGTATCTGATTAGCCTTACTAATTCAGTACATCTCTGTTTATTCCATGTTCATTTTTTGTGCTTTGGTGCATAGTTGGTTCTGATTATCTAGCTTGTTCTCTGAATGCCGTGGTAAATCAATCTGTTTTTAACCGTAAACTAGAGAAGAAAAATTACAGCCAACTCCATCCTAAGAAGTATAAAATCTCCTCTCTCCTGGTAGGTTGGGATAAATTTCTATTCTACTCAGCTTGTTGACAGGATTAGGATCCCGACCATAAACTACATGCTTATTTGGGTAGTGTAGTGCAATAATTTATTCTAAAGTTCATGCTTTTACTTTGGGGTAAAATCATTAAAAGACTAAATGGGCCATTTCATGTTCTTCTGTTTCAAGGGAATGACCATTCTATACACAAAATAGGGAATATCTATTTGTTGTCATTGCTTTTCTGTTTTTCACTCATTTTTTCCATATATTCCATTCTATCAAATCTACTCTTCTTTTGTGTGCAAATGATATGAAACCTACTTTGAATATGCCATAGTGCTGGGTTGAATAGCTATTCCATCTTATCCCATTTTAAGTGGAATGACCTTACTCAAACTGAAAACAAGAAAGGGACTAGCGATTGTGTTGCATTTATTTGATATATCCTGCCCATTGTATCTCCTATTTTTGGTATTTTCATTTAAACGTTGATCATTCCATCCCATTCCATATCAAGTAATAGGTCCATACTTATTTATTTATTTATTTTTAAATACTTTGTGTATCATTCCATTTGTTCCGACGCTTTCCTTTATTACCTCTTAAAAAAAATTTATTTGTATCTTATTTGTAAATACTTGAAAATGCGGTTTTTAAAAAAATTATTCATATTGCATAAATATGATAGAAGTCAAGAAGGTGTTTGATACAATAATGGGTAAATGCCGTATTTGGTACCTGAAGTTTAATCAAAAGATCAATTCAGTAGCTGAATTTTTAATTTGTTAAATTTCATATATCGTGTTCTAAACGTTACCTCACTTTTTTATTATCTCTTCAAAATAAAAAATTAAATAAAATAAATGATACATGTTAGACAATGATGGGTGAAATAGTTTTTAGGGCATAAAAGTTTATTTGGATTATGAAATTGAACAAATAACAAGTTTAGATACTTAATTAATTTTTTCATGAAAGTTTAGGTCTCCAATGAGTCACCTAAAATGATAAGATAGGAACGTAAAAGTTAGGTTACTTTTATTTATGGGAGAAGATGTAATAATTATATATAGTATACAACGGAAGAAGAAGCCTTCATTATTTTTTAAAACATATATATAAAGTATAAGGTAAATAATTTATAGTATACAGTGGAAGAAGAAACTTTGTCATTCAATGAAATGCTTAAAAAACGGAAAAATTAAAAGCATATTGTTATATATCTTTTACAGCGTAAATAAGTCGTGTGGGAGACGAAATTATTATTATTTTTTCAAAGATCTGGAGGTTCAGTATTCAATAGTAAATCTAAAAAGACAGTCTACTTATGAGCTATTATTTTCAATTCAATCAAGAAAATAAATAGTAAAGTCCATAATCATATATTTTATGTATGCACTTTATGTTAAATGTCCTTTATGTTTGTAGCAAATAGCATTTTTTCTCGAGTCATTTACTCTATTTATGTCACAAAAGTAAATAAAATCTTGTGTCCCCACCCACCCAAAAGAAAGACCCGTGTATTTTATTCGTGTCAATTAAATTATTTAAATTTATACTAAACTAGTTAGTATTTGCACAATGTGTGGATTTTTAAATAACATTTGCAAATATATAATAAATATTATAATTTATATGGCTATTAATGATTTTATAAAATACTATAATATTAAAAAATTTATAAAAGCATAATATTTTATAAATTATAATAATAACAAAATATTGATGAGGCATAATACAATAAGGTAATAACGATAGTTATAATATTGGAAATATATCAATATAAAAAAGTAATATAAAAGGGTAATATTGAAAAGGTACAATGCAAATACTTAATCATGAGGAGGTACAATATTTCTAAAATGATTGAAAAAAAAATGGTTACATAAATATATATATATATATATATATATGATGTACATGTTCATGAAGTGAAACAACAATTGGAAATGTTTAAATTTGACACTTTTAAAATAATTGAAGGAAAAAAGATACAATGGTTAACTATTAGAAAATTTAAATAAGTGATACTTTAAATGAAAATGTAGAATAATTAGAATGAAAATGCACAATAATAGAAAAGCTTTTGAAACTATATGTTATAATAGATGTAGAAAGTGTTGTAATACTTCAACTTGTAAAAATGTAATATGATATGTAAAGAGTCACATCATTTTAAATTGAATCATCCAAATATTGCAATAATTTTTATAAAACTTAAAAGTCGCAACTCTTTATTCTAATTTAATTAGAGAAAATGCATAAATAATAAAAAAAGCTTTGCATATTGAAAAGGTACCAAAATAAAAAAGAAATTATGTCAAGACTTGCATCACCTAAATATTGCAATAATTTTCATAAAATTTAAAAGTCACAACCATTCATCTAGGGAGAAAAAAGGTAAGAGATGCATAAGCAAAACTTGATCTAGAAAAGATTCTAAAAGGTAAATAAACTATCACAAAGCAACCATCATGTGATTTCAATGTTGCTCTTATAGTTATTTCATCTTATTGGAAAAAAGAAGAAGATGAAGAAGAAGAAAGTAATGACAACATATTGAAATAATCAAAAGATTTAATTTTACAAATCTCAATGGATCATACTTAAGATATATTGCATAAAATAATGTAAAAATAGGCATCGCAATTATAAAACTACCACATCTTATAAATTGCAAATTATAAAAAGATTTTCAAAATGAAAAAAAAACCATTACTAATTAAAATGTATTAAATACCTAACCTTTCAAAATTGATAACTTTCTAATTAATGTGTAAAACTACCACATATTACAAATTGCAAAGTACAAAAAATTTCAAAATAAAAAAGAAAATTTATAACTAAGATGTAGTAAATACGTAAAACTTTCACCAATGGCATCATAGCTTAATTACATCTTCCTAATCTCTTAAATGAGAGGTCTTAGGTTCGAATGCCATCTTCCTATTAATGGCTTAAAAAAAAAGACTTAAAACTTTCAAAATTGGCAACTTTCTAATTAATTGTGTAATGGATTAAGTAATAAAGTAAAAAATGTGTTTAAAAATAAAAGGGAAAGGTGTATAGATAATTCAATGTAAAAGTAGGATATTTTATAACATTATGCCACTTGTTAAAAAATATTTTCACTGTATAGTCAGTATAAAGATTTAGAGTAATAAAATAGATAATTTTAAAATTAAGATTTCACATACAAACTTAAAAAAGAAAGTAATGATGTGCGTGTTATCAAATATTAAGTTCTCAAATTCCAAGTATATATATGATGCTAAAATTGAAATTAAACCTACTTACTGAAATAACAAATATTGTAGATGATTTTTTTTTGTAATGTATATTGCATAATCTCTATTTTGATGTAGAGAGAGGAGAGAGAGGAGAGAGGGAGGGAGGGAGGGAGGGAGGGAGGGAGAGCTCAAATATTGTAGATGAAAAGACTAAAAGCTTCAAAAATTATATATTACAAGGATGTGCAAGCCATGACAAAATGGAATAAGCTATGACTCACAAGTTAAGTCGCTTAAAAGCAATATAATTTTAGTTTGAGGTAGTGCATATGGATAGATGATATTGCAAGTATGCATACTAAGAGAGTTCAATTATTTTGAAGTGTCACCTTAAACTTTCACATTGCGTATTGCCAAGAAATTAACATATCGAGTAGTAGTGTAGCTAGTTTTAGTGTACATGTGCTAAGCAAGACTTTATTCATTTGAAAGGCTAGATTAATGCCCAAATTCCTCCGATATAACTCGAAAGACTTTGGTCATGGGGCAAAATGTAGATGTATGGATTCGGTTATAAAGGCTTTAAGGTGAATTTTAATTTGGGTTTAATTCTCTAGGCTAATGTGACGAGGCTTAGAGAGTTAAGCCTAATTGTTTGGGATGATCAAGGGAGTTTTTCATTGGAAGGCTTGGAGTAGGCCTGTTGGAGTTGGCTTGCCTATTTCCAACTTGTCTCAAATTAGCTCACACATTACAAATAAAGGCCTCGATGGGTTGGGTCCACAAGAGAGCCCACATCCATATCCACTATGAGAGAGACTCATCCTAGCTGTTAGTCGTTTATCTCATATGACGACGATATTGACAACTAGATTCTCTATAATATCTTTAGTCCTTACTTATTTGGATAAGCGAAATCTTGGACAAACGCCGTCGTGTTGCCGGATTTCCATTTTTGTTAATGAGTTACTTGATTTACTCAAGAACACACACGATATTTATGGTACCTGACGAGGTTGATGCTTTCTAGCTCCTTCACTCGTTGCGCATGTGTTAGAACCTAGTGAGACTGCTACTGCTTCTCCCTATACGATTCTCTTTTGATCACTTTTATACGTGTTGTTTTCCTAGGTCACATGTAGCACAATAGTCATGCGGCATACACATGACTATTGCATTCGGATCCATACCCACACACTCTCAAATGTGGAAAGAGAGAGAAAGAGAAAGAGATGGCGTGAAAAGATGGGTAGGTTTTTTAAAATATTGAGAAAATTCTCCTCAACATAGTGAATGGGCACTTTTTACCTTTTTTTTTAACTGCTTCTAAAACATGCAAAATAATAGAAGGGAAAAAAAGATTAAAAAAATCATTTGTCACTTTAGTACTGATTTTTTGACACTAATAAAAGACATTCACTTAATACAATAGTATAGATAAATAGAAGTCTATTTACCTTTTGTAGCATTTGGTTCATGGTACTAGATTGTGCAAAGTCATTGTATTATGTTTGGTTTATGAAATATATTTGAGACTAGATAAAATTCTTTTTATGGAACTGGATAAAACGTAAAATTTTTATTCATTTAATTTTATGGTATAAAATTATTGGAACTAGAAAAAATAAAATCTCTTAATAAAAATTTTGTCAAGTGCTATTTTGTACCATGCATATCAAATGTGACAGAAGAGAATTGTTATTTTTATGTTTTGAATACATTATTTTTCTTTTGCCAGCATTAAATACTTCATTTAAATCTTTTATTATATATTGTTGCAATGTTTAATTCCTCTTAGTATTCGCATGCCTACTTAGGGACTTACATTAGTATGATAATATAACGGACTTAAAACGTCTTATCTAAAATATAAACAACTTTTACTTATTTATCTGTTCATTTATTTTTATTTTGCCACTAAACATCTCGATTATATGTTGGTATAGAACAAAGGGACTTAAATATCTCAAGTTAAACATAAGAAAATATTTGACTTTCTTTTTATTTATCCCTATTTTTGCAAACGTGATCTACCTATTTTATAGCTTCCATTTCAAAGTGAGTATGGGGATGTGCATAGTGACGTTTGCTTTGGAAAAAAAAAAAAAAAAAGGGGAAAGACGCTCATAGGGAAAGATTTTGTTGGTGCAAGTGTGATAATATACAATTAACATATTAACCGTTAGGGTGTATTTTTTTTTTTTCCATGTAGAGAATGCTTTTAGGTTATTATTTATTTATTTTTTTCATTTAAATGTTTAACAAAACCAAAACTTTTCAAATAATTACAATAGGAATATGAAGAGACTGCAGGTTGGAGGTGAGTTAGCAATCAATGACCGTTATTAATGGTGACTAACCATTGTCGGAAATGCTAATTATAAAAAAAGAAAAAGAAAGAAAAACTGATTTTCTTTTCAAGAGATTCCTCATTTTCCAGAATCATTCTCCTGCCACTGCTTGATTTGAAAAATGTTTACGATCTGTTAATTTTCATGTTCCTCCTTAATTCCATTGTGATGGTGTCTAACATGTGGGAGTCGTAATAAAAAGAAATGATAAATTGCTTGGACAATATTCAAACACATCTCATATTCAATTATTAATTTATTGAACTATAGACGATAACCTATAGATCTATTGATCTTGAGCATGAAAGGTAAACTAGAGCTTGATTTGTTTATAAATTTAGTTTGGAATGAGCTTGAGTAGTTGTTACGCCCTAAGGGGTACCCTAAACGTAACAGTTCGCCACACTCAATATTAAAGCTTAAGTATGGCAACCTTAACCATTCCCAAAAGCTTTGATATTACTCAATATTAAAGCTTAAGTATGACAACCTTAGCCATTCCCAAAAGTTTTGATATTAAGTGTAAGACGTGCTTTCACAATTTTAGAGGACCATACATGGAATTATGAAGCTTAAGAAGATATAATAACATGTTAAGAAAAGAGGATTCATCATATTCATTTATTTATAACAATGATCTTACAATCTTAGAGACATTTCCCATATTCACTAATCTATTACAAGAATATTTTTGCATCTTATCTACTAAACTTTATTTTAGGAAATTCCTTAACCCAAAAAGAAGGTACCTGACTGTAAGGTCCTCGTAGCCTCAACCACAAATAATGGAACTGCAAAAGATATCTATAGGAGTATAAGCTAATAGGCTTAGTGAGAACTATTTCCATAAATAACTTCTTGTAACAAAATTTCAAACAAGTTGTTTAATCAAACAAATGGAATGCAACATACACGTGGGCAAATAAAGCATATAGTTTTACGGGAACTACATGTTTAATGGATTTACGTCCTCCATTCGGGGTTTGGTGATACATAACCTCAAAACAAGTAGTTTATGTTAAAAAGATTTATGCTTTCGACCAATATCGCCAAGCACATGAAGTCTACTTGAATTGAGCCTTGCTTTCGGATCTTCCGCCAAGCATTTCCTTAAATGTCGCCAAGCAATCGCTTTCGGTCATTCCACCAAGTGTTGCTTTCGACCCGAGCTACAATCCTTCTCACCCAAGGATAATAACCCAATGCAATGTGACTCACTTCATGGTATGCATGAATCTATTTATTTATGATATCACAATATTATTATTACCAGATTTAATAAGGTGATCAAGGAATTTCATATAAATCAAGGGTTATATTAAAACAAACATTAAATCAATTCCGGCCTCGATAATCTTAGGATTCTTTCAAAGAATTACCTTTACAAACATATCCATTTGTCTTTTCTTAATTCTAATGCAACTAAATTACAAGCACAAACAAGTAAAGCATTTTAAGGAAATAAACTCACGATGCCATGATGACGATTTCTCTAGCGGATGAGTCGCTCACACACCCCACTTAATCGAAATAGTCTTTGAGATATAGGAATTCTTCCTCGGAATCACCTAACCAAAGAAAATACCCAAGATGAGTATTTCTTGATGATTTTCTTGAATTTTGACAAAACATTGTCATGAGAATATTAAAGTTCGTATAAAGGAGAATTTCAATTTAAAACAGCCATAACTTGGTCATTTTAATTCGGAATTGCGCATATAATATACCGATTTCTACCTACTCGAAAAGATCAACCCATTTCTAAAACTATTTTTAACAAACAAGGTCATATAGGCTCCGAAACAATGGCGACAAAATTCACCACGAATATTCTAACTCAAAAACAACTTTGGTCCAATCATAAAAAATTTGTTTGATAAATACTTAGTTATCTATATGGTTGAAAAATTCTCTTTTCGTGGTTACTTAGCTCATATTTTATTCATGCTCAAGTGTTTGTTGTACATTCATGTTTCTTGAGTAAAACAATATTAATTAAAAGTTTAGAAAACCATAGTTTACAAGAAATTCATTTCGTAATTGGTTTTGTAATGAATACTTTGATTACTTTATTTTTGACTTATTATTTTTCTAGATGACTTTTGAAAAATAATTTTCTCTTCTTTTCTAAATTCTTGTGTTGGTCCTACGCATGTTCTACACAATCCTTCTTTGACTATTTATTTGAAAAAATCTAAACTTGAAAATCCTCACTTCTTGCTTCTTAAGGTTTTTGTTATGTTATGTTTTCGTAGAAATCATTTTGTATCAAAAATCATTTTCTTTTGAAAAACAAAGTGGGATAATAAGTGATTTAAAAAGCTTTTCATAACAAAAGTAGTTTCTAACATTGTAGTGGGTTTTTAGTAACTTTGAAAGGAATGACTTTATTTTTGCTAAACCATAGATTTTATTTCATATAAACTTATTCCTAAATGATAAAATTTCTTTTTATCAATTATTTTTAGAACTTGAAAAATTTGGACAACAATCTTAATAAGGGTGATTTATGAGAAATAATAGCAAACAAAAATAACATAAATAATGAAGTCAAGTATTGGGAGTCTTAGCTTCTTCAAGGCTTCCGACACTAAGAAGTAGACTAGTCCCAAAATAAAAATAAAATGAAAGAAAGAAAAATTTGTTTTGACTTGATGAGGACAAGTCTAAGACTAGAGACTAGTCTTAAAATGATAAGAAATAAATAAATTGCAAATGGAATAAATAAATAAATTGCATTGCATGAAAATAAATAAATTGCAAGTGAGTTTATATGCTCTAAAGAATATGTGTATATATATTATATATATATATTAGATAATAATACTTAGATATAATAACAATAATATGAACAAAATAACAACATAAATATAAATAGATTTTTCATGAACAAGAACAATACATGAACATAGTGTAGCTTCCATAACATTTAGTTTTTGGAAACTCATACCATGGTCATGTAAAGTTACATGACATGAGAAGAAGAAAATGATAGGAAAAGTTTACCTAAAGAAGGCTTTGGTAGTGTTTTATGGTTATGAGCTTGTTGTAGGTAGAAAGTGGTTTATGATTGTTTTGAGAGATTTTTGGGAGGATATTTGGAGAGAGTTTTGAGAGGAGAATTTGAGAGAGTTTTGTAAGGAATTTGTGGGTAGTAATTGTGTGAAGAAGTGAAAGAGGAGGAGGAGGAGGGGGGAGGGGGGTATTTATAGGAAAATGTGGACTGATTTTTGTGTGATTAAAATAAAGATAAAATAAAACAAATTGAGAGGGCATGAGGGGGAAGGAGGTGCTGGCCAAGATGAGTAGAAGGGGAGAGTGTGTGTTTTATTTTGTATTTTGTGGATTAAATGAAGTAATAAGTAAGGTAGATGTGAAATAAAGTTATGGGAAAGGTAAAAAGTAAAGGTTATAGGTTATGGTGTTTGTAGAGAAGGTGTAAGAAAAAGTAGAGATAAAAGAATTGTGTAGAATAGTAATGAATAGTGTAATGTAAAGTAAATATGACTAATAAAGTACCGGCAGTAAGAAAATACGCGTATAATTGCGATATCTGTTATTTTTACTTACCGAAAAATTATAAAACCGATATTTTTGAAAACCTTATATTTTTATGAGTCTAACTGTATATTTGGAATATTCTTACTATTCCGAGTCCCAAGACACGTTTTTCAAGAACTGTGTCCAATCGAGTTCAAGATGATTTGCGGTTTTATTGATATGATCTTTTTACGCTTCCTTAGATAATTACGCACTATTCTACATTCTAAACTCCTACTTACTTTCACCGAGTTGCTTATTTGGGATTGCCAGACTTAAGCTATTACGTCTAATTAGGATTTTGTTGGCTTTAGAGTTCCGGTTGACTTCCAGATTAGGGTTTTAAGCTAAACCGATTCCAAAAATTTGGGGGTTTGCAGTAGTTCATAAGAGGCTTGATTTGTATGTATAAACATATAAAATGAATAAAGTACAAATAAATATATGAATGGAGCACAATAATTAAAAAATAGAGAATTCCATTTAAGTTTTATTTTCAGTGGACTTAATAAATGTATAAGGGTTGTAGAATATACATACACATATATATATATATATATTAAGTAGGAATGATTTTTTTTTCCTCCTTAAATGTGTATATATATACACATGTATATATTAAATAGAAAATGGTCACAAACTTAAATGAATTGCTTACATTCCTTAGCTGGAGTTTGAACTTGATTTGTTTAAATATATGAGTTTTATTTTGAGTTTAAGTTTGACTCATTTATTGATTGAGTTTGAGATAAGTTAAACTTAAAGTGAGCTAATTTCAAATAACTCATAGTAGTTCAATTTATTTGTAGCCCTAGTGGTAGTGATGATTGTGCAATGGTGTTGGTGTTGGTGATAATAATAATGATGCTAGTGTGGATGCAAGCTTGAAGTGATAATGTAGGGTAATAACAAAGGGAGTGGCATAGTGGTGGTAGTGGTGCATGTGGTGAGGTTGTAGATATGATAATGATGGTATTTATGGTAGAGGAAAAGGTAATGGTGAAACAATGATAGTACATTGTTGTTACAATATGATGTTAGTGATGGTGTAGGGGTAGGGATGATGGTAGCATCATTAATGGTGTAATAGCAATAGAGGTTGTGTTGTGGCAACTATGACAATAACGGAGATGCTAGTGTGACGTATGTGAGATGGGGGCAGGTTTGGTTGGGGGTGGTGCAAGGATAGCAATGGTGGTAATTGTTGGCAGATTTAGTGGTAAGGTTTACAAGATGGTGATGGTAATGGTGGCAACTGCAACAATGATGGTGTAGATAGTGTATGGTTATTGGCAATTGTCACACTCCATTTTCAGACACATCCATAGTGTAGAGGACGCCTCTAGGTCCACAGACTACCCTGGGTAGGCAGTGTGATGCCAGAGACACTAGGGCCCCATCTAGAGGCCCCTCTAGCAACTCCTTTCAAGGCACAAATCGGTATTGTTCTCTAGCCATAGCATTCGAGTCTAAGCTGCAGCCTTAGGAATTTGAACCCCGGACGTAGCCTTTTGCTTGCCTCGCAGGCAAAGCTTTCACTAGTTGAGCTGTTCAAGTTTGCAAGGCTGCAAGTTAGACTTGAATGCTATGGGTAGAGAACAATATTGATTTGTGCCTTGAAGGAGTTGCCTTGGGGACTTCTAGATGAGGGCCAATGTCTTACTAGCATCATGTTGCCTGTCCAGGGTAGTCTGCGGACCTAGGGGCGCCCACACATGCGGTGTGCTGGGATGGGATGTGATGTGACAATTGTATAGGTGTGGCGGTTATAAAAATGGTACAACCATACTGGTTGTGTAGGGTTGCGAAATGGTGAAGGTGGTGTAGTGGTTTGGTAATGATACCAATGATGGTGGTGGTTATGATAGTGATGGAGTATTGTTATATGGTCTCCCGTAAGGGAGAGATGAGGGACAAAGGTGTCTTGTAAGGGAGATCTTTTGATAAGTGCAAAATAGTAAGTAGATAAACCTATTGCCTCTCTAAGAAGAACAATCATCACCTAATATTATGTAATAGTTGAGAACTTCTGTGGTCTCATTAACTGGACAATCTAATAAATCATTTGATCATAAAAATAATATAATACATGATATATTAAGTATTTCAGTGATATGATCACGATTAGATATGAATTTGAGTTGTTAAATAATTGATGAGACCGTTTTGTAAAAAAAAATTAATAACCATAGAATTTTCTGTAATAGTTATTTGTTATAAAGAAAGAGTAGAAAATGATCACAAAATAGTTATCCCTTGGTTAGATCTTCAAATAATAAGGAAAGTGCTATATAATGAATTCTATTTTTTATATCTTAAGTAAACACGTTGAATATTTTCATAATTTGAATGTATTACCATATGGAATTGGTTAATGTCATAGATGCACCTGAATTTTGACAAATATTCAGTTAGGTATTTGAACTTTAAAATGATAAATTTTGTAATGAAATTTGTAATCGATCAATATGGTACCCAAAAAACTTTTCATGCACGCTAATAATAGCTCCCTCAAGTGCTTTCAAGTATTAAATTATTTAATTTTAAAGTTTTTTAGGTACTAAATTGATCAATTTCAAACTTTTTAGGTATTAATGGATCAATTTCAAAGTTTAGGTACAAAATGACATATCTTACCAAAGTTCAGGTACCATATGTGATATTATCCCTGTAGAATTTGACACCTTAAGCATGATATAAGCTTAGTTTCTTATTTGAATTTCAACATAACCTTCTCTTATGAAGTAGGGTTAAGGTCATAAATGATACTTAAATTTTGACAAAATATATAATTAGATACTTGATTTTTAAAATTGATCAATTTGGTACCTAAACTTTGAAACTGATCAATTTAGTACCCAAAAGAATTTTTCGTGCATGCCAATAATATCTTTGTTAAGTTCTTTTAATACTAAATTGATCTGTTTCAAAGTTTTTTAAATATTTAATTTATTAATCTCAAAGTTTAGATACCAAATTAATTAATTTTAAAGTTCAAATATCTAATTGTATATTTTGCTAAAGTTCAGATACTATTTGTGACATCATCCCTATGAACTATTAATTAATAAAACTTAAGGGATAAGGTGGATACCTGAAGTTAGGCAAAAAATATAATTAGGTACTTAAGTTTTGAAAGTAATCAATTAGTACTTAAACTTTGAAATTGGTCAATTTAGTATTTAGAAAACTTTGAAATTGATCAATTTAGTTTCTAAAAGTATTTAATGAATGTATTGTTGGTGTATATGAAAAGTTCTTTCACGTGTTAAATTGATCAATTTTAAAGTTTAGTATTAAATTAATCGATCTCAAAGTTTAGATATATAATTATATATTTAGTAAAATTTAGATACCATTTGTTATATTAAGCCTAAATCTTAAACATCAAATCATGAAGTTAATGGTTAAAATGATTCTGATAGTCCATGCCTATGACTATAATGTTATCCGCGTTTTCATAATGTGTCATTTATTTTGGAAAATTGTTTTTTTTTATGAATTATATATATATATATATATTTCCATATTAGTAAATCTGTATTCGGTTACATGAAATGCATGTTGGCTCCAATAATTGGCTGATTTTATATTTTAATTTACTCATTTTAGTTAAAGGTTCTCTGCCCAAGTGAGACGTGAAAATGTTGCAAGGAGTGCCAAGGAGACATTAATATCAAAGAAATACAAGATCTTTTGATTTATTGAACAATTTAAATAACAAGATAAAATTTAGCTTAATTTTAAAAGCACACGTTCGGCTGTCCATGTCATGCTGTAAATATATCATAACTGGACATATTTGACCATATTACCTTACAATATTTAATGAAGACCCTCTACATTGCATTTCCAACCATGTAGATGGCCAGTATAATAAAATCCAACCCATTATCATTCAAGCTTTTGGAGGGAAGAAAAAGGAAAAAAACAAAAATCCTAGCTGGTTTTATGGCGTATGGCTTGCTATGATTGATTTCTTATTTTCAAAAAAGGCCGTTTCCCCCTTTTTGGTATGCTTTCCTATGATGAGGATTTCATGCTGATTCTCATTGTTCTTTCCTGATCAAGCAAGTTATGCTTAGTTCATCTCATCTTATAGGAAAATTTTATTGTGAAGGTTTTTTCTTTTTCTAAATAAGACTAGTTTTAAATTAATGACTTAGATTCATATTAAATAATTATTGCATGACAGAAATACTTATAAAAATTTCCCATCTCAGTAGGACTATACTGAAATTATAAGCTATTAGGATTGCAAACAAATTAATTTTAGTAGAGTTGAACTTTTAAAGGCTCAAGTTCAACTTGCTTAAAAATTTATCAAATTTGAATTGACTTGAACTTTTTACTAGACTTGAAATCTAGGCTCAAACTAGACTCATTTAAGCTGGTTTAGATAAATGAGCTTTATGTTGAGATGAAACTCGTCTCGTTTAATAAATTATTGAGATCGAGCGAATTTGATCTTTTTATCCAACTTGAAATGCTAGTAGCTTATGTACAAATTGAGTTTGAGTGAAACATTGGTAGCTCATTAATAAATGGACTTGTACAGATAAATTAAAAAAAAAAAATATATATATATATATATATATAAATAAATGAATGAAATACGATAATTAAGAATAGAAAATTCTATTTAAGTTTTAAATATCCTAATTTTAATAAATTAAAAAAAAGATAAAGCTATGGAATACATGAGTCTAGTAGAAATCAATTTTTTTTGTTTTAATTATATATTAAATATATAACATATATAAAACTCATAAGCCTACTTAAAAGTCTAAACATGTTAGATTGTGAGCTTAAATTAGAGCTCGAGTTTGACTTTTTTTGATAAACGAGATTTATTTGGAGTTTGAGTTCAACCTGATTATTAATCAAGCTTGAGAAGAACTTAATCCAAAGCGAGTCAAACTCGAATAATTTGAAGCAATTCCTCTCATTTGTAGCCTTATAAACTACTATTATATACCATTTTTTAGATTAATAATAAAACATATGTTTTCATAAGTTTTACCTTGATTTTGGCATTATATGTCTGTTTCTATAATATTCCTTAAATATAAGATTATAGAACTCCAATTATGGATGTGCCTCATGGTGTAATAGCTTCGGATTGATTAAAACTTTAAAATTAAACGTGTTTAATAGGGAGCATTCCTAAGATGGGTGACTTGGGAAGTAGTTGATAGTAAGGATAAAACTATGCAACATCTCGCAAAAGCGGACAATATCTCAATAGGCGAAATTTGTAGTTGGTATAGTTGGTATCGGAGCAGTTCACCGGTCGAAAGTGGGGGAGCTAAGTGTTGTACAGGGCAAAATGTCTTAGGGTAGGGGCACGCCCTGAGCTTGTTTGGGGGAGCTAAGTGTTGTATAGGGCAAAGTGTCTCAGAATGGGGGCACTTCTTTAGTCTGTATGGAGTACCTCTAGTGTCATCTCTATCTAGTGTTGGTTTTGGACTTGTGTAATGAAACTGACGAGGACGTCAGTTCTATAAGTTGGAAAATATGTTATACCTCTCAAATATAAGGTTGTGGAACTCTAATCATTGAGGTATCTTTTGGTGTAATGACTTTAGGTTCACCAAAACTCCAAAGTTAAGCATATTAGTAGGGGAGTACTTCTAGGATACGTATCCTTCTGGAAAATAGCTGGCATCAAGGAGAAAACCGTGCGACATCTCGCTAAAGTGAACAATACCTCTATGGATGAAGTTCTAGATTGTTATATTTCCTTTGTTTAATGCACATTATTTAAATGTTAAGTAGGATGAATAATTCAGGTTTGTTAAAAATACATTCCCTTTAATTTTTTCTAATCTATTTTTTTTTTATTTTTACTTTTCTTTCTTTTTTTTTTTCCCTTTAAGTCATAACCAATACCCATTTTTGTCATTATTGACTAAATAAGCAAAATGCAATAAATATAAGATTGCTTGGTTTGTGATTCACGTCACCCCATGTCATGAATTTAAAAATATTCATTACTTGCACCATTCTTTTTTGTTAAAAAATAAATTTGGTGTCTTACACTAACAAGTGTATCGGTCGTGCAAGTAGAATCGAATGATAAACTTGTGTCATATTTTGTTCTTAAGAAAAATAAAGCTAAGTGCAAAATTATAGATCTCCATATCTAATCTAAGCAAACCAAATTTTGTGATTTTCAAATATTAATCTACTATAGTTACTACTAAATTTATAAATTAACCAAGTACACTAGGGTAATACTTGCAAGCGCTGGGGGGTGGGGGCGTGGTATTGAGTATTTATGAAATTTTACCTAATTTGCAACTTTGTTAATAAATTGCAATGCATCAAGTGAATAGATGATTATGAAAACAAATATAAAGTGCTGAAATTAAATAAGAGAATGGTTAAGAAGATCAAGCTTATATTTTAATATGAAATTCGGTCTATTTCCTATCTTCCATCGTTATCTAATGCCTCTAAGGAGGACTTCACACCCACTACATTAGTTACTCACAAAATCAATGCTGAAACTAAGACTAAGTGTTTCTAAAATAATCTAATTTATTCAATAATTAAATTTTCATGTGAATAAAATATTAGTTCTAAATATTAAGTTTGAAGTAATTTTGATATATGAAAATGAATATGTAGAAATAGGGTTTGATATACTATGTTTATTAATGTAAATTATTAATGTATGTGAGTATGTGTAATGAGATTAATGTTATTGTTTTATGTATATTAATGTGTGTATAGTATAATTAATGTTTGTGTCTTTTATGAATTAATATGTATGTATTATGTTTAAAATTTATCAAAACAACTTTTGAATTGTCCAAATAATTGTTAGCAGAATTTTTACAAAAGTTAAGCCTATTTTTCAATCTCAAATTAAACTCAAATTAACTCTACATTAAACCAAATTGAGCCTAAGTCATATATACCCCAAAAGTCAAACATAGGATAAATATAAGACTCAAATTTGATTAATTAGAGCCTCTTTTGGCAGCCCATATTTTTCATACGAATTTTCCACTTTTCTTTTCTTTCTTTTGTCCTTCTATCTTCAAACCATAAGCCCTAAACCAAAACTAATAACAAGCTCTTGGATTCAACAATCTCTCCAAACCAAAGCCTCTTCATGTAATTAAAGCTAGTATAAACTGTTTTTTTATTTTCTTTCTTGTAATATAGATGTATAATCTATGTTAGGATGAGTTTAATGTCATATGAGTTTAATGGTTTTATGCATTGATAAATGTTAGGTTGTGTTTTATTGTTATATGAACTTGTTTATGTGTTATGGAAGTAGTGAGAAGTGTTGATGAGGATTGAAATTGATTTGAGTGGTTAAGTTTGAAGTGAAGAGTAGGAGAGGGTTTGATATGAATGAAGTAGTTTGATGTGTTATTATGATGTTCAAAGTTGCTAGGATTGGTTAATGTGGATAGAAGATAGTGTATGAAGCTAAATATGTGTTTGAAGAAGGATTAAAAGTGTTATATGTTAAAAATTTTTCAAAGTGTAAAATAGGGAAATAAACACTTTTCGAACATTTTTTTTTTGAGTATACGCCAGCATTTGGTACTTCAACGCCGTCGGCATAGAGGCGGTGTTGAATATTATAAGAATCGATTTTTCTAAAGCTGCTTCAAACACGGCTTTTGTAAAGAAATTAGCTAGTGTTTTTCTTTTTCAAATCATACACCTGCCACTAGGGCTTTAATGCCGTCGGCCTCCAACCTGTGTTGAATGCGAACAGAATTGATTTTTTTAACACCGAGCTTAATGTCGCCGGCGTATGATTCCAATGCTATCGGTGTTCAGCTCAATTTTGCCTATGTAAATAGGCCGCGTATCCCCTGAGTTTTTATAAATTCAACCTTCTTCAATTGTCATTCTTTATTTCATATATGGTCTTCTAATGAATCTATAAGCTACATAAACATGTTTTAAGTATGAATTAAATGATAAACTATATTTTAACTTCAATGAATCTCCTTGTATAGTTAACTTAGGATTGTGTTATACATATATATATATATATTCTACGTTTGATTATTGATTTGTTTTGATATTTCTTATTTCAGTTAAAGGTTCTTCAGTTAATTCCCCTCCGATGAATATAGTTATACTATTGGGTACAAGTACGTGATAGCTTGTTTGTTGTATGCTAGGAATAATCATTATTAAATATGACTTAATTCAATCCGATTTAATACTTTGATGAACTGGATGTCTATTACGCTGTTTAATCTAGTCCGAGGAGCAACATACCTATCATGATGTAATGACATGTTAGTTAGGCGCTTAAGCTAAGTCATGATGCAATGACTTTACCATGATGCAATGATACGCTATGATGCAATAGCGATTTGTTTTTGGTTAAGCGGATAGCTGATGGAGAGAATAGTATCCGAGTAACGTTTACTTAAACTTAGGGGAAATGCCATGGTTTAGTTCAAAGTTTATCGGAACTTGTGAACTGGCTCATGTTATGGACTGAGTTTAAGTAGAGTCGGGCAACGGTTTTTGAGCCCTGAATGAAGCTATTTCTCTATGGAATAGATATAAGAGATATAAGTATTCAGACTATTTGTATCAATTCCCTGAGTATTGTAGTTACTCAGGACCCCTAAATTCCCAGAGCGTGATTCTGGGGTTTGAATACCTTATTGTTGTTTGGTTAAAAAAAAAAAAAAACTTAACAAGATAATGACTTGATCGACGATGCATTGCATTTGATTTAAGTTTGCTTGACAAATTTGTTTTTGTATTTGTTATTGCATATTGGGCCTTTGGTTCACTTTTGCTGCTTTGCAGGTAATGAAGATGACTTGTATGATGATCTGGGATACGGGTCAGATATTGAGAGATTTTTGGATTAATGGGACGAGTAGGATTCGAATGCCTTGGATTTGGAAGAAGCTTTTGTTCAAAGCATAATTCTCTGTATAGAAGAATTATTAGATAAGCCTAAGTTGTAAAAGACCTTAAGATCTCTTTAGATTATCTTTTGTACTAAGAATAACTTGTAATTTTGTAGTGTCTTAGATTGGCACTAAACTTTGTACATATAATGTATATATGTATGGATTGCTTTTATTAGCAATCTTGTTTTGTTAAAAGTTGTTATAAAGTGTTAGTAGATTTGATCAAACAATTCTCATAAATTGTTAGTTTTAGGATAACCTTACATATAATGTAAAAATGTTATATGTGGTTGGACTCGGTACTCTAAATCTCAGATTTAGTGGGTCGGGTCTTTACAGTTTTACTTAACAAACACAAGTATAGTGCTCTTTACAATAAATTGTTAAACGAAAAACAAGACATTATATACTTTCAATTACTAATTAGGGATACTAATGATTTACAATGAGACAAATAGTAAGAACACTTAATGGCTTTGTTGGATAACAAATGAAAGCTGTAAAAATTAATATTAGAATTTGCCAATTAGGTCTTAAATATGAATGTACAAAAATATGGATACTGGACACCAAATCCCCAAGCTCAATCTTGCATCAAATGCATTCTAACAACTAGTAAAAACATAATAAGTTCGGACATTCATCAAATGGTCTGTGTCTATTGTAAAAACCTACAACTACACATAAAGAAACTTTGTACGTAATGATCTGGACCACTGTGATTATTATCCATGAGATACTTAAAACAGAGCTTAAACTATTTTGTGTTGCCATTCTTATTTACTTAGTCACATTAGATTATCAATTTGTTTTGCTAAAACACCCATTTAGATTAATGCAAAAATAACATGGTTTATAGTAGTCTCATAAAAAATAAACGTAAACTTTTAGGTTCAACAAAATTATCACTAACAATTAATTGTGCTTACTATAACTACACTAAAGAAGAAATTACTATGGGAAATTCTTTCAATGCATGGGTGTGGGATTATGTAAGGGACCTTAAGAAAATAAAATATTGAAAAAATAATAAGAAAATTGAAAAAAAAAGAAAATAATAAAACATCACAAAAATAGGAAAATAAAAAAAAAGAAAAAATAACTAGAAACTTTTACGAATTAGGATAACCTTTCTTTAGGTAAATAGGTCCACAGGAATCATAAATAAAAGTATTTGAAAAATAAAAAAAAGAAAGAAAAGAAAAAATATATAAACCAAAAAGTACAAAAAAAATTATATTGCTAAAATGTATAGTAATATATTTAATATTATTAAACATAATGTGTATATTTGTGAATTAGCTTTTTATTGATTTGACATTTATTTTATAACAAATTGGACTATTTTATAAATTAATTTAGATGTTGAGCCAGTTTTATAAACTAAATTGGACCATGGATCCATGTCCATAGCAGCCCAATCTCTTTTAAATTGAACTACGCTGGGTTACTTAGAGTTAGATTTGTTTTGAATGACTAACACTGTGTTTGGCTAGCATTTTGAAAGCAGAAATCAAGTAAAATCAAAGAAAAGAAATGGAAATAAAGGGAAATAGAAATAATGTATTCATGTTTGGTAAGTTATGAATGAAATGAAAGGGGAAAAAAGAGAGAAATAGAGTCGGTGATTGACAAAATTACCTTTATATCATTTTTATAAAATATTAGTTAAATAAGAGAAATGAGGGTATTCAAGTCATTTTCATCACTTTCCCTTCATTTCTCTTACTTTCATCCTATTCTTGGAGGGAAATGGACATAACCCTTTTTTCCTTCCATTTCTCTTCAAATCAATTTATTTTTCATCCAATAAACATACTCAAGCACATGCATTTGATCCCATTTCTCCTCACTTCTTTTCCTTTCCTGTGATTTCCAGCGTTCCAAACATAGTGTAAAAAAATTGAGATAAAAAATTAGTTGAGTCAATTAATGTGCATTGTCTTACAAGTGGTCGACAGTTCAAGATTTAGTGAACGCAAGTGCATTTAGATTAGTGCGTGTAGAGGGTTACAAATGAGTCGAGTCGAGTGAGCCGAGCTAAGGTTTTAAAGGCTCGAGCTAAACTTGTTTAAAATTTAGTAAGCTTGAGCTTGAGTTAAGCATTTTATCAAGGTTGAAATTGAGGCTTGAGCTTGGCTTGTTTAGTTAAATAAGCTTAAGTTCGAGCTTGAGTTGAGCTAAGTTTTTTTATTGACCTAATGAGCTTAAGGCCTAAAATTAAGTTTGAGCTTGACCCATATAGATAGCCCGTTTTTCATTTTTTAAGACCTAAAATATAATATATAAGTGTTGCTATAATACATATACATAATTATTAAACAAAAAATAGTTTTTATTTTTTATTATATAGTTATAGATAATATATCATACATAAAAAAATTCACAAATATACTATCGAGTATAGTTTCGAACCTATTCACAAGTCTAAACGAGCTTGTTCAAAATTAGCTTGTGAGCCTAAATTAAAGCTCAAGCTTGGCTTATTTAAATAAACAAGCTTTACTTTAGGCTCGAACTTGGTTCATTTACTAATCGAGCTCGAATTAAGCCGAGCTTGAAGTGAAATGAGCTCGGGTAGCTTGGCTTGTTTGTAGCCTTAGTATGCCTAGGGAATATATGCGTCCATTGCACTCACGTTGCCCCCTTCCTCCTACCGTCTACCATTTTCAAGCCTTTAGAGCTCGAATGAGCTACACATAAGCTAGTTTTGAGCTTCTTTTCATGTAGAAATTCATAGAATTAGGTATTAAAAGCTGGAATCTTCTAGAATTTAAATTATAAACTTTTAAAAATAAATCAAAATTCATAACGATCCTCGGCCTTTCAATTTTTGAAATGGCCATTCGGTGACCTCATTTACTATAAGATTAGATTTTCCAAGCACTCATTTGGCTTTTACTTAGATTAAAAAGAGATCTCTTTTGCAAGCCTAATTCTTTAGACTCTCTCGCCTTGGATTGAATCTCTCTCTCTCTTGCTCGACTTTTCTCTCTCTATTGCTCTTGACTTTCTCTCTCCTTTACTAATTACTTTAAAACCTAGAAATAACCAAACACACCAAACCATTACCTTCAGTAACCTCCTTAACCACCCTTGATATAACCAAACATAGATGCAAAACCTAAAACAAAAACCCCCACTCGAATTGAACTTTGAACTCGTCCGAAACCTAACTCCCAACAAAAACAAAACCCCAAAATGACAAATCCAGATCTCCACTCTCGATAGCCACTTGCACCAATCCAAATGCTAATCTAACCACCTTGGCTTGCTGCCACTTACTAAGCATACCCATTCACAAAATGCAAACTAACCACCTTGACAGCTCTTGATGCGCTTTTGGCAACCACCAAACCCATAACATCCCCATCGGCTAAACTTAGACGAACATAACTGTAAGCCCCGAAAAATTTCAGTAAATAATTTCAAGATGAACTTCGAAAATAAACCCTAAAAATCACTCCAAATTAAAACCGAATTTCAACTAGTCCTAAAACACGAGCGAATCCAGAAATTTTCGAATCTTGAGAAAAATTAGAATCCTTAAAAACAAAATAAAAACTCATCATACTTCAATTCCAAAACCACTACGTACGAAAAATTCTATACGTAACTCCGAATTATAAAATCGGGTAATATAGAACCTAAAATCAAATTATTAAAAAGTAAATAACGATTAACTTTCGAAAATGAAACCCAATTCAAGAATTCCGAAAACGTTAAAAGATATTAAATACTTACAAAAATAAAATTTAAGATAAATTTCTCAAATCAAATATGTTGAATAACCATAAAATATCAGTTTCCAAATTAGCAAGGATCTAACCCGGAAAAATCACCTGGAAACCTTAACCAGAATACAATAGCCTAAGTCCGGCAATCTAGCGCCTTTAACCCTAGAGGCCGAGGTGTAGTTTAAATATGTAGAATAGCTTGTAGTAATATAAGTTGTTTAAAAATATTAGATTGATAAATTTTTGACCTATTTCGAACCCGTTCGGATACAGACTTCGAAAAGCGTGTCCCGAGGCTCGAGATATAAAAAATATGACATTAGTACCGTTAGACTCGTAATTTCATAAGATTTCCAAATATATCAGTTATATAATTTTTCGGGTTATAAAAGTTACAGTTATAATATTTTTATCGTATTTTCATTACTATCGGTAAATAATTAGTCTTTTGCACTATTCACTTTTATTTCATTACACAATTTTGTTATTCTTATTAAGTCTTATATTATTAGATAAATATTTTATATATTATAGAAAATTTTGTTTTGCTAAAATTTAGTTCATTTCGGATCTTTACGGGATCAAATTCTGTTTTAGATCTGATAATGAAAAATAAAATAAATTAATTTAATAATTTAAAATATTTGAAAAATATTTTTATTTTCATAAAATAATTTTTTAGAATTTTTGGGTTATAAAAATATCATTTATAATCCATATTCGCGTATTTTGATCATACCGGTAACATATTTGTTAAAATACTAAAATAATTCAAATAATTATTTAATTTTAATTATGAAAAATCTGCTACAAATATTTGAAATAAATTTTCTAATTTATTTTATTTTATTAAGAAAGTACTCTTACAACCCATACTTTTAAGTACACCTTACACATATCACTTCCTTTTCACTTCAATCTTTTTGCACTTCATTATATCACTTCATGGCAGATTTTTCCTTCTTTATGGCTGCTATTGTCCTTTAATTACTCCTATTTTGACTAAAAATAAATATATTTCAATCCTTCTTCAAAAAGTTACATTACACATTAATTATACAATTTAATTTCAAGTCAAATTTCAACAAATTCCTCTCTCTCTCTCTCCTCTTCCTAATTCACATGCAACCCCTCTCCTTGCTGCCTTGTTTTTTTTTTTTTTTCTTCTTTCATTCATTAATAGACTCATTTTCTCTCTCTCTTTCATTTACTCCTCTTTCCCTTTTTCATTCATTAACTTTTTCTCTCTCTTTTCTTCTTCATTCTTGCTCTTGTTCTTGCAAGAACCAAGCTGCCCCCAATTCTTTTATTAGCTTCAACCCATATTTCTTGAAGATTTTTAAGCAAATCTTCTTCTCAAAGCTTCCATAGGTGATACAGGTAAGGTATAGTGAGAGTTTCATGCATCAAATGACATTCCATTAGCTTAAAAGCTAAGCATGATGCTGCCAAAGTGAAACACTGCATTTCTCTATGATTTTTCTCTTGTATCATTCTTATTTTCTTGTTTAAAATAGTTATATTTTGTAGATCTAACTTTTTGTAACTTTGATTTTTGTTTATGCCTTAGATCTTGTTATTTGAAGTTATTATTTTTGTTATTGCTTATGATTTATGTATATATTCCTCATTCACATGTGTTCATGCATTTATAACTAGTATAGTAAACTAGATCTAGTGTTTTGAGTTCATAAAATGCATTAGACTTTGTTTTATGTTCATGGATAACTTGTAGTAGCATGATGATAGTAGGAATGTTTTAGAAAACTCAAGATCTATTTTATTTGCAACAAAAATTATTTTTGAAAATTCGGATGAAAATGGAACCATATTTAGAAAGTTGTTTTTTAACTTCAAAATGTGTATTTTTCATTTAAAATAAAGGGCTTAGGGTATAGATAACATAAATGAGTGATTTTGATGAGTAAAGTTTAGATCTATGAGTTATAGTTTACTATCATGGGTTTCTTTTAGATTTATGTTCATATTAAGTGTAGATCTTGGTTTTGAACTTAAACAAAAATTGTGAAATTCGTATTTTGGTAAGACCCCTATTTAAAAACCACTTTCCAAGTGTCAAAATGAAGTTTTTACTTAAGATAATGAAGGCTTAATGTATGTATATCATCAAGACTCCTTCTTACAAGAATCAAATGTGATTTTCAAAGATTAATTTTCAAAATAAAGTTCTATTTTTGGATTTTGGCCAAGGCCTAGTTTAAAAACATGTTTTCCAACTCAAAAATGAAGTTTTTATTCAAGATATGAAAGACTCTTAAGATATGATATGTAAGGAATGGATTTTCATAAGTTTAGATAGATTTTATCAAAAGATATGTCCAAAAACAAATTTTGTAAATTTGGATCCCAACCAAGATCAATTTTGAAAACCCATTTTTCAGCTTCGAAACAGGACTTTTATTAAAGAAATGGAAGCCTTAAGTGGTTGGTTTATTAAGGAAATGGTTTTTGAAAGATTAAATGAGTTTTACAAAGAAAACAAGCTCAAATGAATTTCTCAAAATTCGGATTTGAAAATAGCCATTTTAAACACCTATTTCCAAATGCCAAAATGATGATTTTTATAGGAAAACGGAAGTCATAGGGAATATATGTAATAAAGACCAAGTTTTGACAAGATAAGAGAAGTTTATCAAAAGATAATCCTAGGATAACAAATGGTTTCCAATAATAGGATAAACAATGTTTTCATTCTTTAAAATTTTGTAAAATTCGTATTTAGGTAAACTACCTATTTAAACATCTACTTTCTAACCCCAAAATGAAGGTTTTTATTGAAATAATGAAGGTGATGGTTATATAGATCATCAAGGTTGAGTTTTGATAAAAGAAAGTATGATTTTACAAGAAGAAAAACTATTTTTCTTAAGTCTAGTATAATTCAAAGTTTTGCAAAGTAAAAGTTTTCAAAAAGAATTCTTGGTACTATATGTATACATATAGGTAGATCATCTCATAACCTTCATAACAATAGCTTGTAGGTAATACATATATACATGATGCATTGTAGACATAAAGTATGAAAATTGAGTTTATCCAAAATTTGTGAATTCGGATGATTTCAAAACCATGCCTTAGAAACCTATTTATCAACTCCAAAACTTGTGTTTTATATGAAAAATGAAGAGTTTAGGTCATAGGTATCATCAAGTAATGATTTTGATAAATTAAGATGGGATTTGCTAAGAAAAATATATAGAACAAGGAGTATAAATGAAGTAGGAAAAATTTGAGTTGTTATCATTTTAAGAAATTCGTAATAATGGAGTAATGGCATGAAAACCCATATTTTTCAAACTCAAATTAGAAGTTTTCTCAAAGAAATGAAGTCCTTAGTGGCTATGTATGGTTGAGCCTTAATTTTCTAAGTATCAAATGATTTTTACTTAAAGGAATCACTCAAAAACTAATTTTCACAAAATTCGGATTTTGGAATCAACCCTACTAGGAAACATGTTTACAAAGTGTAAAATGGAAATTTTTATGTAGAAATGAATGTCATAAGTAATAGATATAATGAAGACTCAATTTTTACAAAAATAATTATATTTTCTTAAGAAATAAATCCAAAACAAATGGAAATAATCAAAGTTAGAAAACTAGATTTTTCATAAGTAGTTGTTATCATAGTCTTGCAAAATAAAAAGTAATAAAATTTTCTTTTAGCAAAAAATCATCAAGATCATGCATACATTAAACTCATCTCATGTCATTTATGTTAGGAAATCATTCATATTGCGTGTATAGATCTATATAGTAGGAACATTTCAAGCAATTAAAAAACTATTTTTCGGAATTGGAATTTGCCACTGTTCTGATCTGATCCGATCTTTTCGAATCTTTAAAGTTTTCAAAACTTAAATATAATATTAGAATTAGATAGATCTTTTGAAGTAGATAGAAATCGATATATAATTTGAAAAATTTCGAGTTAAAATGACCAAGTTATGGCCGTTTTAAGTTGGAATTCCCGCTTAGGACGAGAGTTACGAATTTGATAGTTTGTATAAGATAGTTTGGATTAGTTAAGTGATGAAATACTTATTAGGGTATTTCTTCCTTTATAGGTGACCCCGATATCGACGATTTCTTGCCACCGGATTACTTGTACTAAGAGACCAGTGATCCAATAGCCGAGTGAGTATCACTTCCAATTTCAATTATTGCTTGTGATTGTAGTGACAGATGCACTAGTTGCTAAGCAAAAACAAAAATGAATATGTATGATGGGGTTATTTGGGAATTGTATTTGTCTGCTGTTGATATGTGGAATTGAATTTAAAGAATATCGAAGCCAGGTGATAAATTATTGTTTATATAGTAGAGTAGAAATGATTGTCTGTGAGTATTGCCTGGTCACTTAAAAGAATTGATTTAATTGATTATTAGACGTTAAAGATAGACTTAGATTCATTCATATCACGATGGGGATGGAGCATTAGCATTTGTTGGTTTTTCGTGATCCATAAAACGAATAGTTGGTTAATCGTGATCCATAAACAGTTGACCGTGAGCTTAAACGGTGTCGTACCTCAGGATTCGTTAATCTGCTAACCTGGGATGGAGGGCGCAAGTCCATCCATATATCATTTCCGGCTGGTCATATGTTTGTTGAATTCATGTGTTTGATGCATTTCATTTGACTGATTAATCACTTACTTGAATGTTCTGTTGTAATTGTGATATGGAAGTTTTCACTCACTAAGCTAGTATAGCTTATACCCCAATAGATGTTTAAATGAACAGGTTATCTCAAGAATGCAAAGTGGGGACCGAAATGGTTGGAGCCGAGAATGACTTCGGGATTTCGGCAAAGATTAAGAATGTTTGGAGTTATCAGCTAGGTTTTATGATTTGCCTTGTAATAGTTTAATGTAGAGAAGTCTTTGGATGAATGTAATTGAAGTATAATATGTTTTGTATTTGGAGTATAGTAAATTGAACTTCCTTTACATTGTTACTCAAGTTATATCAACATAAAATGTACCACTTCGATGTATCTTCTCCATGTGTTGGACGCCTTGTACATAGTATGGAAGCATTTGTGTGACATGGGTGGTTATTCTTAGGCTTTAATATTGTGTACGGTGGACTGCCACGTTTAGGGTACCCTTTGAGGCGTGACAATAACCACGTGAACTCAAACACAACCAACCTCCAATACATATGAATCCATTATCAAACTAAACACCAACACACTAAAACACCACAAAAACCTAGAAATCGACCTCTAAACCACATCGCCTACTGCCATCCATTTTGCATTGGTCCAACCAAAGAGATATGGAGAGAAGACTCCTATTAAACCCTTCATCGACTAGATTTTTCCTTAGTTCGAATCGATTTGAAGCCAATGCCAACCTATCCCTCACTATAAGAAATTTTGTCTCTTACAAGAAACAAATTGCGATGAGCAAAGGCTTTTGTAACCAATTAAGTTAAAAAAAAAACAAGGATTTCCTTACAAAAAAATCGTTTAAATTTTACACAGATTGGATATATAATAAAAAAAAAATTATTCCTTACTACAAGCTATTAATATTTCTTTTGATTAAAAGTGTTGGCATGATACCACCGAAAAAATCACTGCCACACTTTCATCTCTTCATAATTTATTGCTCTCTCCCTTATTCCCTCCTCTTGCCTTTTATTTCTATTTCATTTCCCACCTGTGCATCTTGTTTCTTTTTTCATTTACCTCTCTCGCCCTTATCTCTTGTATCTTGCTATTCCTCAACGAATCCTTTTTGAGAAATGAACATAGTCACATCCTTAAGGTATTTGATTTCCTTTTTCATTTCCTAATTTTTTCTTGATCTTCTTTTGCTTATCTTTCTAAATATTTTTTTTTGAGAATTGATTATTTGATTTCTTTTCAGAAACAACTTGACCAAGAGGTTGAACATAAACACCTTAAGGTACGTTTTTTTTATCATTATTCTTATTTTTAAACTAATATCTACACCATGTGTTTTGTCTATTTTTATATTGTGTGTTTCATCTTTCATAATCCCATTACTTAATACACATGTACAGTTGTTGGGGTTTTTATTTTTGAAATCTCTTATTGATTGTCATGTTCTGATGCTTACAGACACAAGGTGACTTTGATTGGTTTGACATTCTATAGCTTACTCCTATAAACCTATGAGAAGAAAAAAAAAGGATATATATTATATACAATAGCTTAATTTTTAGCAAAACAATGATAATTATGATATATATATATATATATATCCAAATTAAAATTAATATTTGTTAAAGAACACTTGGTGTTGTTGATTAGATCAAAATAAAAGGACACTTGCAATATATATGTTTATTTTGCTACTTATGGAGGTTGTTTCCTCTCTTTTTTCTAAATGAATTTGATCATTTTGATTGACCCGAATCACTAGTTAATAATACAAGAAAGATTCTTGTGTAACTTTCTTGTTAGGTAGTAGGTTTTGGTTATTTTTTATAGCTTTGAGTTTTTGTCAAGGTAAAGAAAGGCTCTGAGGGAATTGATTAAATGAATAATTACAGATAGAGAAGACTATCTTAAGCTTCCTATGTTTCTTTGAAGAGGAATTATTGTTAGACTTGAGTTACTTTCTAAGAAAGTATGAACATTGATGTTTGGTTAAAAAATAAGAAATTCTATTCTATCTTTTCGTAGCTAATGTTAAATGGCAAGATGGTGCTTGTGAGGTAAATACTCTTGTGTGGTGTTGAACTTGGCATTATGACTGATGCCTCGTAATTTTAATTTAAGAGTGGTAACTTGAGAATGCACTTTTAGGGCTGTTAAGCAATTAGAGACAATGTAGTTGCTTAGGAATTAACTTAAGATGGCATTCTAATGAGTTATTGATTAAGTTTAGAGATTGTTTAATGCCAAAGATACAAAGATTAGGATTTGCTGACCAGTTGGCACTTAGCTTGAAGTGGGACCAGGTTGTGGGACTGCTGAAGGTCTCAATTGAATTTTTATGGTTTCTAATGCTACTTTAAGTCAAGAATGATAGAAGCATTTACATGAAAATTTTCTAGAGCCTAACTTTTTAGGTTTATGTCCTTTCTGTTTGATATCCACCTTTTGATTTTTTTTCTTTTCTAATTATCATTTTGTTTATGGCTTTGTTACATGGAGTTGGACTAGAATGTGGCATGGAATAATCATGGGATGACTCAATATGATTGATTGATTAACTCAAATATTTGTAATGCTAAGTATTTAGAAGACACTAGCAAATTGGACTAATTTCTTGTGTGTTTGATTTGTAAAATGTTTTACCATATAGAATAGCTATTTTATGTAATACTCGATGATGGATTTCTATTCATTTCCTTCACCAAAGGAATACTATTCCCTATAAAACGCTTTTATTTTTTCTCTTTTAAATGCCTTTGTCATGCCCCGAGGGTACCCTAAACGTGACAATCTGCCGTATATAATATTAAAGCCTAGGAATGACTACCTTAGTCATGCAAAGGCTTTTATATCATATACAAGGCATATAACACATAAGAAGGGATGCATTAGAACAAGGCAATTTACTCTGATAAAAATTAAGTAATAAGGCAAGAGAAATACTTAACATAAGACATAAATAAGGTCAATTACAATTCTTAGAGTCATACCCTCATTAATGTCTTCAAGTTTATATAAGTACACTTCCTAGTAATCTCCAAATATTAACATAACATATATTACTCATAAAGAAATTCAAGGTGGTAAATTCCTTCTATACTCCCACTTCTTTCATAAAAGCTCGATAATCCACCAGTGGTTTTCTTAATGTCCCATTCTTGAATGAAGTTCAATAAAAACTATGAGGGTATAAGCTTAAAACAAGCTTGGTGAAATGTTCCCTTGTCATTCGCACCGATAACCATAGTCAAACAAGTTGTTTTAGTCAAGTATATGCTATGCTTATGCAATAATGACATGAATAACACACATATGTACAACTATTTTGAACCTATGCATAGAATGGATTTACACCCTCCATATCAAGGGTTAGGGAATTGTTGATGAAGGTTTCTTGATCTTCTACTGCTAGTCCCCAGGCACTTGCCTAAAGCATTCGGTTGGCACAGTTCCAAATCTAGGGTTGCATTCCTCAAACGATGTAGATTCCCTTGGAAGGAGCATGGCTTGTGCTCTAGCACGCTCGTAGCCCATCCAACTCTACGAGCAAAAATAGCAGCCTTCTGAAAATATGACTCAATGGATGCTATACGTGACTGTTTTCTTGTTAATACTATTCTACATTATGATTCATTAAAGGTGATCAATCAATTTAAACACACAAAGCAATCAAGCATACAAATTTATACACATAGTTAAACAAACATTCTAGTGTTGCGATATGCTTAGCATTCACTTAATCATACAAGCAAAAGAAACACATACTTAACCCTTGACAATTCCCAACACATACCCATTTTTATCTTTTCTTATCATGTTAATGTAACTATTTTATAAGCACAAACAATGTAATGAATTTATGAGGAAAGACTCACTCGTTCATATCGCAATCCGCTTAGTCGTAGTAATTCTTAGGAAGGAAGTCTCATATTCCTCGTTATCTAGATAAAAGAAATATCCGGAATGAGTATTTCATAGAGGTTCTATTTAAAATGTCTAATTCTATCTTGTTAATTTCATCAAAATTTGGATTATGTGAAATTACAATTTAAAGTGGTCATGCTTGCTTGTTTTAACTCAGAATTTCGCATATTAGATGTCGTTTTCTACCTACTAGAAAAGATCTATCTATTTCTAAGGTTATTTTTGTTGTTTAAAGCCATTTGGGTTCCAAAATGGGTTTGGTTCGGAATAGACATTAAAATTCCAACCTTCAAATTGAAAAATTTCCCAAGTTTTACTCCACTTAGATATTTTATATCAGCCATATAAATATTTCTTCTTTTGGAAATCATTTAATATTGACAATAGCTCTTGTCATATGCATGATCCTAGTGATGTTGTTTTAAAATAAAATTTGTAAACAATTTTTGTGAAAGATAGAGTTTTGTGAAATGTCATTCTTTGACTTGTAATCGAATTTGCTATTTTGTAAACATGTGACTCAATAATAAGAATCATAGTTCAATATATATTTTGAAATCTCAAAGGTCTCATATTTGAAAAGAATTTTATTTTATAATTATTTTACAAGACACAATTTTACTCTTTGGTGGCACGAAACTCTTTTTCTTATAAAAATTTTCTTGAGTTTGATTCTTAAACAAAGTATTAATTTTTAGATTTTGTAAATATGAAACTTAATTAAAAAAAATCATGATTTTATATTTATTTTAGAGTTCATGAATATTTTATTTTCATATTAAACTTCTTTTAACTAAGCATTTTTCAAAACACGAAGCTTTATATGGTTATGTAAAAAAAATCATTTTAAGTCTTATTAACTCTAAAATGTTTTAAGTTTTAGCATGAGAAAAATTAAATGAATGACGTATTCTAAATTTTTATTCTCATAATAACTCTTTCTCTATTAATAGTTTTTTCAACATTTGGGTATTTAGGGGGTTGTTGGGAGAAAACTAAAATTTTGAGTTGTTACAAATGAATGTCTTCTTATTATAACTATTGTTTTTGTATTTTCTTAACTTCATAAATTTTCGCATTGTTAAAAATTGGATCCCTTATGTTGTCTATCGATTTTATTTTCTAAGTGAGTTTTTTAACTAGTGGGTTGGAAAGAGAGTAATGGAACCACATAATTAAGTCTTGAAGAAACTTTGCATAGAAACAACACTAAAACTTTATGATGAACCTATTTAAATTTTGAAAAGGAGGTCGTTGAATCATGATCATAGGTTTTAATGGAAATTTTTCCTAAGTGTCAAAAATTATTTTTATAGAGACTTTAGTTTTATTTTTATAAAAGAAAAGAACTCCTTTTATTTCTTAAAAAAATTCCATTAAGACAACAACATTATAATTATATATAAATATGAATTTATAGCTATGTTGTATGATAAAAGAAAAATAACTCATATAGAAGAGAAAAGAAAACGTATAAGAAAGCTTTAAGTAAAAGAAAGAGAAGAAGATTTTGAAAGTCTTAGATTTTTATTTAAGTCTTCTCGGGACTAAAAAAAAAAAAAAGAAGACAAATCCATAAAGAAAAGCAAGAAAATAATAATAACAAAACATGGGAGTCTTATTCATGTCAAGACTCTCTAGGACTTAGATTATGTACAAGTCCCAAAACGTTTTAACTTGATGAGGACAAGTCTAAGACTATAATATGACTAGTCTTAATTATTTAAGTATGAAATAAATAAATGAGTAATAAAATACGAGCATAAATAAAAGGTTAGATTAGTGAACATTTAGGCTCTGATAAATATAAATACATATATATATATACATAATAATATAAAGAGTTAAGTTAGGATCATGAACATAATACAACATGAACACATTATGAAGATAAACAATACATGAACAACATGTTGTTTTCATGATTCCATTTCCCTAGCATTAACATAATGGAGATTTATATAGAACCAAAACACACATAATGTTTATATGTTACATGAACAAAAAAGAAGATTTTAGAATTTTTACTTAAGGTTAATGGAGGTTTGAAGATGGAAGAAACAATTGGATGGTGTGTTTATTTTTACTAAGGAAGGATAGATGAAAAGAGTGTTTGAATGGGAATTTTTAGAGAGAAAAGTTGTGAAGAGATTTTGGTAAAGTTTTGAGATGTGAAATGAGATGTGTGAAAGAAATAGATGAAGAGGTGATATTCATAGAAAATTGTGGAGGGATTTTAGATGTAATAAAATAAATTGAAAAAGAAAAAAATTGGAAGAAGAAGAGGGGAGTAACGCTGGCTATAGAGAGAGAGAGAGAGAGAGAGAGAGAGAGAGAGAGAGAGGAAGAGTGTGTGATAAAAAATTAATTTTGGTAAAGAAAAGTATAAAGTGTAAGAAAAGTTATGTAAAAATTTGTATTGGGAAGGTAAATTGTAAGTAATATGTGTGTAAGTTGTAAGAATAGGTTTGTAAGAAAAGTAGAGATAACTGAATAGTAATAAATAGTAGAAAAGTATAATGAATAGTAAACAAGACAAATAAAATTACCGACAGTAACGTAAACACGCATAAATAGGCTATATTTGATACTTTAGAAACCATACAATTATGAAACTGATTTTTATAAATCCTTATGAAATTACAAATCTATATTAATTTTCGAAATATTTTTGTTCTTTTGAGTGCCTGGATCTTGTTTTCAAAAACGCATCCGTTTGCTTTTGAATCAAACGAATTTTGGGCGAGTATGATCTTTTTAAGATGTAAGACATTATATCAGACTGTAATATAAGGTTATCTCATTTTTACTATTTTAGGGTTCAAGCACGGGATTGTCGGATCTAGTCTTACAAGGGCTTGTTGTTGACTTAGGTGACTTTTAGGGTTTTGGTCTCAATTCCGGCTTTAAGATTTACTCGTAAAATTTTAAAATATAAGGGTTTATATCATACTTATATTTTCGGTTCAAAATTTAAGTTTCATTTTATTTTTATGGTTTATTTAATATTTTACAGTTTTCAGGATTGTTTAATTGAGTCTAGGGTTATGCGTTGACTAGAGTTGACTTTTGTTATTAATTTAAATTTTTTATTCTAAAACTCGTCTAGGGGTTTATTTGTTGAAATTTTGACATAAAATATTACTTGGATATACTATCTTGATTTTCATGTTAGAGGTCAGATAGGTGAATTGTTTAACGTATGAATTTTGAGTCAAACGATTATTGATTCTTCCATTTTGTTTTTGAAGGCTCTCATTTTCTTAAGGTTAAGAAATTTCGTATTTGATCTTATTTAGAATTTCTAGATTTCGGCTTTAAGTTGAGTCAGTTTTAGGATTTCGATTTTGGTTCTTAGCTCTAGAATTATTTCCTAACAGTTTTGAAAATTTCAGAAGTTTACACACTCCAATCATTAAATAAGTGAATTGCTATTGATGGATAATACTATGATCTTCGTATTGACAGTGCCGACTTTTAGCATGCCAAAGCAATAGTCACTATTATAAACAGGGATAGACCCATGAGAGGTCTACTGGGGACCCTGACCCCTAGGAAATTTTATATTATTTTAATAGAACAATAAAAGATTTAGCTATATGGATAAAAAATGGGTTAATCACATGAACTAGGTATCTGTGATGGTGTAGTGGTTACACGTTCGTTTTACATGAAAGAATCGCAAGATTGATTCCATCAAGCTACCACTTTTGTGTTTTTTGCTTGTGCTACTGCATAGCTTTTAGTCTTGCCACTTTTATCTTTATTTGTTGCACAATCCCACCACTTTTGTTTTGAATTTTTATTGTGTAGCAAAGCCATTCACATTGCTCTTTTAATATTTATTCTAATTTTTTAAATTTCGTTTATTTACATTGTTTGTTTTAGTTTTTGTTAGTATAAATATGCGTGCTCTTTACACTTTTTATATAGAAATTAATTAGTAATTTATTAGAATAAAAAAGAAAATGTTATTAGGGTATTTTTGTATTATGCATTACTAATAATTTGCTAGATATTGTTATTAAAATAATATAATTGTTAAAAATATTAATAATAAAATATCTCATAGATTATAAAAATTGTTCTTTTTCAAACACTTTATTAAGTTATTTTTAGATGTTTACAAATAATTTAATAATTTTTATCACATGTACAATGTATTTATAAAGTTACATAACTTAATTTTTACATTTCCAATAAGAGCAACACTATAGGTATAAACAAATAGCACGAAAAATGTTCCAAACATATATTTGGAAAACTCATAATGACTTGATCACAATACAAATATAGCCATGCCTAGAAATGTAAATGGTGACAAATAATTTAGATAATAAATTCAGTAGAGGATTCCCATTCTTTAATCATTGTTCCTTTAATAAAAGAAATGTCATATAAATAAAGATAATCATCATGAACTTTCTATATAGTATTTTAATAAGTTTCTATATAACCATAAAGATAATTTAGAACTTTAATAATTATTTTTCACGTGTTATGTTCTCTTTTTTTATTTTGTTATATTTCAAATAATAGATAAATAAAATCTCACAAAATGTAGTATAATTACAAGATAAAGTGAATTTATAATATAGGTAAATCCAATATTGACATTAAAAAAGAAAAAACTCGGCCCCCCATTGTAATAATTCTGTGCTCATCCCTGACTACAAATGATTGTAATGGTGTTTGTATTGGAACCCGAAAGTAATGAGGAACTAGAAAAGTCACTTACACTTTTCTATAAAAAATTGTTTTAATTAGAAGCAATGAAGCATTTGTTGGTTAGGGGAATTGGGAAATTGATTGAACCTCACTGAATGCACCCTAAATTTCATTTTTGTGTGTTTCAATTATTCATTGTTAGTGTCAAAGATAGTTGATATTTGTTTGTGCGTTGAATTTAGGGAGTGTGACACGTCTAAAGTTTGTATCTTGTTGTATTGTTTCATGGGGAAAATTTTCTTTTGTTTATGATAGCAATGAAATTTATTTTAAATTTCCCACATTTAATTTGTCCTATTATTGTGTAAATTGCATAAACTTAGAGGAATTGACTTATTTAAACTTCTTTATTGATATAGGAGCAACTCTACCAATTGGATCAATGATGCAACAAAGGGCAAACACGTAAGTTTAAAAGTTTTAAGGAATATCATCTATGGGCTTACTGTTTTTCTTTTATAAGCATTGAGTTTTAATTAGTCCCCATCCATACTCATTGAGTAATAGAGATCTGGATTTGATCCACATAAATCATAAATGAATATTTTTTGTAGTCAACATTCTCATTTAGTACTGTGATTGGAAGTATACCTTGCTCAGACAATTAGCTGAAAGTAATATTTGACACCAAAAACACTTGCAATAATACATATCCATTAGTAATGATAGTTTGAGAAATTTAAATAAAATTGACTTATTTATAGTGCTAGGTCCATTATGTTTCAATACCCACTTCCATTATATGTTATCTATTTATTATTCTTTTAGTTTTCAGGATTTTTCAGTTAGTTTTTTTTTATATTCATTTATATAATATACTATATCTCCATGTATATGTACTCGAAGAACATAGTGGAAAGTATACATGATAAATTTTTAGTATACGATATCGATCATATGGTAGCTAATTTGATGCTAGCAAATGATTTTTAGGGTCTAAATTTTATAATGTGTTGCGACTCGAATGTAAGTAGCCACTTGAATGCAAGTGTAATAGGATAATTTTGTAATGTCTATATTGATTTTTTTTTTCTGATGTCTAGCATACATATATTAACTAATATGATTTCTTAAGGATCACAGGTGATGGCATGTTGTACTATAATGCCATGTCACTATTTTGTTACAATCCTTATAGAAAATAGTATTGCACTATTTAGCCATAATATCTACTAAATTCCACAAGTTACTATCCATAATATTCTATCAGCATATGGACTACTACACTACGTTGGCCCAAGGCCAATTTATTTACTCCACTTGGGCTTCGCAACACAGCAGCTCGGTTTAGACTTTCTTCTTTCTCCTTTTGTCAAATGGCTAACTCGATGACCTCTTCTAACTTAACTCCCTCACTCCCATCAGTTCTTAATTCTACTGTCACTTTGACATATCAAACCCTATATCATCTCCCTCTCCTTCAAAGTTCCTTGCCTACAAGGAATGATTGGGAAACCGAAGCTCAAGATCATCAAGGAACTCCCAAGTAGCATCTGTAGGGGATTGATTCTTCCAAATGATAAGTACCATCGTTCCTACTCTATTTCCTCTTTTTATCATCTTTCGATCGATGATTGCATGTGGCTCTAACTCCGGATCCGTGTTCATTGCATATGGAATAGTTGCTTGAACTGTTCGAGAACCATGATGCCTTCTTAGTTGGGAAACATGGAAGGTGGGATGGAGCTCCGTTCCAGCTGGAAGCTTAAGACGATAACCCATAGCCTCTATCTTATCAATTATATTAAATGGCCAGTAATATGTTTGGTCAATTTCTATGTTTTGATTCCCTTCAATGAGTTTTGTTTGTAAGGCTGTGGTTTTAGAAGGACACATTCCCCTATTTGAAAAATCCTCTCCAACCTTTTCTGATTTGCCAGCTGTTTCATTATATTCTGGGCATGTTTGAGGTGAAATTTAAGTAACCTCATCGTCTCCTCTCTTTTAGTGAGCATTTGGTCAATTGCTTCGTTCTTTGAATCCCTAGGAATGTATGGTAGATGCACTGGAAGAGGATAGCCATATAGGATTTGGAATGGGGTGGAGTGTATATTGGTGTGATAGTTAGTGTTGTACCACCATTTCGCTAGGCTCAAGTGTTAACTCCACCTCTTAGGTGATTCCCTAGTCATACACCTCAAATAAGTTCCTAGGCACTGGTTCATCGCTTCGGTTTGACCATTTGTTTATGGATGGTAAGCTGTAGATATGTTGAACTCTACCCCTTGGAGACGAAAAAAATCTTGTCAAAAGGAACTAACAAAGATTGGATCATAGTCACAAGTGATAGTTTTTGGCATCCCATGCAATTTATAGATATGATAGAGATAACATTGGGCTACCTTAGCAGCTATATATGGGTGAGAGATGGCCACAAAGCGGGCATACTTACTTAGCCTGTTGACAACCACCAAGATCAACTCTTTACCATTAGAATTAGGCAACCCCTCTATAAAGTCCATGCTCACATCCTACCAACACCCATTAGGTATTTTGAGTGGCTATAAGAGACCAGGTGTGGCCATATTCTCTTGTTTAACCCTCTGGCATTTATCACATTCTCTGACCCATTGTCTTACTTCCTTTTCTAGCCTTGGCCAATAAAAGACACTGGAATTCTTTGATAAGTAGCTTGAGCACTCGAGTAGCCCCCTAAAGGACTCTCTTGATAGTAGCGTAATAGTTTCTTCTTGAGTTCTTGAGAAGGACCCACCACTGTTCTCCTTTCCTTTTGAGAATACCTTGTTCCCAGGTGTAATTCTTAACTTCTTGTCTTTGTTGTAGCCTTGATATGATTTCCGCATAATCTCCTTGCATCTTCCAGCTTTACTTAACCTCCCCAATAAAATTAGTCAAGGCTGATGAGACTACCAAATTTTGTAGTTGTTGACATTTGACTCTTGATAGAGCATCAGCTGCTCTATTCAAGGCTCCACTCTTGTACTCTATATCGTAGTCCATTCCAACCAACTTAGTAAGCCACTTTTGTTGGATAAGAGTAATTAGGCATTGACCCAACAAATATTTCAAGCTTTGATGGTCTGTCTTAATAGTATAGTGCCCCCTAATCAAGTAGTGCCTCCATTTTTCAATAACATAAACCAAAGCCATGAGTTCCTTCTTGTATATCGACAGCCCTTGGTGTCATGGTGCCAAGGACTTACTGATATAGGCAATCGAATGATTCTCTTGCATGAGTATTGCTCCTATCCCATCTCTACAAATGTCTGTCTCTACCATAAACTTCTTTGAATAATCTGGTAAGCGAAGAACTAGAGGCTTCATTAACTCAGCCTTGAGTTTTTCAAAAGCCTTCTGTGCTCCTGAGCTCCATGCAAACTAGTCTTTCTTTAAAAGCTGATTCATAGGCCTTGCTATAATCCTAAACCCAAGGATAAATCGGCGGTAATAACCAGCTAGCCCTAAGAAGCCTATGAGCTGCCTTAAATTAGTGGGAATTGGCCATTTTGCTGTAGCTTCAAGTTTCCTTGGGTCCATCGCTACTCCTTCCCTTGAAATAATGTGGCCAAAGTACTCAATCTGAAGTACCTCAAAGGTGCATTTGCTTTTTTTAAGGTATAACCTTTCCCTTCTCAAAACTTTAAATACATAATGCAAGTGCTTAACATGGTCTTCCATGTGCTGGCTATACAACAAGATATCATCAAAAAAGACCAAGACAAACTTCTTTAGATATGGTTTAAATATACGATTCATCAATGCTTGGAAAGTTGAAGGGGCATTAGTGAGGCTAAATGGAATCACTAGGAATTCATAGTGTCCTTCATCAGTCTTGAATGGCGTTTTATACACATCTTTTGGTTGCTTTAGTATTTGGTGATAGCCGGACCTTATGTCCAATTTACTAAAATGGCAAGCACTACCTAGCTCATCAAATAAGTCCTCAATAATGGGAATTGCGAAGCAATCCTTGATGGTTTGCTTATTCAATTCCCTATAGTCCACACACATTCTACAAGAGTTGTCTTTCTTCCTTACTAAGACAACTGGTGTTGCAAACGGACTTTGGCTGAGTTGTATGACCCCACTCAACAACATTTCTTGCACCTTTTCTTCCAACATTATCTTCTGGAGAGAGGAATACCTAGAGGGCCTTAGATTAATTGGTGATAATTGATCTTGAAGGTGAATTTGGTGATTGAAAGCCTGCTGGGGTGGTAGTGACTTAGGTTCCTCAAACAAATCATGGTACTCTTTAGGTATATCCACTAAACACAGTGGTAATCTTTGTTGCATGTCATTGACCTTGTCTGGTATTGGCCCTTGTATTACCAACAACGTACCTCGTTCATGGGTGGAGAGGTCATTAGTAAATGTGCTAATTCCTTTTCTTGAATTATGTTAAGTCTCTCCACTTCACTCCTCAACTCATAGCTTCGTCCTTGCCACTCAAACTCCATAATCATAGTCGTGAAATCCTAGTTCACCTTCCCTAGAACTGATAACTAGGGTATTCCTAAGATGAGATTACTTGATGATAAGGGTAGCACGAAAAATGTTGCTGAAAATTCATTCCTTTGCATGTGCCAAGTGAAGTTTTCAACCTTCCCATTGCAATTGAGTTGGGTATCATTCACTAATTTCCTTGATTGGTGCTATTTTAAAAACTTGATAACTAACTCCTTTAATCAACATCTCATCAATGAACTCGGTGGAACTGCCCGTATCAATCAATACACTAAGATACCTCTTTTTATAATACCCACTAGCACGCAAGCTTTCTTTAATCCTCACAGAGCCACTACTCAGGGAGCATAGGGTAAGTTGTGCTAACCTTTCCTCTAATTCTGTCACTTCGGTGGAATCTTCAACCCCTTCACCACCTTCCTCACTTGGTTTAATCACAAGCATGTTAAGCTTTTTACTCTTGCACCCATGTTCAGGTCCAATAGGCTCATGACACTAGAAACATTGTTTTTTTTCTTCTTTTCTCTTCTAGTTCTTCGGATGTGAATCTCTTAGTAGCTCTAAATGGTTGGTTGGTGTTTCGTCTAGGTGGATGTGTCAGGTTAGTAGCCGGAAGGGTTTGGTTTTTATGTTGGAATGGTGTTTGGTTTTTAATGTTTGGAGTTTGATGTCTATGTGTGGTTGATGTGCTTGGGCTGTAAAGAGAGGTAGTTTGTTTAGAAGGTCTCAGGTTACTTTTGGATGAAAGGATGGTTACCTCCTGTAGTTTGGCTAGTGTTTATGCTTGGTTGAGAGTATTAGGCTGAAACATGCGAATTGGGAATTGGATTTTAGGTTTTAGCCTACTGAGGAAACAACTTATTAGGTGTAGTTCAGGTAATTGGACTTGAGTGGCTAGATGCATAAAGTCATCCATGTATTCTTGTAATGTTCCTTCTTGATGTAGCTCTTTGAGCTCGACCATAGGATCTTCAAATATGCGCTCATTAAATCTAGTTTGGAGAACCTTAGTGAGTTCTTCCCATGTCATAAGGCAAGTATCACTTCTAGTCTTAGAATATGATAGATACCATTCATACGGCTTATCTTCTAGATACATAGATGCAATACTGACCTTGACATGTTCGAGTGTGCCATCTAAGGCAAAGAATTGTTCAGCCCTGACCTGCCAATTCCTAATTCCTTCCCCATTGAACATTGGAAACTCCACCTTGGTGCTTCTTACGGGTAACTGATATCCATTTATGGTATTAATATTGCTGTCTTATCCATGTTGTAGATGTCCTGGAGGTGCTGATGCTGGTTGTTTAGCATGATAGGCCACACTGGATGGGGAACCAATCATGGCATTGTTTACTTGTAGTTACTGTCGAAGTTCCTCCATTGTTTGGCTGTGTTTATCCAATGATACTTGTTAACTTTTGAGGGTTTCAGTGAACATTTTGACCTTGACCCAAGCATCATTCTTGTCTGCTTGTTCCTTTACCATCCGAGCCAGCTCTTCAAATTTCTTAGGTTCACCTGCCATCACCAGAAGAGCTATGATACCAATTGATGCTAGCAAATGATTTTTAGGGTCTAAATTTTGTAATGTGCTGCTACTCGAATGCAAGTAGCCACTTGAATGCAAGTGTAATAGGATATTGACTTTTTTTGATGTCTAGCATACATATATTAACTAATATGATTTCCTAAGGATCACAGGTGATGGCATGTTGTACTATAATGCCAGGTCACTATTTTGTTACAATCCTTACATAAAATAGTACTGTACTATTTAACCATAATATCTACTAAATTCCACAGGTTAGTATCCATAATATTCTATTAGCGTATGGACTATTACACTATGTTGGTCCAAGGCCAATTTATTTACTCCACTTGGGCTTCGCAACACAACAGATCGAGCCATAGCAGCTCGGCCAAAACTTTCTTCTTTCTCCTTTTTGTCAAATGGCTAACTCAATGACTTCTTCTAACTTAACTCCCACACTCCCATCAGTCCTTTCTTCTACTGTCACTTTGACATATCAAACCCTATATCACAATTCTAGTGAATTATATCATATATGTATTATTAGATACATATAAACATATAATATTTATCATGTTTATACGTGAATATATTATATGTTTATTTTATAATAAGCATGCATGCATTCTTGTATTATATTCTCATATGTCTTGCTTTGAAATTGCCATAGTTAGATAAAAATGTAAGTACGTGTATGCAAAATTAAAAATTTAGGATGTAAGATTGTATATAAAAACTAGAAACTTTAGGATATAGAATTTGAATATAAAAATTGAATTCAGCATAGATTTAGGTTTACTTGTTTTAATGGTCTTCATAAGAATATGCTATCAATCCAAGTGATATTATGTAAATATTATGATATATGTTATATTTGTTAGCATTCGTGTGGTGATTGAAATCAATATAACCTATAATATATAATATTAGCTCGGATAACATTAGGATTAGATCATGAAAAGACAAAAACATCCTAAAAAAAGTTTTGTATAACACATTGGGTTTATGTTTTTGTATAAAGTAAACCTGCGACATGCTTTGTTTGATTAGGGATTGGCAATTGGCGTTGTATACATGTTTAAGAAATCGTTGATAAATTACTTGTGTGTGATGATATTTTAAGTTCTCTATACACACTTATCTCAATAAAAAATTAAAAACTAAAACTTTATGAAATGGAATAAAGCTTCTTGTTTCTTTTTGTTTTTTCTTGTGTATGGACTAGATAATAGTAAAAATAGTTTTATTGGCTCACATATAAATGTCATATAATTATTTTTTGATTTACCAAGTAAATAAATAAATTGGGGTTTCTAAAAATTAGGCTCTTTTTAGGTGTTTTCAAAACCTAGAATAAAAGAATTAGCCTCTTTTAAGATTTTTCAGAAAATAAAACATGAGTAGATTATCTCTTAAATTTAGTGGTTTTCACAAATTAAAATTAATCAATAAGCTAAAGGATTTTACATAATCAAAACAAACTATTAGGACCTAATTCTGACTAGTGGATACATAAGAATTTATTAGGTGGTTAGGAACATGAAAAGATTTTTTTTTTAGGGTTTTCTTTAAACAAATGCAAAAATAATTAAAACCTTTTTAAAACTTTGTTTATTAAAAAGACAAAAACATTTTCCGTTTTTAGAAATTAATATGGATTTCTTTAGGCTTTTTTCATAAGAACTAAAATTTGGAAAGTGATAAACCCGAATTGAAAAAGGTATATTCTTTTATTAGCTTATCATTTATGGCCTATTTGATTCAAAATTTTAAAACCTATAAAAATCTAGATAACTCTTTAGAGTTATAAAATATTACTCATTGGAATCATCAATTTTTGGTTTTCCATAGATTAGTGGCTGAACTAAACCAAATTTGTGGATTACAAGCCAAACTAAAAATCAAGCCACACTTTGGTTTTTGATTCGCCTTTTTCTAACTCTAGCTGGTGGCGACTCCACTAAAAAAAAGAAAACTATTTTCAAAACCTGACATTTACAAAACCGTATTGATTCTTAGTTAAGTGTTCAGTATTAAATGGACTAGGTTTAATACTGTTCATAATCTTTAGTAGGATAGGATTGAAATTAAGTTCAACAAATTGGTGACTTTGTTAGGGAAACTCGATGAGCTCGTCTTAGCTTAATTGGCTTTTAAAATTTTGGAATTTTGAAACATGGGTCTTAAACTTATCTCTTTGCAAATATTCTCACTTAGGGAAACTTGATGCGCCTTTTTTTTTTTATCTCCTTGCATAGGCTCTGGAAGTATTGGTAAGGCAAGTGTATCGGGTGCCACTAGGGGGTAGTCTTTTGAATTGGGAAGCTTTAATGGTGATTTTGACGTTTGTATCCATCATTGTGCATAGAAAGAGAAAACTCTTGCATAGTATGCAAATACCATGGCTTGATGGTCCCTATAAGAGTCTTTAGCATAGGCCAATTCAAAGCTAATCTAAAGCTACATCCAAAATTTGGGTCTAATCGGTAGAGTCCTCATGTGAGCTACAAAGATCACATTCTCCTTGAGCATTCCCAGTCATCCTAGCTGATGTGCTACCTCCTCCAAAGTGTAAATAGTCTCAATGTTGGTCAACTATCCCAATGAGGTGTGGAACTATACACTTAGCATTTGATCATGCCATATACTATTCTATAGCCTGGCTCTCTACCACACAATAATAGTCTCCTTCTCCATGTCCTTCGACATCACATAGAGGGCAATATCCTCACAGAGTACATGGAGTCGATGGTGATGCAAGATTAGAATCTCACTTGACTATAAGATGAAACTCATCCACCTTTTGCAAACCTCATTAAGGATATCTACAAAAGTACATCATAAAGACTAAGTTCCATTAATTTTCTACATGTACTATTTATATAATAATTTAAGTATAATCTTGACTTGGTTATACCCACACTCAATCTTACCTTAAGGTAGGCTTCCTAATTTCTAGGTTTAAGGTTAAGCGCTAATGCTTAACCATGCTCTGATATTAATTAAAAACCGTGATGCCCTGAGGGTAACCTAGTAAAAAAATTCCACCATATATGGCACCAAAGCCTAGAATCGACTCTTGAGTCTTTCAATAGCTTTGAATATCGTACATAAATGTACCATGACCAAGTAACTCAATATGGCTCGATAGTATTGAATTGATAATTCCATAAAATAACAACTAATCAAAATAAATAGTAGATAGATCTAGAATAATAAATACCATTCAAAAAGTACTGGTGGGCATAAAGTAATAAGTTAGGGTTATTTTCTTACAAAATACTACATGTATCTCTAGTTTATTAAAAGTAATCATGAGAGTAGGGCAACAAACGAACCGAGCAGAGCCAAATTTTTAAAGACTAAGGCTAGGCTCATTTAAATTTAGCAAGCTTAAGCTCGAGCAAAGCTTTTTATCAAGCCTGAAATTAAGGATTGAGCTCAACTCGTTTATGAAATGAGCTCGAGCAGAGCTTTTTATTGAGCCTAACGAGCTTTTATTATGCTGAAATTTAAGTTTGAGCTCAAGTCATTTAGATAGCCCGTGTTTCATTTTTTAAAATCTAAAATATAATATATAAGTGTTGCTACAATATATATACATAATTATTAAATAAAAATTAGTTTTTTTTGTTTTTATTATGTAGTTATAGATAATATATCATGTATGAAAAAAATTCACAAATTTGCTAACGAGCTTATTAGCGAGCCTAGTCGCGAGCTCGTTTATAAGCCTAAACTAGCTTGTTTGCTAGCTGTCTTATGAATTTAAATCAAAGCTCGAGGTTGGCTCGTTTAGATAAATGAGCTTTACCTTAGGCTTGGGCTCGGCTAGTTTACTAAGAAAGCTCAAGTTGAGTCAAGCCTGAAGTGAGCCAAGCTTGAGTAGCTCGCGAATAGCTCGGATCATTTGTAGCCTTATATAAGATATTCACTAGAGAAGAAAGAACTCTCAACTCTCGATTCCTTGCCATAAAATCCTATCTCCCAAAGAAAGCTAACCTATAGGTAACCTCGTCCAAGTTGATACTGAAGATAATCTTATAATAGCAAACTATAAAGGGATGAGCAACCACAAGCTCAGTGAGATATAATCCTCCTTTTACACCGTTCAAGCATATGACAAGCGAGTTGTATTAAATAAACATATGCAATGAAATTAAGTAAGTGAACAAATATATATAGCCAATTGGTAGCCATATATAGATAAGATTTTCACCATCCAGAATAGGGGTTGGGGAATACCCACTAACATTAATACCCAATAACCCTACTACTTTGGGATTCGAAACAATTTTCAGTGAAACACATTTTCTTTCCATATAGAGAAAATAGTATTTATATATATCTACATTCTTGAAGCAAAGTCTTCTGAAATAATGACATCAGTGTGACCCAAAAGATGGGTCGCCTTCTTCGAGATGACTTAGTTCCTATCTCCCAATATAAGACCCCTGGTACACATGCAGCCCTCCATGATCACACATCATTTGATCCATTGTGTAGTGGTGACATGGTTGTCAAACTCGAGTTTCTACGTAGAATCGCTAAGGGGTCGTAGAATTGGAACGTAAAATCGAAACGTAGAATCGTAAGATTCTATAACTAATGTAAATTTACTTACAAAAACTATTGATGTAGTTACTAAACTAATAAAATTTAAATACATTATGAAAATAAAGAATTTAGTATTAAATTAGTTATGAACAACCAAAATTTAAGTTTTACCAATCATAATTCACATATTGTTATTAATATATTTAGTGCAACTTTATATTTAAAATTATTATTTTTATTTAATGATGACTCATAATCTATAATTATTAAGATGTATTGCAAATCATTTAAATTATCATGTGTGAGTAGCTAGTTTTGTACAGTAATGAATTTTTCATATTCACTATATATTTGCACAAAAATCATTATATAAAAAATATCATATTTATGACAAATAAATTTATAGATAGAAAATTATTAAAAAGGAAAAAATATAGCACTATATATATTAGTTTAATTTTCATTCAAAATGTTTAAAATATATCATAGTATATAACCTAAAAGAAAATAACTCTATGAAAAATACAAAAAAAAAAGTAATAAAAGGAAAAAAATATTAAAAAACTAAAATTAAGTTAGATTAAGATAAATATCAAGAATCAACCCCAAAAACCCTAAATTTAAATATATTAAATTGATTGCATTTTTAAAGTTCAAATAGTAAAAAAAAAAGTGTAAAATTACAACTTTTACGATTTTACTACGATTCTACTTACGATTCTACTACCGATTCTACCACCGATTCTATCGATTCTACTCACGATTCTACGTTTCTACTTACGAGTTTACTCAAAAAACGATTTCGTTTGTGAGTTGAATCGAAATATCATCATTAACTCGTAAACTCGTAGAAACGTACAAGTAGACTCGCGAGTTTGACAACCATGAGTGGTGATGACCTTCAGTAATGCAATTGTGTAATGCATGCTTATATTTAATTATCAAACTGATATATTTTAAGTTCATTTAATTTAAGCGAGCAAGCAAGTATCATACACTCACATAACTATCCTAAAACAGTTGAATCCTTAAAGTGAAGTATAATTATAGTATTTTTATATTCAAAGTCAAACACAAGCAATCACAAGCAAAATTTCCCTTCTCCACAAATAATTCACTTATTAATTAATAAAACATCATATGCTATCCTACAAACACAAACAAGTATAAGTTCATGGGAATATACTCACAAGTCCATATCGTCTATCAGTTGTAGTAGTCAATTGGTAGGTTAATAGCAGAGTCACAATCATCTGAATATAGTAAGAAATATAAATATAAGAATCTATTGAAGTACTTAATCCTAAGATTTATACTCCAGTAGTTCATTAAACTTGTCATTTTGGTGCTCAAACTTCAGTCACCTAGAACTAATTAATTTTAACTTCGTTTTTGATGTATAAATAGTCAATTCGATATGGCTTGTCGAGTACTTTCTAATGTGCATTGTTTTTGAGGGAAAAAAAATGTAAGATGGTCAAATTTGTAAAACACATATGCAATTCTCGGCTAAAATATGATAAATTTAACTAAAAGTTGTTTTTGTGATATGTAACTTGTTTTTAGTCCATTTTTGATGAATGAGTAGTTGTTTTCGTAGGATTTTTCGAATGCAATCCATTGGTGACATTGCTTTCACTAAAGGAAAGTTTTAAAGTGGCGAAAAGAGGTAAATCAGATCACAGAATTTTCTCTCAATATCTCTACTTTCTATGTCGACATTTCTATTTATACTCTGATAAGCATTAAAAGTCCCTTACTAGGAATGCTCATTCAATAATATTTTATATTTATTTTATGTGATTATAATAAGAAAATATTACTTAATTGCTTAAATATTAATTTTAGGGTTAAGATATTTGGAAGATTTGAAGATGATTCAAATAAAATCAAGGCAAAATTGGTAAAATATGGACATGAGCTAATTTTTATACATGAATTACCTTGTGCATGGCCATGCTAAATGCTAGGGAAGAAGTGGAAAGTGACCAAAGCATCCTTTAGTGTGCCTTAGCTTTAGCACAAGTAGTGCTGGAAGTTATGCAAAGTGAAGAAAGTGTCCATAAATTAAGTTACAATTCTGTAGAAGCACGAGCATGACCAGGGAAGGAGGTGGTGCAAAAGAGAAAGCTAATCGGTGAAGATTTCTAGGAGTGCACAAGCTCGATCTCGGGTCGTGCAGAGTGATGTGCTATGTTGGTTGAAGGTTCTATATTAACATGGCCTGGTATGTACGTACCATGTAGAAGGTTGTGCAGACCTAAAAAAATTCCATACCTATAAATAAGACACGTATTTTGTGTATTTGATATCTTTGACCCATTAAAAAGCCCTAGAGACAGAAAATTATGAGCTTTAAGAGGAGAAGTACTAGAACATCATTGAAGATAACAAAAAATTCATACTCCTTCTAACTTAGCTATTATATTCCATTAAAGTTTTTATGAATATTTGTACATATATATTTATATAATATATAAGAATTCAGCATGTATATATATATATATATATAATTTAATCTAAGTTAAGTTATTGATGTGCGTCATGTGTGTTTGGCTTTGCGTCATGTAGTAGGGGCGGTGCATGGTGTGTAGCATGGAGCAACAACAGCAATTGCTGCGTGTGCGTTTAACGGTGTTATGGCAATACTATGGAGTGCTACTGTGTGGTTGCGTTAGCAGAAGAGAAAAGAAATGCAGTAGAAACAAAATAGTAGTAATAATGTCAACAATAATGATAAGGAAAAATAAATCTCAAGTGAATAAATGTGACACAGCTACATTCTTGTTGATGTTTTGGTAAGAATTGTTGTGTAGAGCATGGGGTAAGTGCAAGTGTCAGTAGCTTCTGTTGCTATATGTGCATGGAGCGCTCAAAGTGCATGACAAGTTATGTGCATGGTTGCTTTGTTTCCAAGCAATAGGGGAGCTTAACTTGTTGTTGTTGGTAGTTGACACAAATGGAGGAAGTAGTAGCAAGACAACAACGTGAACAAAAGGGAAAAAAAGAAGAGGAAACATAGAAAAAAAAGAAAAGAAAAGAAAAGGAGAAGAGAAAGGAAAAAGAAGAGAAGAGAGAAAAGAAGATTATTTTATCTTTTGTAAAAGGATGGAAAAGTCAAATGGATAAAAGGAAATTTTCCTCTTCTAGCCCATTCTTGTAGGATGAAATTTATCCTAAAGCCTATAATAGACTTACTAGGTATTGACATGCTATTTTATTCTTTTATTATATTTGTCCTATAGCTCATGAAAAGGAACTAAATATGATTAAGATGGTTTATGTTCACACATGAGGGAGAAAGAAAGAAAAAAAAATTCTTGGTTTTATATGTGGTAATTTATTCCACACGATCAATTTATCAAATGTGATTTAGGTTCTATTATTTTTTAAATTAAAATTTTAAGTCTATTATTTTTTAAATTAAAATTTTAAGTATCCTAATTTGAGTGTAGTATAGCAATTTAAATTATGATCAAGTCGACTCATTGAGTCAACAATCGGAATTTTAAGGGTTTTACATATGCTCCTAGAACCTACTCTGCTATCCTTTGTCATTTATTTTTTCATTTATCTTTGTATTTTTTTTTTGTGAAAAATAAAAAATTTGTAAGGAACTAATAAAATTGTTAGAAATTAGTTTAATCACTTTAAAGTAAATACGGTTTGCAGTTTGTAAATTGGCTTGCAAAAAGTTTGTAATTTTTCTTTTTCTTGTAATTAGTAATGGAGAGTCAAGGAAGTAGTGCACAACCAAGCTATGTTTATATGATCCACTTAGATAGCTACTCATTGCTTGCAAGTGTTATGGAATTTGGTTTAAGTTTAACAAGAAACATAAAGAATTCCTTGCAAAGAAGATTGGGCTACTCATGTCAATGGTGAAAATCTAATTCAACTAGAAGCTGCTTCAGACATTAGTCCACCATTATAATTCAGCTACTTTTGGCTTTGAGCTTAATTCCCACATGTTAGCTCCTACACGAGAGGAATACACCCAAGTAGTTATTCTACTTTAGAGTGGATTGATATGCTAGAAGAACTGCTACTACAAACGTAATTTGGGTGAATAGTTATTTAGCTGCACTAAAATTATATTGGATTTCTTAGGACATAAACAGGTTCCTCTGATAGGGAATATTAGTTGTATGGGTTACTTCTTATGGAGCGTGCTTAGACAGTTATGGGATATATAGGTCATTACTTACACTAAAATCTTAACTTTAGTATTGCTGGATGATTTAGAAGTCAATCTCTTTGTTGATAAATTAGGGTAAATTACACCGAAAGATTTATTTAAGATTACAATATTTCAAGTGGTTCATTTGAGGTTACAACGGTTAAACGATTAGGAAAGTAGGTCAATTGAGGTCACTATTGATATGTATCATAATGTGGCGGATCTTCTAAGTTTTAATTAATTTTTTTCCTATTGACACATGTCCATTGTGACTTCAATCGAACCAATTCTCTAAATGTTATGATCTTAAATGACCCACTCGAAATGTTGTGACTTCAAATGAAATTATCTTCACACGTTGTGACCTTTCGGTGTAACATACCTTAATAAAATTACTAACTAATTAAAGAGGATTGTTAACCACTGGCTTACCTGCTTTTTTAAGCCTATCTATGATCCAGAGGAAGTGAGGCCAATTTTATAAATTTATATAGGTATCTTGAACTTTGTTTTCCATTTCCAACACCATGTGAAGATTGCTTCTTATTGGGACCTGATGTTTTATGGCCTAAATTGACCCACTTACCCCCTAAGAGTAAAACTATTAGGATGTGATAAAGGCTAATGTGGAAGTCTTGCATTGAGATTATGAAAAACCCTTAGGGATGTGGAAGATGAGGTTCTAGGAAGCGAGAAAGAGCTTTAGAGGCAACGTTACTTGAGGAATGGGCAGGAATGTGGCAAGCTAAGAGCTAATCTAGACCAAGTCCAACAGGTGAAGTAAAGAAAGACCGAGTGAAGCCCATTTAAGTCAGTCTAGTTTGTCTAGTCTTTGAGTCTATGAAGTCAATGTTTGCTTATTGGGCATCTTTTGTAAATAAATTATTGAAAAATGTCTACTTAGTTATGTAATCGAGTTTAGAAAGACCCTTTAGGGTCAAGTTTTCCTATGTATGGATAGATTACTAACAAACTGATTCTAACTTTTCCAAAACAAGATGTTTGATGTTTCAATTTGTAAATATTTAGTAGAGTTAGAAAATTTTAAAAATATTAAAAAAATCTAAATAGATTTTGAAAACCATTGCATTAATGGACTTTCTATTGAAAAGTCTGCTTATACCACTTGTAAGTTGCTTCTGACAAGGTATCGGGGAAATCTTTGCATGTGATAACATCATTAAACCCATGCAATGACATTGACGTGTGAAACTTTGCAATATGGTCTTTAGAATCTCTAGTCTTGTTAGACTCTTTCACCATAGGGACTTTTAATTTTATGGGAATTGCTTTATCTTGAATAGCTTGCACAAAGGGAGAAAGTCCCTGGAGAATCATGGGGATAGATACTTTTCTTGCCCTCCTTCTCTTTAAAGATCCTTTTTATGATGCCTTCCAGCTGGTCATCATTTAACTGTCTAGAAGGGTGATTTACAACAGGATTGACTATCTACACTTAGGAAGCCTTTGCTTGTTAGGGTCTAGCAAGCATCTGATCATGGGGATTGCCAAGTCGAATTTGCTAGTTCTCTATCTGGTTATCATGATAATTGGCATTAGATTCATCATTCCCTTCAGTTGAGTGGTGTAGACACTCAAGCTCATTAATACGAGCTTGAAGCCTTTTCACTTTGCCACCGTGATCATGCCACATTCTTTCCAACTTCTCTACTCATTGTGGAGCCATATGATTGGAGGCTATGGGTTGTTCTCCTATTATCGAGGTAGTGAGATTCACATTGTTAACTCTTCTAAAGTTTCTGGCTATGGTTATTAGCGGAATAAATTAGAGGTAAGGATAAGTTTTAGAAGAATAACCTCTTACACTTTACCATAGAAGGTACTAAAAATTTGGTACCTTATCTTGTTGCAGAGTTTCTTTGATATAGACCTTTAGATCAATGGGCCTGCAAAAGAACAATAGGCTAATGGGCCTTGAGGGGTTGTCTGATGTAGCGACTCAACTAGTCAAGTTAGCAGAGTATATGAGAGAATAAGCAAAATGATAAAGGAATATGTAGAGGTTACCGGACATATTGTTGGAGAACATCTGAAGGTGTATTTATAGATCAACCCACACTACTTACTTGTTTGTGGAGAGAGTGGAGATCATAGAGGTCACATACTCAGTGGCTTGAGATTGTGAACTAGGATGTGCTTTCAACATTGAATTTAGATGATATTCTTAATAACTGCTTTTTTATTGAACTCATGGTTTAGAGAGACTAGTTCAATGCAAGACCTCTTTTGACTTTTGATTCGTTTCTTGAGTTTACATAAACTTGTCTCTTTATAGCTAATTTTGAGAATATTTTTGAACCAGTGATATTTTTGTAATTTATTTATTAAAATATTAATTTTTTCTTAACCTTACTAATAGGTGTAACATCATATTTTTGGCATGTAAACTTTGATTGATATTTCAGTTAACTACTTAAACTTTGAGATTATGAATTTTAGTAATTGATTGAAAATTTCAAAGTCAATGGTAGTACCTCTGTGAAATCCATCTAAAAATCATTTGCTTAATTTTTTTTCTTATTTTTTTACCAATTTTAAACCATCATATGTCCTAAATAATTATTTGAATGAAATATCCAACTTATCATATATGTGAGTAGTCGAAATGACATTTCATGATATGAATTTAACACATGTGGCGGTCAATTTAAAACCATTTACTAGAAAAGCTATTCTTTTGGTTGTCAAAAGTGATATTTTGGTAGAATTTTTTTTTCCTCCTTTTCAAAATCATTGCCAACTATACATTTTCTAGCTAAAATCTTAATTTAACAAATCCTACCCCCTTTTTTTTTTGTTGCCTAAAAAGCATGAGTTTATTATGCTGTACTCCATCATTGGCAAGATAACCTAAGCCAAGCCAAGCAACCTAATGTAACTAAGTTTACATTAACTTATTATCTCGTTCACTTTGCTGTATAGAATAAAGAGAGAATTGAATTTTAATTTAACAGAAATTTAATAAAGGTGTAATGATTATTATCATGTTTACTTGGTATAAATAGATAAAATAAGTAATAATGATAGTAGAAGTAAAATATCTACAGTACCTCCTTATCTTTATCATGGAGAGATAATATTTGTACATGTGATATTTTTAAAATAGAGGTATTTAACAAAGATTGAAAATAAACCATCGAAATTGTGTAAGGATATGAATTGGTATTTATTATTTTGTATAATAATAATTTATTATAATTTATCATTTTCCTATAATAAATTTATAATAGCAATTTTACATAGAATAAGAAGGTCCTTAAGGTTAGTGAAGACCAAGTCTTTTACACTTTGAGCACCACGACCCAGCCACATGCCCTTTGATCGCCTATTCTCAATGCTGGAGCACCAGCGTCCCATTGGCCGCCAGACCACCGCAGCCATGTCATGGAACTTCCCACCAACACATGAAACCTCTCAGCTTTCTATGAGTTCATTCACAGTAAATATTATTATGTATAATCAAAGTATTATTGCATATCTTTTTCTAGTAAGAATGAATTTCATTTAACAAAAATAATTATGCCAACAAAAATGATTGATACAAGAAAAAATACAGATAAATAGTTGGGATATAAAAATCTAATGTATGTGTGTGAGTATGATTTCAGATGCAATGATCACGTGCGTATCGTATGATTATCGTGCTACACGTGACCTAGAGAAACAACACGTGCAAAGGTGATCAGGAGAGAATCATATAGGAAAGAGGACCAGACAAACTCAATAGGCTCTAACACACATGTGATAGGCGAGGAAGCTAGAAAGCATTAACCTCACTAGATACCACGAATGCTGTATGCATTTTTTGAGTGAGTTAAGTAATTAATTAAAAAAAAAAAATGAAAATCCGATAGCACGACGTGGTTTATCTAAGATTTCGCTTAAGGACTAAGGATATTTATAGAAAATCTAGCTATCGATGTCATTCGTCAGATGAGACATATGACTAATGGCTAGGATGAGTTTCTCTTATAGTGGATATGGATGTGGGCTCCTTTGTAGACCCATGCTCATTAAAGTCTTCATTTGTAATGTATGTGAGCCAATTTAAGAAAGATTGGAATTGGGCAGGCCAATTCCAACGAGCCCTACTCCAAGTCTTCCATGCCAATTCTCTCATGATCATTCCAATTTAGCTAGACTTAACTCTTTAAGTCCTGTCACATTAGCCCAAAGAATTAAACCCAGATTAAAATTAGGCTCAAAGCCTTTATAATCGAATTCATACGTCTACAGTATGAATGGGCACAACTCTTCTAGAGTCGACAACATATCTTACATAGGGAGTACAATAATTTTTCCTAAAATAACAAAATACACTCAACGGTCCAGTGAATGAATCCCATAAGAAGGATAACAAGAAGGATAACGAAATTCCATTTCAAGGACGAAAACAACAAGGAGAAAAAAAAAAAAACATATAAAATAGATCTATTCTAAACTTATGTGTTCAATCTCCACTTCAAATGAGCTAAATCTGCAAATGTAGACTTGTGGTGGCAATGGAAATGTATATGTAACACAAATGGATCCGTGACGGTGTGGATAATAGAAACTTAAAGAGATGATTTAATGCAGAGGATCCATTCTCATCTTATATTATTTGTTTAATGTTATTGATTTTATTAATGAATTATTAATCATCATTCTATGAAATGGATCCAGGCTATCATAATTTGGGGAAACTAAAAGAAAAATTTTCAAATAACTTTAAAATTCCTCCAAATTTGTAAATGAAAAATTCAGAGGTCATGAAATACAACGCTGTAGTTTGTAATATTATATTTTTGATTTTGCCCCAAGGTGAGTAAAATATGTTTGATGAACCTGTTATACGCATCGCCTTCTCATCTGGGTGAAATATATGTATGTTCATATATTCTCAATTGTAAATATATATAACTTATATATTATATTATATGTTTTATTTTTTACCTTGCAATAACAAAATATGAATCGTATACTCGGCATTTTTATTCTTTTGACATTACATAATTATTCTTTTGACAATCTATATACTATATAACCAATGGAGTAGAAGATTTGAAAATGTTTCATATGTGTATAGACAAATAATTTTTACTTCCAACCATGATTTAAGAACTAAGAATAATATTGTATTTCGTATCAGAAATTGGACTAATCATTCAATTACTTATCTAATTCTTGAAATTAATAATTTCAATACCCAATTAATTTTTTAGGTAAATGGTATTACTCATGTTAACTCTAATTAAAATTGTTTTTGCAATACCAATTATAGACTATTGTATGTGCCCTCAATAATTAATTAATAAAGATATTCTAGTAATGGAAATAAAATATTGTAGTACCTTTTTTATGTTCATATAAAAAATGATTGGTGAAGTAATTAATATATTAATTAATATATTTATTTTAATGGTCGAATGATTAATTAGATGGTTATTAATGAACCAGATAGTTTTTTTTTTAAAGTTAATACATGTCACAATCCAATGACAAAAAATCACATATTTGAATAAAAATATCTTTATTAAAATAATTGTTTGGTATAAGTCATTGTGCAAATTAGTTAAAAAAAAAAAGAATTGATTGGACAAACAACTCAATGTGAAGATAATATAAGTAGTGTAAATAATTTGAAAAGTTAAATTTAAGTATAAATGATTAATTAAATAATTAGTCAAAATTTTGGTACCAAATACAACATTATCTTAATAACTAAAAGAAATCCGTATTTACATGTGATAATGACATACCAAGAGCTTGAACTTTCAATTTTGTGACAATTTAGTGTATTATCTTTAGATTTCAGCAAATTAGTACTTGTACTTTAAAGTATGTACATCGTTTCCATTAAATAATATTTCATGGATATTTACATTGATGATGGGATAAAGACAAATACTTGGCAAAAAAAATTGCTAAAATTTAAAGATGCAACACTATATTACCAAAAATTAAATGTGCACTTCTCTGCCATTATCTTATCGCCAAAATAAACGCCCGTCAAATATTATTTAACAGAGATATTAAATTGTACATACTTTGAAATTAAAAGTATTAATTTGCTAAAATCTTAAGATAAGACACTAACTTGTCAAAAATTAAAAGTGTAGATACTTGACTTGGGGTTATTCCTATCTACATCTATGACATAGTTTTCTAGTGCCCATAATTTTGTGATAAAGGTTTTAATGATATTAATATGATATATGCATTGATTAATGGTTTATAAATATCATTAAACATCTAAATAATTTTATAAAAATTATTCAATATTATTATTTATTTTAAAAAATATTTAATAATTGTGTGCCATGTACCTGGTAGATTAATGTTTGGATGGTTTGTTTTTCATTTATATTTGTATTTTTTAAAAATAATATGCGTAAATATATCTGATTTACATTTACATTTTATTTATATTTGATCTTTTAATGAGAACTATAAACATTTTTTATCTGAATCTAATTCATTATAAATAATTTATTAAAAAAATTTTAAAAAAATATCTGTATCCATAATCTGCCAACAAATGTACAAACCCTAATACTCTCATCAAGCTATGATAATTTATCCAAATTTTAGCTGTCAAAAGGGTCACCATTCCAGCTTATCTAGGCAGTGATGTCAGATCTCTGTCCAAACCATTGTTATCTCGAATATAATCCCACGGAAGCCATCATATTTTAATTTTATACGGATGACCATATCAGTTTTTCAATTGTCCCCCCTTTTCCACGGAGAATAAGTTGCATAAAAAGTAGGCTGTATGTTCTTTATGTTTGGTGTCAGCTTATATCCATGCATGTATGTTTTCTTATGTATCCGTACTTGGTGAATTTATTATTAAACCTTACAATTCGCAAATTTAGTTCACTTTTTTTTTTTTTTTTAACAACAGGAGAAGGATTTGAACCTGATAATTTTTATTTGAGAATCCAAAAAAGATACTATTAAACTAGGATATCACTAATCGTAAATTTAGTTCGTGGATTGCGGCTACTAGCTTTAAACATTCAAATCCTATGTCGAGACGATTTCCATACATGGAAAAACACGAGTGGCCCCATAAATTCACCGACCATTGATCTATATTAATAAAAGCAAGAAGAGACAAGAAAGGAGCCAGTGTAAATAAATAAGAGTTGAAGCTTTTTGACTATAAACTCCACAATTCACACTAGTAGGCCCTAGTCTGGTCTGCATGGGATTGTGTCACTCATTTGATTATCCTAAAACAATGAAGACCTAATCATGGACCGTAAATTCCAAAAATTTGACATCATAAGTCCACATGCAAGTACTATATATTGATACTCCCATGCACCCTTCACTCCATCACTCACTACTGAACTTCTCCTACACACACACACACACAAAGAAACTAAAATGTCTTTCAAGCACTTACTAGTGTTGTCCCTGGCCGTGTTCCTTCTTTTCGCCATTGTATCGGCTGATGGCCATCACCCTTTCAAGAAAGAAAAATCACCAAAAGAACACAAGCCACCACATAAACACCATCCCGGCCGACGTCTACTAGAATTTAGTGAGGAAGATTCCTATACGCACCACCCAAAACATGAGAAACCTCCACACCATCATCATCCCGGGCACATTCTAGCCGAAGAGGTTGATGATGAATTAGATTCGCACAAACACAAGCCACCACATGATCACGATCACCACCACCGTGGCCACATGCTTTTGGAGCAACAAGTGAGCGAAGACTCTAACAAACATTTCCCAGGTCACAAGGTACCCCCAAAGCATGAGAAACCACCGCACAAGGGTCATCCTGGCCACATTCTCATTGAAGAGAGCGAAGATGCAAAGAAGCCTTCGAAGACAGAAGAGAAGAAACCATGCAAAGGTAAGGGAGAGCAAAAGCCACCACATGAGGGTCACATTTTGATAGAAGAAACTGATGACGCTAAAAAGGATTTCCCTGAGCATAAGCCCCCAAAGAAGGAAGAGCAACCCTCAAAGAAGGACAAGCCTGAAAAGGGCAAGGGCCACAAGCCACCACACAAACCTCCCACCAAGATCTAGACTATATATGTGTCTCTTTGAGTGTGGCCAATACTAGAAGAATAAGATCAATAGTTCTTTTTGCTGTTATATGTGTGCTTTGTCGAGTTTACTAAGTGTGTCAAAGTCCATTGTTGGCCCTCTACATACATGGTTACAAATCCCTACCTCTATTTATGGAATTCTCTTGGACTTTCTTAAATATGGTACTTCTTGTTTGGTTTTTATGTTGGCATCTTGGTAAATGAGAAATAGCAAATGGATGCAGAGCTAATATTTTAAACTATAAAGATAGAGATGGGGTAATATCCTTATCAATCAATTTAGGCCTAATATTTGTTGGGACGACAGTAGAAGTACCAGCTATATAGATATATATCCTCATTTTAGTAGTCTATACCTGAACATAATTGATCAATGCTCAATTTTTTAAACTGAGATAAATGAGTATCTCAATAATATGGTTGGCTAGAGGAAGACAATGTTAGTGAATGTTATGTTGCAAATTTAAACGAGTGTTTGTTTTTTTGCATATTTAGTGGATGTTTTGTTACAAATTTAAAAGATGTTATCACATTGTTATGGGCCCAACATGATCATGTTGGGCTACTAAGTGATCATCTTTAGAGACAAGGTGATTACCTTTGATACATAAGGAAAACAAGTGAACCACATGTCTACATTTTTTTTTTTTTCAAACTACCAAAATATTAATTAAATGAAAGTAGCTACCAAAATACTAGATGCTATATTGCAAGAGGTAGATGTGACATAAATATTTGCACAAGCATCGCATAGAGGAGCTGTGACTAGCAATGTACTAAACATTGTTGGATAAGTATCTCATAAATAAGTTGTGATATAGCAATGCACTAAAGTATCACAACTCTAAAAATCATATGCTTTGGGCCCCATAGAAACAATTAAATCACACAAAAAGAACTTGTATCAAAATGAGAATGGAAAGGAAAGCACATATACTTGAGAGAACGAGGAGCTTCTTGAGGAGAATAGTAAGTGAGGCTCTCGATTCAAGTTGTGTGAAGTGAAGAGGCATATAGAGGAGGTGATTCTTCAAAACTGGAGCTTCATTGGAGGAGAAGTGCAAATGAGTTGACATAAAGTTGATAGAGAATTGAGCATGCTGGTGGAGATTGCATGGATAAACGTTATACTATATCACATGTCAGTATTGCAATATTCTATAGCTACAAATGTACCACATTTACTTAATGCGATATACAAGTGCAAATTCATTATAATAAGATAATGTGATGTGGTGTTGGTAATCTTGTAATTTCTTCTATCCCATTAGTATTTGTGTAGTTTTTTTTTTAAATGAATTGATAAACAAGAAATTATCTATGAGAAAAACACATATAAAACAAAAGTTAATTTTGACATCAACATGTTTTAGGTCTAAGGGGACCACATTTAGCCCGTTAAAACTCATTTTTTTTCCTCTTGGCAAGCTTAACATGATCACATTGGGTACATCTACTTTGCTCTACATTGACTCCTCTTTATTACCAAAAACTCTTCTCTCTAACCCTTATATTGATCCTAATACCAAATTACTCTCCTATAACCTCTTAAAATTTCTTACTTATCATGGAACTAAAGAAATGAGCCATCATTATGATAAGAAACAAAAACAGTCGAAATGTCGACATAGTCATTCTCAATTGACTAATGAATATCGACAACATTTATCTATGCTAGATATGTATGTAAACTTTTAAGAAAAAATTCAGTATCCAAGATGTTTTTATCGCGTGTAGTTTCAATTTTAAAGATTTAATTTGAATATGCTATAATTGTATTAGTTTGGAGTCCAATTGTTTCATTTGATTAATGGAATTGGAAGTTGCCACCTACCCCAATTTGGTTATGATAAAGTCATATTTGGTACACTTTTTATTGAACAATTGATGATAAATTATTATTGATTTTATAGAAATCTATAGAAATTGGTACTTAAGTGTGTTTAATTTGACATTTCAGGTCATGGAATACTTAGAATTGCAATTATATGAAATTTGAGTAGTTTTGAGCAAAATTAGATGAAGAAAACAAAGTGCACCAGCAATGAAAAGAAGTATACTGCTAGCCTTCAATATGAAACAAGCCAGCCTTCATTGTTCAAACAAAGGCCGCTAACTTTGAATGTAAAATCTCACTAGCATATGAATTTTTTAATGAACATCGACAAAATTTCATCCTATGCCGCCAGTGTTGAGCCGGCCTTGAATGAGAAGAGAACCGAAGTTTTTAATGTTGGCATCAACACAGCTAGTGTGCATTTGAAATTCCATCGGCCTTCATATTTTTGAATGTACGCCGAATACTAGAGATCCTATACGGCCGGCGTTGGACCGGCTTTGCGAATGAATAGATTCAAATTCTTTAACACGGGTATCAATGCGGCCAGTGTTCTTACTAGTACACAACCAGCATGCCTATACGCTACGATGTACAATCTGTAACTGTCGGTGTACATTGCAACTTTTGAATTCCTTTGCAATTGCTTATAAACTTCTAGCGTTTCTTCATTTTGATTATACACGAAATTCTTAGCAGATTTACATCAAATCTATAATAGATTAGAGATCTTAGCTTAAATTTTTGAGAGTTGTTTTGCTCTTAATTGCATATCAATTGAGAGACTCATCAAGGATTCTTCTCGAAGCTTTTGGAGTATTTGTTTTGGATTCATATTTTTATTCAATTTGAATTGGTGATCTCTAAACTCAATCTTTTATGCAATTCAAGTCTTTACTTTTTTTGTCGAATATGAATTCTTTTGTAATTACTTCTAAGCTTTGTGATTGTGTTGTGGAATTCATGATGTTCTAAGTTGTTTTTGTGGGAATATGATGAAATCTTAGGATTGCTAATAGGATGATTGTAGTTATGTTATAGAATTGTTAGATTTGTGGAATATTCATGTTGTAATTCCAACTATAAATTGTTTAGGTTTATAGGAATCTTGATAACTCGGTGGGGAAATTAAGGTTCATGAGGAATTCTTAAGTTTGGGTTAAATCATAATTGAAGAAGTGGCGTAATTTAATCTGATTTAGAAATTAACTTTTCAAATTCATGCAATGTTTTAGATTAGTTTCTCATTAAGGAATTATGAGAAATGGGTTAGGGCATTAGTCAATCATAGAGTTGGAAAATTCATAATTGTAAAATTGATTCCATTGTTAATTTGTGTAGCAGAAGCTAATGGATTAATTGGTAGTTCTTAAGGTTTTAAAACTTGAGAAAGGGTTAATATTTTTGATAATTTCATGTGAATATCCACATAGTTAATGGTTATTATAACATGATAGCAATCTGATTAGTAAGACTATGGTAGATTCTGTTCTTCCTACATTAAATCGATATATTTCTCTTGAAAACACTCTCTTCACTCCCATTGATAAGTATAATCTAGGTTTAGTAATGGTTGATTAATTAATTGTTTTAAGATTGGTTGCCTGATAATAGTAGAATCTAATACCTGTTTAGTAGTTAAGTAATCCTCGTGGGATTGATACTTTATTTGTCATTGTATTACTTGTTCTGACTTAGTATACTTGCTGGAAGAATTTTCTCTTTATTTTTATCTATACTTTTACAGCAGATTAGGTTTGCATTTCATGTACAAAAATATGACTTCGAAAGACATGTTGGATGAAAATGATTAAGTTCCTCAATTAGAAGAAGAAGCAAGAAAAAACTATGTTACAACATATATGTTTGATCAAATGATTTGACCTACTAAACTTTATTATCAACATGCCTGGACTTGAAGATGCCATAGTATTATTAGTGAAATGGGACATGTTAAGAGCCTTATAATGTGTCAGTAACTATCTAATTTGTCATAGAGAGTCACAACTAGACCACTTAAAGATAGATGAAACTAAGACCCTCTTTTATACATAAAAATAATGCATCACATGATTGTATGTACTTTTATGACTCCTTGGAAAAAACACCACTTTCTTTTCCGAAGAAGTCCTTATTTTGATCAAATTGTTATTCCTAGGTTAAAAACCTTAGGATATCATTATCAATCTAGAATCTTGCTATTATGCTAGACTAATAACAGAGATTTATGTTGTCCTAAATCTAGGATTCAATATAACTCCTTCTACTTGTATGGATTTATTCACTACAGCAATAAGTTGATTAGCTAAAGTATAATTGAACCAAGAATCATATTTTGGAATATCAATTCAAAATAATCAATAAAAAAAACACAATTAGAAACAAGAAAAATCAATCAAATAATCTAAAAATAAGATAAACAAATCACATGTAAACCTAAATTTCATTAAAATCTAGACTGAGAGTTTACTCCTTTATGGATTCAACAATACTAGCACGAGGAGTATATACAAAAATCAAAATAAAACAACTAATCTTTGGAACAATTAATTCTTGCAAAGTGGTTGAAACATGGATCTTGACTTGCTTAAGCTTGAAGATGAAATTTGTAATTAATAGAGTGTTCCTTGAAAGTTCAAATCTTTCTTTTATATAAAGCAGCTTCATGGTTGAAATAAGAAGTTTCTTTCATCAATAATCGGAAAGTTGCCTCCTTTGATATCATAAAGTTTATTTTTTTTAATGAGAAGGTAGAATCTTTAAAATTGGAAAGAAAATTTGTTGATCTAAGCAAGTGGCTAATCTTTAGGAATGGGGAGATTTAGATCCATGAAACTTTCCTAATTTGAACTAAAATATCTTTCATTTCTTCAAAGTAGGTGCCTTTTCCTTTTAAAAACAAACTTTTAACTTGTGTGGGGTGCTAGTTATAACATGGTTTGGGTCGCAGTTGTGTCCCTTATCATGTAACTCTTAGTTGAAATAAATTTTGTAAAAACTAGGTAGAACATAACATGATTTGCGATATAGTTGTGTCGCAATCGTGTTGATGTTTTCTTCTTTCATTCCTTGGCTATTTTGATACAACTTGTACACAATTGTATTATTCTTGTGCCTTTTTCATGAAATACTTTATCTATTGCTCAAACTAGTTCCAAAAATGCATGAAACTTTGATCTAATTCTTTCTTTTACTTAGATCAACACTATGGAAGCCTGATATCAGATTAAAAGTATTTTAAGTACTATTTCATTTTATTGTGTTTTAAATCAACTAATTAAAGTATAATTTAGCACATACAATAGATTGTCAATTAACATTTATTAAACTTCCCTTACACATAATAGATAAAATTGAGACAACAAATACTCCTTTAGAACATCATGCTGCTGAGGAAAACCAATTGGAAATTATACCTAAATCCAATTTAAGCTAAAACTTTCTACCATGCATCCATTTTGAAATGAAGCATTATAATTAAGTAACTTGTCTCATAAATGTTACAATACATAAGTAAATAGACAAATTGTACTTAAGACACCTGAAAGTGCTAAAATTTAATGATTAATCCTAGTAAATAAAAGTTTAATCCCATCATTTAAACCGAGATTTTAAAGTTGTAATCAAGGACAAAGTTATCCAATCAAGTGAGACTTGATTGCACTTTATACATTGAAACAAAAAGTATACACTCCCCTTTGCTACCTATCTAAGTACCATAATTTAGAAAGTATGCATTCATGTCCATTAATCACCTATATTTTCTTCTATTTTTTAATATTTTCAATTAGATGTAATTAATTTTCTTTTTCTTATTCTCTATTTTTTTTAAAATCATCAAGTGAAAGTAATTTCATTGGTTAGTAAATCCTATGATGGATGACCTTAGATTGCTAGGTTATAAAGCGACCCAAACGAACCTCTATAACTCCAACTCAATTAGGCAAGTTCAATTTTTCAAATCTTCCTTGTTGCCTATGTAGCGAGCTTTTAACTAATGACCTCGAGCTCATCACTTAAGTCAACAGGTGTAATCCCCCCTAAAAAAGGGTACCCTATGAGGTTTAGAACTCGAATCATGAGGCCTACCAAAAAATGTCTTTTAATTAATTAAATGTCACTAAAGTGGTTTCCTTGGTTAGTAAAGTCTAGGCTGGATGACCTTAGGGTATTGGGTTTTAAAGGGATGACTTCGAATCTTCACTACTCTAACAAAGCTAAGGCTTAAAGATACTCATAACTTGGGTAAACTATTGGAGTAGAAGGCTTTTATTTTTTCTTAATACTCTTAACTTAATTTTTCGAAATAAATTTTTCGAAAAACAACAAGTGATAATAAAATTTGAACATCCATTGGAAATTATAGTGCTCTAAAGTTTTCAATGAATGAATTTGCAAAAACTAGGCATGACATGACATGTGACATAGTTGTGTTGCAATCTTGTTAATTTTTCGTTCCTCAATAGTCCTTTTGTATTGACACAGCTTGCGTCGTCTTCATAAGTCTTCATCTATTGCTCAAATTACTTCATAATTGCAGGAAACTTGATCAAAATTTTCCTTTTGCATAGATCAACATTTTGAAAGATTGAAATCAAATTAATAATATTTTAAATCCTATTTTTATAATATTATTTACTAAAGCAACTAATAAAAGCACATTTTAGCATATATAATAAAGGACGAATTAGTGTTTATTAGAAGTAATTTTCAAATCATCGAAATCCTTCACCATCTATGGAGTGAAGATGAAGTGACACTTTGTCTATGATGAGCAAACCTAATAATAGCATAGAATGCTAATGTAAGGACAAATAGCACATGATGAGAAGGAGTAAGAATCAAAATGCTGATAATTATAACTTCTTGAAGCATATTGTGGGGTAAGAAGAAGGTAAGCAACAATAATAGCATGTGGGCTAAGTGGTTCGAAACAAAGTGGATAATATGCATAAAATATTTCAACAGTTAGAACAAATCATTATTTTCACAACAAAATATAGAAAATTTTCTTTTAAATGTTTAATCTCAAACCACAAATATATACGCGCAATAGGTTCAACAAGATTCACACTTAGATAGCTTTAGTTTGGATGCAAAAAATTTTGAGAGATTAACAAGAATATTACCTTTGGTGGTTCTCCATCACTATTTATATTGTGATGGATAACCATCACATTCGCCATTTTTCTTTTCTAATATTCTATAGTAGTAAAAGGGATGTTGTACAAGGATTATGTAAATATAATAATGAAATGTGAATAATAAAGTTACGTTTTCTTTCTTTAATATTTGTAACTTTCACAACTTTATATTTACTTGCTAATTGTAATGTAACTTATGTCTAAAGTCTTATTTTATAATTATACATGTTAATTAGATAAAACAATAACAATAATAAAAAAAATAATGAAAACACAGCGAATAGTCTAAAATTAAAACAAAAGCAAATTATTTTTTTTCCTTTACGCATCACCTAAGTAATTACATAATAAAATAGTTAGAGTATTACTAAAATAGGAATTCTATATCTCATTTTCAGCATTTTAACTTAATGTCAGCCCATATGTGATATAATGTAAATTGTTGATTATTTTTCCTACCTTTTCAAAGTAATTTATGGAATTTGATTTTTAAGAATAATAGATTATAATTTTCTACCTTTTCTTCTATGGATAACATGATATACTCTTTTGAACAATTAAACCCATATCATAATGTCTTCTAACCATTATCTTCAAGTAGCCATTCATAAATTGCAATTTAAGTCTTAATTTTGCATTAAAATTTCAAAATGTAACATTTTAATATTCATTTCTAATTCTCAATTCATAAATCACTACTCATTAAACTTTAAATAGTTTACAATTTACGAGTTTTGAGTTTTAATTAATCAGAAAATTTGAATGTTATTTACCGATCTTAATTTTCCATTAGTTAGAAAATGTAAAATTTGAATTGTTATTTTTAAATTTTACTTTTTTTAATATTATTTTTGATATTTTTTAAAGCATAACAATAAAAAATATGTAAAAAAAAAAAATGAAAACTAGAAACTACGAATTTTACGTCAAACATGCAAACGCTAACGGGTTGAGCATGCAAAAGCTTATGGCATACAAAGCACATAAATTTTCACATGTGGATGGGATGAAACAATACAATTACTAGACCTCCTCATGGTAACATCTTGCATTAAATTTTAATTTTCCTTTTTCATTCATATGCTATATTTGCTTGCTCTCCTTAATGATTATACCCTTTTCTTTTCTTCTAAGGGTAGTCAAGTAGTGTTTAGGAAGGATCAGGATCCTTTCCATTTAGGCTTCTTCAATTTCCTTAGGACTTTAAGATGTTGCCATGTTGACTATAGTAACAGATGCTCTAAATTAACTCCTCTGTTATCACATTATCTAACAGCCACTTATAAGTCTTACACTAATCTCAACCATAAAAAAAGAAATGTGTTAAGGTTGATAGCTACATATATATATATATTGATATATATTAATCATAAAAAATGAATCATATAGATATATAAACATATAATCTATACATTAATTATATGTATAATATACTATATTTAGAGAAATTATAATTTAATGTTTATGGTATACATATACTATCACATCTCCATATGGTGCTCTAGCAGCATCGATGCACCATCCAACAGACTACAATTGCAAACATTTGTATTAAACCATTTGAAGCATCCAAAAAGGCACATGAGTATTATATAACTAGAATGGCCCGTGGCGTGGACAGCTATAATAGGATCAAAAGGTTATTTAGAATAAGAAATATATTGCATATATATAGATCACATACAAGAATAACATTAGATACCCTTTACATTGAGTTCTTATCTATACCTCAAAACTATACAAATATTGTTCTTAGATTGTTCTTTACACAACATACTATGTTCTTTCTCTAGTCCAATTCTTGACTCCTTTGTTAACTTATATCAGGACTAACTTCTGAGTATAGATCAGCTCTAAAGATCCATGTAACCAAACAAATCTATAGGAGGGTGAGCAAACCATGACTTAGTGAATAACCAGATCTCAATACTTAACAAGTAGAATCAAACAAGTTTGTTTAACAAACATATGCAATACAATACTGAACCATATGTAACAAATACAAGCTTCGATAATTGGATCTAAATAGGGTGTAGATTTACACCCTGCTATAGGGGTTTTAGGAACCAGTCAACCGTAATTCATATCCAGGAGAGACTAAGAACTACGGAAGAAGGACTATTATTTATCTTCTCCTTTATATTTATATTTAAGTGTCTTATATCTTAACTTAACCTTAGATCTTAGAAACTCCACTATGTATTGGTCATTTTATGTTAATACTACAAGCGACATTCCTTCAGGTGCCTACTTAGTGCCTGTAGAATTGATCAGAATGGTAATAATCTTACTAGAACTAGGATTTCATTTCTTTTACTAGAAAAACTAAGCATTATCATAGAACAAAAATGCCAATACGCGATGTGATTACCAATAAATTCAATTTATGCAATTGTGCCATGCATGTCCATTCAGTTTAATAGTCAAATATGATTAAGTTTTATTATTCAATGGCCGTATGATCTTAGAAAATTCTCAATACACATTTCATAGTCATTTTCACACAAATGGTTATCACTCTTATTATTGGAATTCTTTCCAAACATCCAAGCATCATACAACATGCATAATTCCCATCCCCATACACAACCAGTTACAATTATAATTAGAACTTATGCCACTATTTTACACACATAAACAAAGTCAAAAGATCATAGTTACTCACATTGGCATTTTTTCTTGGTTGTCGTAATAGTCTATGGAAAAGTCTTGATTTTGATTTATAGTTCCTATCAGATAACAAATATAAATTACTAAGTATATAACTAAATAAGAATTCTTATTAGTGCCTAAGTGTCCTAGACTCATTGTCACGCCCCGAAAGGTATCCTAAATGTGGCAGTCCACCGTACACAATATTAAAGCCTAAGAATGACCACCTCAGTTACGCGAAGGCTTCCATACTATGTACAAGGTATCTAACACATGGAGGAGACTCATCGGAGTAATACATTTTATTTATAACTTGAGTAACAGTAAATGTAAAGGAATTTCAATTTACTATACTCCAAATACAAAGCATTACTTCCATTACAGTTCATCAAAAGATTTCACTACATAAAACTGTTACAAGGCAAACATAAAACCTAGCTAATAACTTTAAGTATCCTTAATTCCTGCCGGAATCTCGTAGTCATTCTCAGCTCCAACCATCTCGGTCCCCACTTAGCATTCTTGAGATAACCTGTTCATTCAAACATCGATTGGGGTATATGCTACACTAACTTAGTGAGAATTCCTTTAATTCTGTACCATAACAAGCAAGTTATAATCAATCATATGCCATGCATGAACAAACACATGAGCAAAGAATTATGTATGGGTATCCGGAGCTCACACACAGAACGGATTTACGCCCTCCGTATCTTGAGTTAGGTGTCACGCCCCGAAGGGTATCATAAACGTGGCAGTCCGCCGTACACAATATTAAAGCCTAAGAATGACCACCTCAGTCACGCGAAGGCTTCCATACTATGTACAAGGCGTCTAACACATAAACGAGACACATCGGAATGATACATTTTATGTTGATACAATTGAGTAACAATGTAAAGGAAATACAATCCACTATACTTCCGATGCAAACCACTATACTTCATAATACAAATCATTCAACTTCAATTACATTCATCCACAGACTTCCCTACATAAACTATTACAAGACAAATCATAAAACTAGCAGATAACTTCAAACATTCTTATTCTTTGCCGAACTCCCGAAGTTATTCCCGGCTCCAACCAACTTGGTCCTCACTTTGCATTCTTGAGATAACCTGTTCATTTAAACAACTATTAGGGTATAAGCTACACTAGCTTAGTGAGAATTTCCTTAATTCCGTACCATAACAAGAAAGTTATAATCAACCATATGCTATGCATGAACAAACACATGAGTAAACAATTATGCATGGGTATTTGGAACCCACACACAGAGCGGATTTATGCCCTCCGTATCTTGGGTTAGGAATGATATTAAAGTCTACACGACTGCTGCTAGTCCCCAAGCCCTCGGCTCATAGCACTCGCCTCGGCTAGGCTCACACATGGAATGCATCTCCGATGCGCCTTAGTTTCCTATGAATGAGCTCTGATCCCGGGTCTCATTATCCAAACGAGTCCTCGGTCCATACCGATCGACCTGCGTAGGAGTAGCACGCTACCAAATGCAATATGTCTGATGCGATGCATGATCAATTTACTTTTTGCTTAGGTCAAAACATTTATACATTCTTTAGAGTGACTAGCCAATATCATACACATAACAGAAATAATATGAACGGTGCAGTTATCCAATTAAATCGTGGTTTCGATATGCTTTAGTATTCTTTGGCATACATTCATCACAGTCTCAACATATATCCTATCCCCATTCATATCGATTTTTATCTTGTTCCTATAATTCTAATGCGACTAACTACAAGCATAAAGAAGGTAACAAAATAAGGAGAAGACTCACTCGGCCATTGGATCACCGGTCTTCTAGTAATAATAACCCGGTGGTAGGGAATCGTCGAATTCGGGATCGCCTAAAAAGGAAGAAATACTCTAATAAGTATTTCAACTCAAACTAATCCAACGACTTCATACAAACTATCAAATTCGTAATTTGCATTCTAAGCGGGAATTCTAACTTAAAACGGCCATAACTTGGTCACTTTAACTCGGAATCTCGCAAATTATATATCGATTTCTATCTACTTCGAAAGATCTACCTAATTCTAATATTAGATTTAAGTTTTGAAAACATTGAAGCTTCGAAAAGGTCAAATCAGATTAGGGCAGCAACAATTTCAATTTCCGAAAAATAGTTTTGTAAGAGTTTGTAATGTTCCTACTATAGAAATTGGCTATACATGCAATATGAATGATTTCCTAACATGAATGACATGAGATGAGCTTAATGTATGCATGGTCTTGATGATTCTTGCTAAAAGAAAATTTCATAACTCCTTATATTACAAGACTTCAAGGATAACTACTTTTAAGAATACTAGTTTCCTAACTTTGATTATTTTCATTTGTTTTTGATTTATTACTTAAGAAAATATAATTATTTTTGTTAAAATTGAGTCTTCATTATATCTATTACTTATGACCTTCATTTCTACATAAAAATTTTCATTTTACACTTTGTAAATATGTTTTCAAAGATGATTTACTAAAAAATCCGAATTTTAGAAAATCCACTTTTTGAATGATTCATTGGGGAAAACTTGTTTAAAACATTAAAATTTAAGGCTTTACTATACCAATCACCTAAGGACTTCATTTAACACATAAAACTTGCAATTTGAGCTCAAATACTAAGTGATTACTTATGCATCATCTCAAATTACGAATTTGACAATTGATCACTAACTCAAATTTTTCCATTTTAATTCCATTACTTGTTCTATACATTACTCATGCCTAAACTCATTTTAACTTGTAAAAATCATTGCTTAATGATATCTATTACCTATACCCTTCATTTTTCACATAAAACATGAGTTTTGGAGTTGATAAATGGGTTTTAAAAATTGGTCTTGGTTGGGATCCGAATTTAAAAAAATTCATTTTTGGTTATATCTTTTGATAAAATCTATCTAAGCTCATGAAAATCCATTCCTTGCATATCATATCTTATGAGCCTTCCATTTCTTAAATAAAAACTTCATTTTTGAGTTGGAAAACATGTTTTTAAAATAGGCCCTGGCCAAAATCCGAGAATGGAATTTTTATTTTGAAAATAACTTTTGAAAATCACATTAGATTCTTGTAAAAAGAAGTCTTGATGATATTCATATATTAAGCCTTCATTTTCTTAAGAAAAAATTACATTTTGACACTTGGAAGGTGGTTTTTAAATATTGGTCTTGCCAAAATACGAATTTCACAAATTTTGTTCAAGTTCAAATCTAAGATCTACACATCATATGAACATACACCTAGATGAAACCCATGAAAACAAACTTTAAACTCATAGATCTAAACTTTGCTCATCAAAATTACTCATTTATGTTATCTATACCCTAAGCCCTTCCTTTTAAATGAAAAATACACATTTTGAAGTTGAAAAACCACTTTTCTAAATATGGTTCCATTTTCATCCGAATTTTCAAAAATCATTTTGCTTGAAAATAAAATAGATCTTGAGTTTCCTACAACTTTCCTACCATCATCATGTTATAGCAAGTTGGTCATGAACATAAACAAAGGTCTAATGCATTTATGAACTCAAAACACTAGATCTAGTCTTTTAAACTAGTTTTAAATGGATGAATCACTAAGATAAATATGTGGATGATAGATCTATGCATAAATCATAAGAAATAACAAATATAACAACTTAAATAACAAGATCTATGGCATAAACAAAATCAAAGCTACAAACATTTAGATCTACAAAATATATCAACTTTAAACAAGAAAATAATTAAAATACAAGATAATAAAAGTAGAGAAAAGGAGTGTTTCATTATTGGCATCATCATCCTAAGCTTTTAAGCTTATGGAAGGTCATTTGATGCATGAAACCTTCATTACACTTTACTTATATCACCTATCGAGCTTTGGAAAGATGATTTGCTTAGAAATCTTTAAGAAATAGGTGTGGAAGCCATGGAAGAAGAAGGGGGCAGCTTGTTTTTCATGGAGGAACAAGAAGAAATGAAGAAGAAAGAGAGGAAAAATGAGAGAGAAAAGTTAAAGAATGAAAGAGGGAAAGTGAGTAAATGAAGGAGTGAGAGAAAATGAGTGTTTTAATTGAATAAAAGAAGAGAAAAAAAATAAAAATAAAACAAGGCAGCCAAGAAGACATGCTGCACATGAATATTGAGAGAGGAGATAGAGTGAATTTGTTGAATTTTGACTCAAAATTGAATTGTATAATTAATGTGTAATGTAACTTTCTTAAGAAGGAGTAGAAAATAATTAATTTAGTCAAAATATGAGTAGATAAAGGACAATGGCAGCCATAAATAGGGTAAAAAATCTGCCATCAATTGTGGGATAATGTGTAGAAAGATTAAAGTGAAAATGAAGTGATATGTGTAAGGTGTACTTAAAGGTATGAGTTGTAAAAGTACTTTATTAATAAAATAAATTAAAATAAAATAAAATTAGAAAATTTATTCCAAATATTTGTAGCAGATTTTTCATATTTAAAATTAAATAATTATTTGAATTATTTTAGTATTTTAACAAATATGTTACTAGTACGGTCAAAATACTTGAATATGGGTTATAAATAATATTTTTATAACCCGAAAATTTTTTAAAAAATATTTTATGTGAATAAAAATATTTTTAAAATATTTTTCAATTATTAAATTAATTTATTTTATTTTCAGTATCGGGCCTTAAACAGAATCTGATCCCGTAAAAGCCCGAATTAACTAATTTTTAGAAAAACAAAATTTTTTATAATATATAAATTATTTATCTAAAAATATAAGGCTTTATAAGAATAATAAAATTTATAATGAAATAAAAATGATAGTGCCAAAGACTAATCAATTGCCGGTAATAATGGAAATACGATAAAAAGGTTATAACTGTAACTTTTATAACCCGAAAAATTATATAACTGATATATTTAGAAATCTTATGAAATTACGAATCTAACGGTACTATTGGTATATTTTTGATGTCTCGAGCCCCGGGACACGCTTATTGAAGTCTGTATCTGAACGGGTTCGAAATAGTCAAAAATTTATCAATCTAATATTTTTAAACAAACTCATATTACTATGAGCTATTCTACATATTTAAACTACATCTCGGCCTCTAGGGCTAGGGGCGCTAGATTGCTGGACTTAAGCTATTGTATTCCGGTTAGGGTTTCTAGGTGATTTTCCGGGTTAGATCCTTGCAATTTGGAAAATGGTATTTTATGTTTATACAACATATTTGATTTGAGAAATTTATCTTAAATTTTTTTTTTCGTAAGTATTTAATATCTTTTAACCTTTCCAGAATTTTTGAATTGGGTTTCATTTCCGAAAGTTAATCGTTATTCACTTTTTAGTAATTGGTTTTTGGAATCTCTATTACCCGATTTCATAAGTTGAAGTTACGTATATAATTTGTCGTACGTAGTGGTTTTGAAATTGGAGTATGTTGAGTTCTTATTTTGTCTTTAAGAATTCTTGTTTTTCTCAATATTCGGAAATTTCTAGATTCACTCGTGTTTTTGGACTAGTTGAAGTTCGGTTTTAATTTAAAGTGATTTTTAGGGTTTATTGTTGAAGTTCATCTTGAAATTATTTACTGAAATTTTCCGGGGCTTACATTAAGGATGGTATTGAAGTCTACACGACCGCTGCTAGTCCCCAAGCCCTCGGCTCGTAGCACTCGCCTCGGTTAGGCTCACACATGGAATGCATCTCGATGCGCCTTAGTTCCCATGAATGAGCTTTGATACCGGCCTCGTTATCCAAACGAGTCATCGGATCATACCCGATCGACCTGCGTAGGAGTGGCACGCTACCAAATGCAATATGTCTAATGTAATGCATGACCAATTTAATTTTTACTTAGGTCAAAATATTCATACATTCTTTAGTGTGACCATACACATAACATAAATAATATGAACAGTGCAGTTGTCCAATCGAATCATGGTTTCGATATGCTTTAGTATTCTTTGGCATACATTCATCATAGTCTCATCATATATCCCATCCCCATTCATATCGATTTTTATCTTGTCCTTATAATTCTAATGCAACTAGCTACAAGCACAAATAAGGTAACAAAATAAGAAAAAAACTCACTCATCCATTGGATTACCGGTCTTTTAGTAAAAGTAAACCGGTGGTAGGGAATCCTCGATTTCGTGGTCACCTAAAAAGGAAGAAATACTCTAATAAGTATTTCAACTCAAACTAATCCAAACGATTTTATACAAACTATCAAATTCGTAATTCTCGTCCTAAGCGGGAATTCTAATTTAAAACGGCCATAACTTGGCTATTTTAATTTGGAATTTCACAAATTATATATCGATTTCTATCTACTTCGAAAGATCTATCTAATTCTAATATTATATTTAAGTTTTGAAAACTTTGAAGCTTCGAAAAGGTCGGATCAGATCAAAACAGTAGCAAACTTCAATTCCAAAAAATCGAAATGTTCCTACTATATAGATTAGCCATGCATGCAATATTGATGATTTCCTATCATGAATGGCATGTTATGAGCTTGATGCATACATACTTTTGACAATATTTACTAAAAGGAATTTTAGAAACTTTTTATTTGTAAAACTCCATGGCTATTTACTTTTAAGAAAACTAGTTTTCTAACTTTGATCATTTCCATTTGTTTTGGATTTATTTCTTAAGAAAATATAATTATCTTCGTTAAAATTGAGTCTTCATTATATCTATTACTTATGACCTTCATTTCAACATAAAAATTTCCATTTTGCATTTTGTAAACATGTTTTCAAGTAGGGTTGATTCCAAAATCCAAATTTTGTAAAATTAGTTTTTGAGTGATTCCTTTAAGTAAAAATCATTTGATACTTATAAAATTAAGGCTCAACCATACATAACCACTAAGGACTTCACTTTTTCATAAAAATTTGCATTTTACACTTTACAAATATGTTTTCAAATTGGATTTACTCAAAAATCCGAATTTTTAGAAATCCACTTTTCTAATGATTCATTTGGGAAAAACTTGTGTAATGCATTAAAATTTAAGACTTTACTATATCTACTACTTAAGGACTTCATTTAATATATAAACTTTTATTTTGAACTTGGATAATAGGTGTTTTCATGGGCATCATCCAAAGTTACGAATTTTACAAGTTGACTACTAACTCCAAAATTTCCATCTTGATTCTACTTCTTGTTTTACACCTTAATCTCATCAAAACTCATTTCAACTTGTAAAAATCACTATTTAATGATACCTATTACCTATACCCTTCATTTTTCACATAAAACATGAGTTTTGGAGTTGATAAATGGGTTTTCAAAATTGGTCTTGGTTGAGATCCGAATATACAAAATTTATTCGTGGACATATCTTTTGGTAAAATCTATCTAAACTTATGAAAATCCATTCCTTACATATCATATCTTAAGAGCCTTTCATATCTTGAATAAAAACTTCATTTTTGAGTTAGAAAACATGTTTTTAAAATATGCCTTGGCCTAAATCCGAAAATGAGATTTTTATTTTGAAAATAACTTTTGAAAATCACCTTTGATTCTTGTAAAAAGAAGTTTTGATGATATACATACATTAAGCCTTCATTATCTCAAGTAAAAATTTCATTTTGACATTTGGAAAGTGGTTTTTACATAGGGGTCTTGCCAAAATACCAATTTCACTATTTTTGTTTGAGTTCAAAACCAAGATCTATACTTAATATGAACATAAATATAAAAGAAATCCATGGTAGTAAACTATAAACTCATAGATCTAAACTTTACTCATCAAAATCATTCATTTGTGTTATCTATTCCCTAAGCCCTTCATTTTAAATGAAAAATACACATTTTGAAGTTGAAAAATAACTTTTCTAAATATGGTTCATTTTTCATCCGAATTTTCAAAAATGATTTCTTTTGAAAATAAAATAGATCTTGAGTTTTCTAAAACATTCCTACTATCATCATGCTACTACAAGTTGTTTATGAACATAAAACAAAAGTCTAATGCATTTTATGAACTCAAAACACTAAATCTAATTTACTATACTAGTTGTAGTTATATGAACACTAAGATGGTTATGTAAATGATGAATATATGCATAAATCATAAGCAATAACAAAAATAATAACTCAAATAACAAGATCTAAGGCATAAACGAAAATCAAAGCTACAAAAAGTTAGATCTATAAAATATAACTACTTTTAACAAGAAAATAAGAATGATACAAGATAATAATCATAGAGAAGATGAGTGTTTCATTTTGGCATCATCATCCTTAGCTTTTAAGCTTATGGAAGGTCATTTGATGCATGAAACTTTCATTATACTTTACCTATATCATCTATGGAAGCTTTAAGAATAAATTTTACTTAAAAATCTTCAAGGATGAAGTGTAGAAGCAAGAAATTGGAATGGGGGCAGCTTGTTTTTCATGTAAGAACAAGAGGAAATGAAGAAAGAAAGAGAGGAAAAAGAGAGAGAAAAAGTTAAGGAATGGTAAAGGGAAAAAGGAGTAAATGAAAGAGAGAGAGAAGGAGTGTATTAAATGAATGAAAGAAAGAAAAAAAAAAATAAAAACAAGGGCAAGCCTAGAATAGGTGCTGCACGTGAAAGCGGAGTGAGGAGAGAGAGGGAATTTGTTGAATTTTGATTTGAAATTGAATTGTGTAATTAATTGTATGTGTAGCTTTTTGAAGAAGGATTGAAATATATTTATTTTAGTCAAAAGAAGAGTAAATTAAAGGACAATGGCAGCCAAAAGAAGAGAAAAATTTGCCATGAAGTGTGGGACAAAGTATAGAAATATTGAAGTGAAAAGGAAGTGATATGTGAAAGGTGTACTTGAAGTATGGGTTGGAAAAAGTACTTTTTATTAAGAAAAATAAAAATAAAATTAGGAAAAATATTTTTAAATAAGTGGCAGAATTTTCATGAATAAAATTAAATAATTATTTGAATTATTTAGTATTTCAATAAATATGTTACCGGTATGATCAAAATACGCGAATATAGGCTATAAATGATATTTTTATAACCCGAAAAAATCTAAAAAATTATTTTATGAAAATAAAAATATTTTTCAATTATTAAATTAATTTATTTTATTTTTATTATCGGGTCTTAAACAAAATCTGATCTTGTAAAAACCCGAAACGAACTAAATTTTAGAAAAACAAAATTTTCTATAATATATAAAATATTTATCTAAAAATATAAGGCTTTAGAAGAATAATAAAATTGTATAATGAAATAAAAGTGAATAATGCAAAAGACTAATTAATTACCGGCAGTAATGAAATACGGATAAAAAAGTTATAATTGTAATTTTTATACCCCGAAAAATTATATAACTGATAATATTTGGAAATCTTATGAAATTATGAGTCTAATGGTACTAATGGTATATTTTTTATATCTCGAACCCTATGACACGCTTTTCGAAGTCTGTATTTGAACGGGTTCGAAATAGGTAAAAAATTTTACCAATCAAATATTTTTAAGCGAACTTATATTACTACGAGCTATTCTACACACTTAAACTACACCTCGGCTTCTAAGGTTAAGGGCGCTAAATTGCCGGACTTAAACTACTGTATTCCACTTAGAGTTTCCGGGTGATTTTCCGGTTTAGATCTTTGTCAATTTGGAAACTGATATTTTATGTTTATACAACATATCTGATTTGACAAATTTATCTTAAATTTTATTTTTGTAAGTATTTAATATCTTTTAACGTTTTCGAAATTCTTGAATTGGGTTTCATTACCGAAAGTTAATCGTTATTTACTTTTTAATAATTTGTTTTCGGGTTTTATATTACCCGATTTTAGAAGTCGGAGTTAAATATGAAATTTGTCATATGTGGTGGTCTTGGATTTGAAGTATTGTGTGTTCTTATTTTATATTTAAGGATTCTTATTTTCCTTAAGATTAAGAAATTTCTGGAGTCGTTCGTGATTTAGTACTAGTCGAAATTCGATTTTAATTTAGAGTCATTTTTAGCGTTTATTTTGCGAAGTTCATTTGGAATTATTTACTCAAATTTTCTAGGACTTACACTCATGCTATAATTTCCTCAGCTTATTTATTTTTAAGAAATTATAAGGCGTTATATATAGATAGCCATGGCGGTTCTATTAGCTAGTTAGCCAGCAGGGGTCAATGGAATAGCATCCTTTGTGAGGTTTCTACCCCAAAAAGAGAAACGAATTTGAGAAGCTGGTTCAAGAAATCTCTTTAAAAAAATTTACATTTTTAATTGCCTATTAGACAGTGTAAACCCCCAAATTTTTTGAATCGGTTTAGCTTAAAACCCTAATATGAAAGTCATTCGGAACCCTAAAGTCAACAAAACCCTAGTTAGACATAATGGCTTAAGTCCGACAATCCCGAATAAGCAACTCGGAGAAAGTAAGTAAGATTTTAGTATATAGAGTAGTGTGTAATTACCTAAGGAAGCTTAAAAAGATCAGATTAGTAAAATCGAAAATCGTTTTGAACCCGATCGGACACATTTCTTGAAAAATGTGTCCTGAGGCCCGGAGTAGTAAAAATATTCCGAATATACAGTTAGACTCGTAAAAATATAAGGATTTCAAAAATATTAGTTATATAATTTTTTGGTAAGTAAAAATAACAGATATCGTAATTATACGCGTATTTTCTTACTACCGGTACTTTATTGGTCATATCTACTTTACATTACACTATTTATTACTATTTTACACTATTCTTTTCTCTCTACTTTTTCTTACACCTACTCTTACAAATATCATAACCTATAACCTTTACTTTTTACCTTTCCCATAACTTTATTTCACATCCACCTTCCTTATTACTTCATTTAATCAACAAAAATACAAAACAAAACACACACTCTCTCTCCTACACTAAGGCCGACGCCCCATGCACCCTCTCCCTCTCAATTTTGTTTCAATTTTTTTTTTATTTTAATCACTCAAAAATCACTCCACTTTTTCTTATAAATACCCCCCCTCCTCTGTCACTTCTTTAACATAATTACTACTCACAAATTCTCTACAAAAACTCTCTTAAAACTTTCTCCAAATATCCTTCCAAAACTCTCCTAAAATAATCACAAAACCACTTTCTACCTACAATAAAACCCATAACCACATAACACTACAAAAATCTTATTTAGGTAAACTTTTCTTATTATTTTCTTCTCCTCATGTCATGTAACTTTACATGACCATGGTGTGAGTTTCCAAAGTCTAAGTGTTATGGAAGCTACACTATGTTCATGTATTGTTCTTGTTCACGAAAATTCATTATGTTTATATTGTTTTATTTTGTTCATGTTATTATTATTATATCTAAGTATTATTATGTATCTATATATATACATATTCTTTAGAGCATATAAGCTCACTTGTAATTTATTTATTTTCATGTAAAGCAATTTATTTATTTATTTCATTGCAATTTATTTAATTCTTGCTATTTTAAGACTAGTCTCTAATCTTAGATTTGTCCTCATCAAGTCAAAACAAATTTTTCTTTCTTTTATTTTATTTTCTTTTAGGATTAGTCTACTTCTTAGTTTCGGGAGCCTTGAAGAAGCTAAGACTCCCAATACTTGATTTTATTTATTATTTATGTTTTTTTTGCTTGCTATTATTTCTCATAAATCATGTTCATTGAAGATTGTTGTCGAAATTTTTCAAGCTCTAAAAATAATTGATAAAAAGGAAATTTTATCACTTAGGAATAAGTTTATATGAAATATAAAATCTATGCTTTAACAAAAATGAAGTCATTCCTCTCCAAGTTACTAAAAGAACTCACTACCATTTTGAAACTACTTTTATTATAAAAAGCTTTTTAACTCATTGTTATCACACTTTGTTTTTCATAAAGAAAATGATTTTTGACACAAAAATGATTTCTATGAAAAACATAACATAAGGAAGGAATGAGAAATTTTCAAGTAAAGATCTTTTTAAACAAATGGACAAAGAAAACTTTTATAGAAAATAAATAGGAAAAATAGCACCAATATAGAGAATTTAGGAAAGAAGAAAATTACTTTTCGAAAAAGGTCACCTAGGAAAAATAATAAGTCAAACATAAAGTAATTTTTTTTGAAAAACAAAATATTCATTTAAAAAGATTTACATAATGGATTCTTGTAAATTATATTTTTTTAGACTCCTAATTGACATTGTTTTACTTAAAGAAACATGATTGGACAACAAACACTTGAGCATGAATAAATATGAGCTATGTAGCTATAAAAAGAAGATTTTTAAACTATATAGATAACTAAGTATTTATCAAACAAATTTTGAATGATTTAAGGTTTGAAACAAAATTGTTTTTAAGTTAGAAAATTTGTGGTGAATCTGATCATCATTGTTTTGGGGCCTAAATGGTTTAGTTTGACAAAAATAGTTTTAGAAATGGATAGATATTTTTGAGTAGGTGGAAATCGGTATATTATATGTGCAATTCTGAGTTAAAATGACCAAGTTATGACCATTTTAAATTGGAACTCTCCTTTATATGAACTTTGACGTTCTCATGATATTGTTTTGTCAAAAATTCAAAAATATCATCAAGAAATACTCATCGTGGGTATTTTATTTGGCTAGGTGATTCCAAGGAAGAATACCTATACCCCGAGGACTATTTCGATAAGAGAATTGTGTGAGCGACTCATCTGTGTAGAATAATAGTCGACATGGCATTGTGAGTTTATTTTCTTAAAATGCTTTACTTATTTGTGCTTGTAATTTAGTTGCATTAGAATTAGAAAAAGACAAATAGATGTGTATGTAAAATAATTTTTGGAAAGAATCCTAAGAATATTGAGGCCGGAATTGATTTAATGTTTATTTTAGTATAACACTTGATTTGTATGAGATTCTTTGATCACCTTAAATTTGATAATAATAATGTTATGATAACATAAATAAATGAATTCATACATATCATAAGGTGAGTCACATTGCATTGGGTTATTATCCTTGGGTGAGAAGGATAGTAAAGCTAGGTCGAAAGCAACACTTGGCGGAGTGACCAAAAGCGATTGCTTGGTGACATGAAGGAAATGCTTGGTGGAAGATCCGAAAGCAATGCTCAATTTAAGTAGACTTCATATGCTTTGGCGATATTGATCGAAAGCATAAATCTTTTTAACTAAAACTACTTGTTTTGAGGTTATGTATCACCAAACCCCGAATGGAGGGCATAAATTCATTCAACATATAGTTCCCGAAAAACTATATGTCTTGTTTGCCTACATGTATGTTGCATATCATTTGTTTGCTTAAACAACTTGTTTGAATTTTTGTTATAAGAAGTTATCTATGGAAATAGTTCTCACTAAGCCTATTAGCTTATACCCTTATAGATATCTTTTGCAGTTCACATATTTGTGGTTGAGACCACGTGGACCCTTTAGCTAGGTATTTTCCTTTTAGTTAAACAATTTCAAGATAAAGTTATTGTTGGATAGGCTGTAAAAATACTCTTGTAATAGATTAGTGAATAAGGGAAATGTCCCTAAGCTTTGTAAGATCATTGTTATGAATAAATGAATATTATGAATCCTCTTTTCTTAATCTGTTATTATATCTTCTTAAGCTTCATAATTCCATGTATGGTCCTCTAAATTTGTGAGAGCATGCCTTACACTTAATATCAAAGCTTTTGGGAGTGGCTAAGGTTGTCATACTTAAGCTTTAATGTTAAATGTGGCGGACTGTTACGTTTAGGGTACCCCTTGGAGCATGACAGACAGGGCAAAAGATTGTGGTTATTTGTATATTTCACAGCTTAAACCACAAAGTCAACCGTGGGTGTGATTCATGCTGCGGTTAAAGCTGTGGCCAAATTTCACTTTCCCTCAATTTCAACCACTAGCACTCAGTTTCTATTGTGGTTAGAATCGTAGGTGCTACTTTGGCCATGGTTTATCTCATGGTCAAAACAACAAACTTATTTTATTTCATTTAATAAACTAATTTCTCCTAAGATAAATCTACAAGCTAAAGCGTGGCTAAAGATTGATTTACCACAACTACTTTTAATATAACTATATTTGACAAATTTACTGGTTAAACTTAAATTTATCATTTTTTTTCTTTTAACTGGAGGTCAAGTGTGAGTATCTAGTGTGGTTTTTCTTTGTTTTGCCACATAAACTCTCATGTTTGTTTTTGTTAAGTAATGTTATACTTAGTCATAAATTTTTAGCAAATATACTACAACTTTACACATAGTTAAAGTAAGTACACAGACATTGTTAGTTTTTTTCCCTTAACTCATTACATATGTTAAACTTAGTTTTTACATTTTAAACAGTAAAATATGTATGCATACTAGTGTATTTGATAAAGATAACTTACTGTACCTTTAAAAATAAACTTGCCTTATTTTGATTGCTTTGTTTTATGTGATTTCTTTGCTACTTCCTTTAAAATACTGGAAATGTTATTGGAATGTGATTTCTTAAAAGTTTTCTGATATTATAGGTGAGAATTTGAAGAAATAGTTTGCGTTTTAGTCGTAGTGTAGATAAAATGAAAAAGAGGGTTTTACTATAAAAATAACAACAAAAGAAGTTTGCGTTTGATAATGATATATTGTATTAATTATATTAAATTATATTAGTATGGTAGATTTTTTTTTTCAAATTTTTGTTTATCTTCTAGTGATGTTGACATCCAGCTGGTGCAAATTTTTAATTTCCAGCTTCTTCTTTTGCAAGTAAGAAAGAGTAAGATAAACTTTGTTTGAAAATGTCATTTAAGCAATCAATGAGAAAAATTTTATGAAACTTTGACAAGTTTGCCCTCTTTAGTATTTTACATTAAAACAGATCTCACTAGGTATTTGGATAGTTTTGAAAGAAATTTAAGTGTAGACTATGAGAATTAATCAATATATAAACATATTATAAATTATTTCAAGATGATAAAATTAAAGACATGGTTTGAATTTCATATCTCATGATAGAATAGATTTTAAATTAATATTTAATGTTTTATATTTGCAATTCATTTCTAAGCTATCACTAAGTACTGAATATACACTAAAGGTTTAGTGGTTCACGCTATATATAATCATATTAATAAAATTTTACTGATGCAATGTAATCTTGTCTTTTGTATCTTTTATTTCTATGGAAATTTAACTTTCTAATTTCTAAACGCAAGTTAAGGAAAAACTCGAGAATTACACATATGCTCATATATGTTATATATATTTATTATATATGTAAAATGATTTATTTGCTACATAAACAATCTATATTGTATAACACACATATGATATTAATTATACATAATATAGTAAGTATATATTGATAATCTATAAACTTTGCATACATATTTCATATATATAAATTATACATATATATATATATAATTTATATTGCATAACATGTAGACACATGTATAACATAGTTATTTAATGTAAGAAATGAATAATGTATATGTAAATATATATTAACATATTAATTATATAAAAGCATATATATATATATTATTATGTAGATTATATTTAGTACATTTACATAACATATAGAAAATATATAAAATATGAATTATATATGAAACATAGATAACACAATTACACACACACACACACACTACACTTGTGTTTGCATATTATATATTATAGATTATATATATAGCATATTGTATAAATATATATTATCCTATAAATGATATAATAACATACATTTATTGTGAAGATTATATACAATACATATATATGAAAAATGCAATATATATAATATAAATTATATATAACGTATAGATAAATCGATTATATTTATATAAATACGATTTTAATTCATTTGCTAAAGATGATCTATATCTTGTATGTGTTATATGTAGATTTTATAGATAATCTAAAACGTTATATATATATATATATATATATAAATATGTTATATGTAATCTATAAGGTATAAAACATGTGCATGCACACACTTAACATATATAATACGTAATATAATCTATCTATATATATATATATATATATCTCACATAACATGCATAGGTAACAAATATTTTGAACATATATATGGGGTGAAAGACTTGTCTACAATTGCTTCAAAAAAAAAAAAAAAAAAAAACACAAATCCAAAATGCATAAAAATAATTACCAAATCGCCATTCCTATGTCACATCTTGAAAAAGAGATACTGTATTTTTGTATGTATGTTGCATATAGAATACGTGATATAGCAATGGTACAACCTCAAACTTTTAAATGTTTCTACATTCGATATAAGACAAGCAATACTATACTATATTGAACTTGCAAGTGGTGATACATCCTTGTATCACATATGCGGTCGAGTAAGCTAGTGCTTATGGATAGGGGGGCAGTGCTTAGGTGTGGTCTATTGTGGTTTAATGGAGTTAGGTTTGTTTAAGTTGGGTTCTATAGAGACATTGGTTAGAGAAAGGGGGAACCTTCTAGAGAGAGAAAAGTCATAAGAAGAAGATGATTCAATGATGGATTCCCTCTTCTTGTTCTTCTTGGATATCAACATAAATTTGTTCTCGTGCATAGGTTCTGGAATAGATCGGATTTTTTCAAATTGAGTTTTTAATGCAATCCTTAATCTATTCTTAACATCTTTATCCCTGGTTTCTTTTACAATTTTCTTTTCCTTCCTCATTCCAACGATAGCTAAGGAAGAAGGAGATCATGTGAACAACACGGCTCTAGTTGACCCGATTGATATCGTACGTTAGATGTGCGATACACAAAAAATGCTATATTGCATTTCCTTATGCAATATAGTGATGGTATATGTGTATTTTTTTTATACAATTTGGATTTATGTATTTTTTTTAAAACAATGGTTAACATATAATAATCTCCATATATATGCATATATATAACATATGTACATATATAAAATTAGTAGGTTTAAATATACAATATATATTTTATATGTGTAAAAATTCATTTGGTACATTAAATGCCTATATTATATATTTGTGTACATGTTATATGATATGAAGTATTTATATAACATATTATATTAATATTATCATGCCCCAAAATCGAAAAATGTGGATAGTTTTCCACATAACCATATCAAATTATGTATGCAATGAATCAAGACTATTAAAATCCACATATAATAGATAAACCACAATTATTTAAAATAGGTTGTCACAATTGGTACCAGAATTGTGATCGAATATGCAATTAACTACTTGAACCTTGAAATTGATTAATTTGGTATCTGCACTTTGAAATTGATCAATTTGATACTTAAAAAAACTTTTCGTGCACATTAGTGATACCTTTGTTAAATTCCTTAAGGTATTAAATTGATCAATTCAAAGTTTTTTAGATACCAAATTGATTAATTTCAAAGTTCAGATGCCAAATTAATCAATTTAAAAGTTCAGATAGCTAATTGCACATTTCATCAAAGTTCAGGTACCAATTGTGACATTACCCCTTTAAAATATTATATGCTATTTTAAGTCTTAATATTTTACATCTCCACAATTTTAAATAATTCATACTCATACTAAGGTTATAAAATTTAACTAAAACAACCTATTTTATAATTTATCTCATTTCAAGTGATAAACTTGATCCTAAGTCCGAATGCCTTGAAAATATCTTTAAACCACACTTCTACCTAGAAAAAAAAATTTCCCAAAAAGGATGAGCTAAAGCCCAGTACACAGTAATACAATCACACATGATATGTACATGCATTCATATGCTAATGCAACAACATTAGTTTAGATATTAAATTTAAGTGCGTCAAGCAATGCAAGAGTTCTCATGACTCCTAGCAGAATGACTGGGGACTTAGGTTCCAATACCATGGTAGTAGTATTAGGGATTGATGAGAATCAGACTTTCACCTCAAAAGAAAATCAAAAGTAGCCTTGTCTAGGGTTTCACAATCGTTATTCAAATGCTACCATTGTTGTCTATCTATATCGTATAGTCTGCTAAGACCCATAATTCCTAGACTACGCTTGATATAACTTCTCTCTGCTCAGGTGATTGTTATACTTGATAATATTTTCCCTATCAACTACTCGCCGACAAGTAAGGTGGTTTAAGCATCCAACTACCAAGTCAAGGTCTAAAATCCTTCCAAGGCCGTTGCTTTCCAGCTCGAGACGACCAAACACAAGCATCACACATTTTTAGCCAGGTTTAATAATTAGTTAGGTTACAATGTTTTAACCCTCACGCACAACAAACATGTCATTGCATACTTGTATCTCGACATTTCATAACTATCGTGAAATATGCTAGCTTTTATCATAAGTGAGTTATGGAGTAATTTAAGACAAGTAAAATATGTCATTGCTAAAGAAATTTAAGGCTAAGTATATTTGACAACCTTAAAATGCTTACATTGTTTTATTCATGAAGCTTTTAATATATAAGTGGTGTAAGCATTAGCACATGCCCACCCATCAACAAATGTTAACTAGATAGTTGGAAAATAATTACACTTTAGAAAAGTAGGTGATGTTAACTAGATGACATCACTTAATTTGTGGTAACCTTAGGAAATAAGTAGAACTCTTATAAAGGAAATATGCCCTTATTTTATTATTTAAAACCCTAAACTTAAACCCTACATATCACATTATTTAAATCTCCATTAGACATCTTCTTACAAATGTCAAGGTTTGAGCCTTCTAAGAAACAAAAGAAAACTCCATAACCAAATGTTGTAAATTACTATGCCCTTGGGTCTTCAGTCCTTTACACTGGAAATGTAGAATTCCATGTGTTAGCTAAGAGTAGCAGAAGGAGATTTGTCGACCTTTAAGTGCTAGAAGAAACATTAGAAAAAGGGAAATGATGCAGTTGAGAAGTGTGCTATTTAATATTAAAGTTGCTTTCAAGCCAAATGTTGTTGCATTATTATTAATTTTGTGTTTTCAATTTTGTTAGGTAACACCTATATTATGTTGCATTTAGTAAAAAATTCGATGCCTTTTATTAAAAGCAACGGGCACTTAATACAACGGAGGAAATTTCGTTACTTATGTGTTTAGGCATCAAATTTAAAGGTAAAAATAACTAATATTGTTGTTGCTTTAGGCTATTTATGGCGTAGGATGTTCGTATATTGAGATGATGTTGAACAATGAGTAATGGTGGTGGATAATGTAATTTTAAGATAATAAAATAGACGATGATTTTAGATGATGATGATGTGAAATTAACAACAACAACAACAGAGATCCCATGTCTATGAGGATGACTATAATGTTTGGAAAGTATTTTGAGTATGAAGATTAAATAAAACAGACAACGACCAAGAAAATAAATAAATATACTTATGTGTGTATAAATATATATTGAATATACTGGGCTGATGGAAATGTTTGAAATGACATATTTATGCTTGAACATTTTTGGATTAGAGTAGATGGTGAACAGTAGATGGAAATTAGGAAGGAGACATGGTTTGACAATAATTTATTGGTTCATTGGACGAAGAAACATGATAAATTTATATACCTGTGATTGATATAAAATGTATCATGCCTTATGATGAAATCCTAAACTAATAGGACATTTGGAATTATCATATGCCTTAAATTCATGCCAATTAATTATTTACACATTCATATTTTTCGTCCTGACCTTCGTGATTTGAGACATGACTAATAGATTAAATGGGAAATTAGATAGTATTTTTCATTTCATTTTGTGTTATTTAGTAATAATAGATTTTGTCTTCTAAAAATAAATAAATTATGACCATTATTCATGACTAAAGTAGGACCATTATTTATCTCCCTATAAATGCACACAAAAAAAAAAAAAAAGTAGAAATAATAAAATAGATGAACTGACGGAGTAATTACCATCTTTATTGAATCTAGTAGTTGTAATTAGGACATCTGCTTTACTATTGTAAGGTTTTACAATGTTGATTGGATATTTTATTCCTCGAGATTATAGTGACAGAATTTTAGAGCCATGAGACAAACTATGAACATACTTTTTTTTCTCTAATAAATTCTGACGTAGGAACAATATTTTTTTTAGGTGCTACATGTACGTTTTATGTGCTACCAAAACATTTATGTAATTGGTCTCTTCTATCTCAAATTTAAAGCCTCTAGTATCTTATCAAATTAGTAGGTTCATTTCCAATCTTGTGGAAAAAAAGAAATGACTATGATTCTAAAATATAAGGTTATTACTAGTACGTTGCTAATATATTAGAAGCTTAAATTAGTAGGGTGTCAAAATGTTATATTAATATAGGTTACTCCACATCAATAGATTAGGGTTGAATATTTCTTTCTCAGAACTGTGGCAAAAAAAAAAAAAAAAAAAAGGAAGAAAGAAAAGAAAATGCTTTTGAGTCAATTAATTAGAAAGATGACAAATCTAGCCTATATTTAGTGCCATGCATATTTTGATGAGTGACAGACAAATAGTGGACAACTAGACTGCTCCATTTAAACTTCAATAAATTAGGCTTCAAATAAACTTATTTGTAAATACAAGAAAAACTAAACCGGCCTTAAATAGGCTTGTAAAATATATATCTTATTTAAGGGTGTGTAAAAAAACCAATAAAATCGAAAAATCGAACTGAAACCGTAAAACAAATTAAAAAAATATGGTTAACCGATTCGTTGGTTTTGGTTTAGGATTACTGTTTCTATATTTTTTTTCGATTTTCGATTTTGGTTTTAGTTTGTAACCACAAAAAAACCAATGGTTAACGGTTAATGTTTCAATATTTATAAATATATTATATATATAATTTGCATATAAATATAATTATTTTTTAATATATATATATACATATGATTTACATATACATATAATTTACTTATGTTAATATTCCTTCGATTTTGATTAAAATACTATTGTCCTATATTTAATGGAGTTAATATGGTAATTGATTTAGTTTGATTTTATTGATAATGATACATCTAAAGGTTTGTTTTTCTCCTTTTGCTTAATTTGATTTTCATTTTTTTAGATCTTATAATATAATAATAATTTAAAGAAAAACTCTATGATAAAGGCTAAAAAATAAGGTCTGTTAAAATTATCAATTTGATTTGTTGAAACCATTACGATAAATGGTTAAAAACCGAATAAATTGACTGAATAAAACGGTTAACCGTTAAGACAGTTAACCATTTATAATAAATCGGTTAAGGATTGAAATATTAAAAAACCGATCATTACAGTTAGGTTAAAAAAATAGGGCTACGGACTGGTTAACCGATCCGTAAACACCCCTAATCTTACTGCCTGTTTAGGAATCTTTAAATTATTAAACCCAACTCATTAAATTAGAAAAGAAAATAAAATGGGCTTAAATGTGATGCGGACGACATAGCAGACACATATTTGAACAAGAAGGAGTTGTCCAAGAAGTAGAGGAGGAAGCAGCACTAAGCTGCACTGCCTTACACCGTCGGCCTTAAAGATACGTTACTGGCCTTTAATTCTATACTGCCAGCTTTGGGGCTGGTCTACATTGCTTTAGTTTCATTTTTAGGTTACTAGCTTTTTTTTTTTTATTGTTTGTCTTTTAGGTTTTTCATGTAATAGTATAAACAGTCCTTTAATTTTGTGTTTCTGGAAGAACTTATCATATACTTTAAAACCATAAATTGAAGAGTTTTCTTTGAGATTGCAATATTTGCAATTGTGTGTGATTTAGATCACTCAGTGAGTGCTTCAGTGTGTTTTTACGCTTACTTGATGCATCAGAGTGGGAAAATTCCTATAGAGATGTTAAGAGACGACAACTTAAGAGGCAGTCAGGTCCTAGATGTTGTTCGAGGTATGGAGGCCCTATGAATTGAGTCACAAGCTCGAAGAGCGGTGTTGGATAACATGGATAAGAGATTCTAGTGTTTCAAGCACTTTGATGACTTGATTGAGCATTTCGATACAATAGGATCTGATGCCAATAGGAACAAGAATGGTTATGGGATGCGACCAAGGATAGAGTATGCATGCGACTATCCTATTGTCAGAGTTGTTACTGCGAATCATGGGTTACATGTTTTCAAAGATGATTTTGAGGAGGAAGAGTAGCCATGAAGATGAGGCATTGGTGGCAGATATGGAAGAGGTAAGGCATATGATGGTGGTAGATGTCAATATAGAGATAGAGGTAGTGATTTTAATGATTATCAAGGTAAGAATGAATATGGAAGAAACAATTTCAAGTTAAATATAGATATTCCGTATTTCAACAGTAATCTAAGGATTGAGAATTTTATTAATTGAATTGCTGTGATGGAGCAGATATTTGAATATATAGAGATTCTTGAAGAGAAATGGGTAAGATTGATGGCTTGTAGGTTGAATGGGAGCGCTTCTGCATGGTAGGAGGGATTACAGAAAAAGAGAAGTCGTGATGGGAAAGCACTGTTAAGATATGGTATAGAATGAAGCAATTATTGGAAGATGAATTTCTACCTCTTGATTATGAGTAGATCATGTTTCAACAGCATCGAAGATGCCATTAGGGAAGGAAATTGATATGTGAGTGTACCACATAATTTATGGTGTTGGCACAAAGTAATGATTTGAGGAAGGTAGGTGATGAAATTGAAAATCAATAGAATATCATAACTTCTAAAGTGAAGGGACATTCTTTTCTTATAATTATGCAGTTAGAGAAGGAGATGGAGAATGCTATGAAGGAATCCTAAACTGTACAAGCATTGATTGTAAAACAAGTGCTGGGAATCGAAAAGAAGGAGAAGACTGAAGAGGTGCCAGATAATATCAAGGGGCTATTGGATGAGTTTAAGGAAGTGTTACCTAATGACTTATCAAATGGTTTGCCTCCCATGAGGGACATACAACACCATATTGACTTAATTCTGGTGTAAGTTTGCCAAATCTTCCACATTATAGATGAGCCCAAAGGAGATGGAAGTGTTACAGAAGAAAGTATAGGAGTTGCTCAGGAGGTTTCATAGAGAGGTCATGAGTCCATATGTTGTACTGACATTTTTAACTCCAAAGAAAGATGAGAGTTAGTGGATGTGCGTGGACAATAGGGCCATCAGCAAGATCACTCTTGGGTATAAATTCCTAATACCTTGATTAGAAGACATGTTGGACATGAGGGGGGCAAATGTGTTTTCCAAAATTTACCTAAGGAGTGGTTACCATCAAATCAGAATCAAACCTAGAGATGAGTGGAAAATAGGGTTCAAGATAAAGGAAGGGTTGTATGAATGGTCAGTAAAGCCATTTCGTCTCCGCAATGAGCCAAGCACTTTTATGCGCATCATGAATTAAGAATATTTGAATGGAGAATTTGTGAGGTTGGTCCCAATTCCAAGTTTTCATTTGTTGCTGGATATCATTGGTTTGACGGAGACGAAATGGTCCATGGTCTAAGGATAAAGGATGGGAAATCAATACATGTTTCCCACAATGTTAAAACATCATGCCTTAAATAGGAGAAGCAGTATGGAAGTCTTAAATTTTTAAAGATTGGAGATCTTAAGGGACTCTTTGGTTTACTAGTGTTCATATGTAGATGTTGAGGGAAAAAATGAAAGAAATTGATGACTCATATGGGCATGGAATTGGAAATAATGCTTTTGTTTATCATCATGGAAAACTTCTAGCACTTCACGGGGATGAAAAGCCTTATGTTCTCAAGGATTTAGAAGATGGAGATTTGCAAGGTCTTGGGATGCTATATTATGACAAGAGACTCTCACATTCGTTTACTGCTTATCCTAAAGTTGAATCCAAAAACTGGTGAGATGTTCACCTTTGATTATTCGGTGAAGCCACTATATGAGACATATAGGGTTATCTCAAACGATGGGTTCATACATGATCCGTACCTATTACTATACTAGAGTCAGTCATGATGCACGATTTTGCTATCACCGAGAAGTATGCCATATTTATGGGTCTGCTTCTGTACTTTAGACTAAGGAAATGGTTAAAGATAAAAGCTAATTCGCACATTTGATGCAATTGAAAAAGTTTGTTTTGGCATACTTCCAAGATACACAAAGGATAAGCATCAGATTAAGCATTTTGAGCTTCCAAATTGCTTCATATTTCATAATATCAATGGGATAGAGATGAAGTTGTTCTCATCATTGTCGATTTACGAACCCGGGTTTGGACATGGGCAATGGAAAAGCTAAGTACAAAGTGACAACAGATATAGGAAGCACTTGTTCTCAGAAGGTGATCAAGTGATGGTGTTCCTTTAGAGGGAGAGGTTTCTAGTGGATGATTATAGTAAGTTGTAGCCCAAGAAATAAGGTCTCTATTAGATCACGAGGAAGATCAATGACAATCAATATTGGTTGGTCTTCTTAATAACAAGGGTATTTACAATATTCAATGTTATTGATATTTTATTTTGCTCTACCCTGACAATTTTCCGTTATATCCCGAAGAGAACTCGGGTCAAGTTGTTCTTAGGTGGGAGAGAATGATGCGGATGGTATTGTAGACACATATTTGAACAAGGAGTCGTCCAGAATGAGAGGAGGAAGTAGTACTAAGTTGCCCTGCTTTACACTGATAGCCTTGAAGATATATCATTAGCCTTTATTCCACACCATCGGCTTTGAAGCTGGCCTACATTGCTTTAGTTTCATTTTTAGGCTTCCAGCTTTTATTTATTTATTTTTCTTTTAGGTTTTCCTTATAATAGTATAAATAGTCCTTTAGACTTGTGTTCCATGGAAGAACTTATCATATACTTTGAACCCTAATTTGAGAGAGTTTTCTCTTTGAGATTGCGTTCTTTGCAATTGTGTATAATTTAGATCACTTTATGAGTGCTTTAGTGCACGTTTACGCTTACTCATTGTGTTAATATGTTAATTTAGGTTTAACATGGCTAGGATAATATTCAATGGACACTGATTAATTAATATGGCTTAGTTAACTCTTTAGGGACTAATACTTGACTTTAGCTATATATATGTCCTATTACGACTTAAATGAACCTAAACATACCTCTTGGTTTTCCTCAAAAGCTTAGCGTCTCAAATCAAAATAAAAATTAAATTATGACTTATGGACTTAAATTCCATAATAATGGGTTTGACACCCTTTACTTACATTAATTGGGCCTATTTCTAAAATATTTAAATCCATTATCATTTTTTGAGGTATTGAATTATCTAATGGACTCATATAATATTTCTTGAATCTATAAGACTAAAATACCTTTAATGGGCTTAAATAGTAATTAGAAGACCCAATAGCAAAATTAGGGTCTAATTAAATTCTATTAGGCTTTAAACTCAATTTTTAGGTCCAATAACTAATATTACTCTAATTGGATCTAAATTCAAAATAGAGCCCAATTCCACATGGTTTAATAGCAATGTTCCTTAATGGGCTCAATTCATAAACCCTAAAGCTCGTTACCCTTAAAAGTAAAACACTTAGAGAATTTCTTATTGAGCTTAACCTAGGATCACTAAAGGCCTAATGCATCTAAATAATTAATTTAATGTCCAAATTCAATGGGCTTAGTCCAAATCACCTAAGCTTAGTTACCCTAAATGAATTCAATTCAATTATAACTTAAAGCCTTACACTACATAAGACCTATAACTTAAAGCCTTACACTACATAAGACCTTACATTAATTAATTAATTAATATGATATAAATCATTATTTTGTATACTCAATTCATATACAAATTAATCTTCTTTGATCAAATATGCGATTGACTTAGAGTCTTATGCATGATCCATTATCATCTACTGATCCAGTATCAGATATGTAGTGACATGCATGTTGCTTGATTAGGATAGACATCCTAAAAGAATTAATACTTAAGATGGCTAATAATAATTGAGTGTTTGATTGTGTGTTGTCATTCCTTGTTAGGCGATGTCGATACAGTAGTTAGGTGCTTAGGCCATCATGGATGGCTCGATGGATAGTTGATGGGGGAATGGTAGCAGTATAACATCTACTTACATTCGAAGAGAAGTTATGCTTATTTAGTTTAGGATTATGGGCTTTAGTAGTTGAATACTATAATGGACTGAAATAAGTAGAGTCACATAATGGTTGTAACCCCTAAATGAAGCTATTACTTGTTAAAGTTAAGAGATATAGGTATTCTGTTTATATAAGTTAACCTCCTGTGCAGTCAACTCCTATGCAGTTGCTGTTACTTAGAACCCCAAGGTTCCTAGCATGTTGCTGGAGTGTGAGGGCTCTATTGATGTTTACCACATTTAACTTAAAGATATAAAATTGTTGGTTGTTGCACTACATGTAGATTATGTGCGTATGATTCATCTCATGTGTGCTTGAGTTGCTGTGTACTGGCCTTAGTTCTTCTCTTCTCTTTTGCTCTTTTTCAAACGATGATGATGACTGTTATGATTTCAAGGGTTATGGTACCAACTTCAATGGACTTTTCGAGGAGCTTAGCGATTGGTCTTGCGTTTGATTTGGTGTTCTTTCTCGAAGTTTTATATCCATCTTTTTTTCTATACTGAGCATATTTTATGATGGTCTTTAGTATTTCGATATGATATTTGTTGAATGAGATACCTAGACTTATTAGTTGTACTTTTGATACTTATGTTTTAGGTATTGTGGGATACCCTTGAGTCAGTTTTGCTCTACCATTTTATTTTATACTCACACACACAACACACCACACACACACAACACACACACACACACATGCAGACATATATCTATAGGTTGCTTACAGGAGTAACCATTTTGTGAAAATTTTTGTAATTTTTTTAAATTTTTTGGCTCCATTATAAATGTTTTCAAAACCTAATTGAACGATTTCAAAATATAAAATATAGCAAACGATCGAGACAAATAGATAAGGTAAGGCAGCCTTTACGTATAATATTTATGTCTTATTGGCGCACCTTATTCGGGGCATAGCATGCCAAGTCATAAAAACCTGATACAAAATATAACTCATATGTCATGCATGACTCTTAGTGATTCTAAGATTTTAACCTAAAACTATAGTCACAGATTATTATATATGATTTAGAACTGAGGAGAAATAATACGTACTTCTAAATTCTCACTTAGGTAAAACTGTTTACTTATATATTTGTTTATTAAGTTATTGCTATAGCCACTTGTTTTACTCATTACGTATATATGGGATGTGTATTTGCTATCCCAAAAATGGTGTCTCTATCCTGCCCTAACAAATAAATATTTGCCACGTGTTAAATATATTTAAAACTTGAAAAATCCAAATAATAAAGTAAACAGTTGTTATCACTTTATAAACATGTGGTAATTATTTATTTGCTGGGATAGAATATAGACAACAAATTTCCATCTTGTATATATGCACTTATGTACATTACTTATTTATTTATTTACTTATATATTATTAATATCTTCTTTGCATTATTGATCCACTGTAAAAGTATAGATAAAAATAAAGAGCGAATTCTTCCAATAAGTATACTGGGTCAGATCAAGTAATACAATGATGAATAGAATATCATTCCCATGAGGATTACTTAACTACTAAATATGTATTAGATTATACTATTATTCAGACAATCGATTGTAAAATAATTAACATTAATTACAACTAAACCTCGATTATACTTATTAATGAGAGCAGAAAGAGTGTTTTTGAGAGAAATATATCAATTGAGTGTGGGAAGAGCAGAATCCATCCTAGTTTTACTAATGGGATTGCTATCTTGTTATAATAACCATGAACTTTGTGGATATTCATATGAAATTATCATAGATCTTAATCTTTTTACAAGTATCAAACCTTTACAAACCACCAATTAATCATTTAGCTTCCGCTACACAAATTAATAGTGGAATCAAAATTACAATCATGAATCTTCCAATTCTATGATTGACTAATGTCTTAAACGAATTTCTTCTAATCCCTTAGTGAGAAATTGATCTAAAATATTGCATGAATCTCAATAGATAATTTCTAAATCAAATTAAATTGTGCCGCTTCTGCAATTGTGATTTAACCCAGATTTAACCCTGATTTCCCTTCGAAGTTATCAAGATTCTATAAACCTAAATGATTTATAATAGAAATTGCAACATGAATATTCCATAAATCTAATAATTCTATAACAAGACTGCAATCATCCTGTTAACAATCCTAGGGTTTCATCATATTCCCACAATGAAAGCTTAGAATGACATGGATTGATTCAAACAAACACAAATAAAAGTAATTGTAGTGAAAGAATTCATCATAAAGATCAAAATCACATATTGAATTTGCATAAACAATAAAAGATAAAAAATCACCAAATTCAATCACAAAGATCTTGTTGCAAAACTTTAACAAAAGTCTTGACATTCAATCTTTCAAACAATTACATGGCTTCAATCGACAAAATTGAATCCGAAACAGCTCTCTAGTAATTCTAAGTTAGGATCTATTATCTACTTTAGATCTGGAGGAAATCTGATAAGAAATTCGTGTGTTCTTTTAAAATGAAGAAACCCTAGAAGTTTTATAAGCAAAACTAAAGGAATTTCGAAAGTTACAATGTACACTGATAGTTATAGATTGTATGCCAGAGGCGTATAGGCGATGTTCAGCTTACACCAATTAGAACGTTGGCAATGTTGGTATCGGCCTTAAAGAATTGTAAGTTGTGGATGATCAGCACTAGTTTAACACAACGAGCTTATGGAGTTATTCCCTTTTTTCGTACCATGATTTCAAACAAGTTTATTAATTTTCATGCATATGCTATGCATGCCATGCAGTAATCACATGATTACACAAATAATATGGTTATCCAGAAACCATATATAAAACGGATTTACCCCTCCATATTGAAGGTTAGAGAATTTAGGTATGAAGATCCTTACCATCTTCACTGCTAGTCTCCGAGCACTCTGCTCTCAGCAATTGATCGACCGGCTCATCCTTAGGATGTATCTCCAGTATGCCCTAATTCACTAAGAATGACTTGACCTCTGGCCCTTGTGATTCCTCGTGTAGAAGTAGCAGTCCTTATGATGTGACTTGATAGATGCATTGCGTGTCTACTGAATTTATATCAATGCCGAGTATAATTATTAACTTAAATGTGATAAAACAATCATCATCACACAGAAGTAACATGTAATATTAATGATATACTTAAACAATCATTTGTGGATTCCATATGCTTAGCATCTATTATCACACATACATAAAGGCATATACATATAAACCCATACCTCATACATGTCCATTTTATCTTGTATCTATAGATCTAGTGCAACTATCTACAAGTATAAGCAAGGTAATAAAATTTAAAGGGGAAAACTCACTCATCCATATCACAATATTCTTAGTAGTAGTAATCCTCAAGAAGGAAAATCCCATATTCTTCATCACCTAGACAAAAGAAATACCTGGGATAAGTATTTTATAGAAGTTCTACTTAAATTTTCTAATTCTGTTTGGTTATTTTTGTCAAAATTTAGATTATGTGAAATCGCAACTTAAAATTACCATAACTTGTTCATTTTAACTCGGAATTTTGCATATAAGATGTTGTTTCTATCTACTCAAAAAGATCTATCTATTTCTATGGTTATTTTGAACATTTGAAGTCATTCGGGTTTGAAAACGGGTCGGTACAACTCTAGCACAAAAATTCCAACCTCCATTTGTAATTTTTCTTAGTTTTATTTTATCAAAACTCTCTATAGCAAACACATAAAATATTTATATAGTTGAAAAATTCTTTTAATATAGGCTCATGTTATATGCATGGTTCTAGTATTGTTGTCTCAAAAATAAATTTATAAACAATTTTTGTGAAAGATAGAGTTATGTGAAAGTCATCTTTTGACTTGTGATTTAATTGATATCTTGCGAATATGTGATTTAACAATAAAAAAATAATAATCATAGTTTAATATATATTTTGAATTCTCAAGGGTCTAATTTTTGAAAAGAGTTTTATCTAATAATTTATTTTACAAAACATAGTTTTATTCATTAGTGGCATAAAGCCCTAATTATATTTCGTTATAGAAAATTTCTTTAAGTTCGATTCCTAAACAAAGTTTTAATTCTTAGATTTTGTAAATATGAAACTTAACTAAAGAAAATTATGATTCCATATTTTGAGTTCATGAATATTTTATTTTCATGATAAACTTCTTTTAACCAACTATTTTCCAAAAGAGGAACCTTTATGTGGTTGTGAAGAAAAATAATCCTAAGTTGTATAACAAAATATTTCAAGTTTTATCATATGAGGAAAATTAAGTGAATGACTTGTTCTAAGCTTTTATGCTTATAATACTTCTTTCTTAATTCGAAATTTGTCAACACATGGATCTTTAGGGGTTGTTGGAAAAATTTTTAGTTTGCTACAAATGAATGTCTATTTATTATAACTATTATTTCCTTAATTTTATAAAAAGAAAATGAATTTACTTATTAAAGCTTAGTTCCTTAAGTTGTATACTGATTTTATTTCTAATTGGATTTTAACAAGCGAGTGGATTTTAAATTTGACCTAGAAAAGTTGTTTGGTTTTTAGTGTTTGTTAAAGTATTGGTGATAATCTTATGAATAAGTTTTTAAGAAAATTTTGCATAATAAAGAGTTATCGACATTAAAGTTTTATAATAAACTTTATTTTAGTAGTTCAAAATAAAGTGTGTAATGACATTATTTAATTCAATCTTAAGGAGGTCTATGATATTAGCACTTAAAGATTTATGATGACTTTGTCTAAATTTTTGAAGAGAATTTGTTGAAGCAAAATTTCAAAGTCTTAATAGAAATTTTTCGTAAGTAATAAATATCATTTTATTATAAAGAATTTAATTCTTATTTTCTTTCTTAAAGAAAAAAATCCTTTTATTTTACTTAGACAACAACAAGATAATCATGCATGAATATGAACTTATAGTTAAGTACAATGAATAAAATAATTCATATAAAAGATAAAAGACATAGGAATTAGATAAGCACATAATAAAAGTCAAGTATTATGAAGTCTTAACTTGTATCAAGACTTACTGGACTTAGACATAGGCAAGTCCTATAAGGAAAATAAGAAAATAATGGAAGTTTTAGATTTATTTCAAGGCTCCCGGGATTTAGATTATGGACAAGTCCAAAAGGAAGAAGAAAAATCATTTTGACTTGATGAGGACAAGTCTAAGACTAGAAAGACTAGTCATAATATAATAGCATAAAATAAATAAATAAATTGCAAAGCATGAATAAATAAAAGTTTTGCTAGTGAGTTTATATGTTATGAGAAATATATATATATATATCTATATATATTTACTAACATATAAGAATTAGATTAGAGTAATAATAACAATACAATAATATAACAATAACAAAATAACATAATAACATAATGAAATTTTGTGCATAAACAAGAGCAAAACATAAACATAGTATTGCTTCCGTAACATTCATAAGTTCAGGAAAACACACCATGGTCATGTTAAGTTACTATATGGTATGAAGAAGAAAATTTGGGAATTTTTACTTAAGGTTAATGGAGGATTTGAAGGTAGATGACAAAAATGGGTAGTGTGTTTGATATTTTTCTTAAAGAGAAGTGGATGGTAGAGAGTGTTTGAGAGAGTTTTTAAAGAGAAAAGTTGGGAAGAAATTTGACAGAGTTTTGGTATGTTTTCTGAGATGTGTGAAAGAAGTGGAGGGAAATGAGGTATTTATAGATGAGTATGGAGGGAAATTAGATGTAATAAAATAAATTGAAAAAAAAAAGATAGAAGAGGGAAGGCCCTACTGGTTTTGGCATTAAAGAGAGAGAGGAATTTATTTATTTTGTTGTTTTAATGAAAAGTAATAATATGTAAGATATAAAAGATATAAAATAGTATGGAAATGTAAATTGTAAGAAAATAGATATATAAGTAGTAAGGAAAAGTAGAAATAGATAAATAGTAGTGAATAGCAGAAATAATACAGTAAATATTAGACTAGACAAATAAAATATCGGTAGTAATAAAAATACGCATAAACATGCTATATTAGATATTTTTAGATTATGAAAAATTAAAAACTAATATCTTTGGAATTCTCATATTATTATAAGTCTAATGGTACTATCAGAATGGTTTTACTATTCGGTGCACCAGGACACGGTTTTTCGAAATTTGTTTCCATTTGGATCTGAAACGAATTAAATTTCGACGGATATGATATTTTTAAGCTTCACTATATTATTATGACTATAACATATTATCAACTTAATTTTATTGTTTAAAGGTTTAGAGCGTGCGATTACCAGATCTAAATTTATTATAGTTTGTTATTGCTCTAGGTTGACTTTAGGGTTCCAATTTGACTTCTAGCTTTTTGATTTATTCATAAGTTCATAAAATTTTGGGTTTTTGACCATGTTATATTTTTAGTTCAAAATTTATATTTCATTTCATTTTTTTTGATTTATTTAATATTTTTCAGTTCCCATGATTGTTTAATCGAATCTAGGGTTATGAGTTGATTCTGTTTGACTTTTGGTAGTAATTAAAAATTTTAATTCTAAAATTCACCGAAGGGTTTAAGGTTTTAGTATTTTTCATTGAGTGTTATTTGAATATATCATCTTGATTTACGTGTCAGGGATTAGACAGATGAATTGTTTAGTGTATGGATTTTGAGTTGAACGATTATGGATTTTTTTCCATCTTGTTTTTTTTTTGAAGGTTCTCACTCTTAAGTTTAAAGTATTTTGTATTTGATCTTATTTAGAATTCGGTTTTAATTTAGATCGGTTTTTAGGATTTTGGTTTTGGTATTTTACTCTAGGATTATTTTCTAAGAGTTGTAAAAAATTCAGGTGTGTACAGTAACTGTCATGCCTTTTGCACTTAGGGCGTGGCTACTATAGTATGTGTGTGAATGTGGGTGTGGATATAGTTCTTAACCTTTCATTTTATGGTGGGATTAGTTCTAGACACATTATATGTAAGTGTTTAAAAATATAATAAAAAGAGATTCATCTACACCATCTATCATAGTAAGCCACACGGTAACATTAGACCTAAATAAAGAAAATGGAGGTAGACTAATTTGAAATGATCCAAATCTATTTGAGAAATAGAGAAATCGTATGGAATAAACGGAGAAAATAGAGCCATGCAATTATGTGCAAACTTTTTTATATGGTGCTATTTCCATAAGAGAGATTAGTTCAATCTTGTTTGCATTTATCACCAACTTTTTAAACTTGCTATCAACCTTTTGTATCCTTTAATCTTTTATTTTTCCTTCTATATCATGCTCAGGGACCTAGAAACGAAAACCTAGTTCCGATTTGAGATAATTTCTTCATGTGTTGTCGTGTTGATGGTGGTGCATACAAATGATTAATAACATATAGTTGAAGAATGACATTAGTGGAGAATTTACAATGGAATCTAACCAACAAATTGCGAAATGGTTACGACCGGAAATAAAGGATGGTCGATGACTAATATTATAATTTACTTTATGTGAACCTAGATGTAAAATTTTACTTCCATTTTTCAATTATACGAACCTTTTTTTTTTCTTCGGTAAAATCTTCTTTTTGGCTTCTCTTAGAGATTGACACATAAATACCTACAAGAAACACTAAACTTAAGAAAATGGAAGTGAATTCCTTGAAGAAAGGTAGTGATATATTCATAATCGGCCATACATAAGGATGGTCAATGACCAATCATCAAAGATAGATTAAACTAGACATGAGCAAGCACGAAACAGCAAAAACAAGAACGATTGGTCTTATTCTTCTACTAATGACCATATGTAAGGAGGCACATTATTCTAGTTCTCGGTGGGAGGTTTGTGTGGTGGCTTGTGTCCTTTGCCCTTTTCTGGCTTGTCCTCCTTCTCTAGGGGCTTGTGCTCAGGGAAACCCTTTTTAGCGTCCTCTGTTTCTTCTATCAAAATGTGACCCTCATGTGGTGGCTTTTTCTCTCCCTTACCTTTGCACGGTTTCTTCTCCTTCTTTGGAGGCTTCTCAGCATCTGCACTCTCTTCAATGAGAACATGGCCTGGATGACCCTTGTGCGGTGGCTTCTCATGCTTTGGTGGTATCTTGTGACCTGGGAAATATTTGTGAGAGTCTTCGTTCGCTTGTTCCTCCAAAAGCATGTGGCCATGCGGGTGGTGGTGATCATGTGGTGGTTTGTGCTTATGTGAGTCTAATTCATCATCATCTTGTTCTGCTAGAATGTGTCCAGGATGTTGATGGTGTGGAGGTTTGTCATGCTTTGGGTGGTGTTTATAGGAATCTTCCTCACTAAATTCTAGTAGACGCCGGCTGGGCTGGCGTTTGTGTTCTTTTGGTGATTTTTCTTTCTTGAAAGGATGATGGTCATCGGTCGATACAAAGGCGGATAGAAGGAACATGGCTAGGTACAACACTAGTAAGTGTTTGGAAAACATTTTAGTAATTTGGTGTGTGTGTAGGATAAATTCGGTAAGGAGTGATGGAGTGAAGTGTGCATGGGAGTCATCAATATATAGTACTTGTTGATGGACTTATGATGTCACCAAGGATGTCAGCTTGTCTTTGGATTTTATGGTGCAGGCATTACATCTTTGAGCAAGCCTACATTGCTTTATGATAAACAATTGAGTTAAATAAGGTCATGTAACCAATCTGGGGCCTGTGTGGCGGGAAACGTTGAATTATCTTGTCATTAAGATACGTTAGCTAACATTTTCAACGATCATCGTTTACGAATCGAGATCGAGGTTACCCAATGGTATGAAATAAGGAAATTAAACCTGCGTACGTTGTAGTTTCCAGTCAAAATGCTTCAACTTATTTTTTAATTTATTTTTTTTTTTTTTAGATCTCTCTTCCCTAAGTAGTAAAGTGAACTTACAGAACAACCCTTCTTTTTAGAAAATTTTAGTCACTTGTCTATTCAAGGAAAGAAAAACTTTCTTTTTTTTTTTTTTAAATTTTTATAGACATTTAGTTAATTAATTATGTAAAACTTTTAAACACCATAAAATGAGTTCAATGTCATTATTGTGCCTGTGTTTGTGTGTGTGTGTATAATGCCGATATGGTTATGTCTCTCTAATTACATTTTCTTGAATTATATATCATGTAAGGGGAAACATGATGAAGAGAAAATCTTACTATTCATCATTGTCGAAGAGGGTAAATATCATGAACATATATGGAGTCCATCTAGCAGTTATTTTCCATACTAGCATATGATCAACATCTGATACATGATTGAAAAACAAAAGATCCATATGTAGTCAAAGAATGACTTATTTGAAGTTATAAAACTCATTGTAAATTTTCTTTCTGTGTGTTGTCATAAAATTTTGTATATATATGATAAATTTGAAGAAGCAGAAAGATTAAAAAAAAAAGAAAAAAGAAAATGGAGTGAAAGGTTAATACAAACACCAATTTTTTGTAATTTCTCACATGTGAGGTTTTAGGTTCAATTCTTCTATCCCATTATAATAATAAAAAAAAAAACCAACAAAAAGATATTTCCTTTTTCTTTTTCCTTTTTAATATATATAGACATCAAAATCTTTATTGACCCAATCACAGCACGGGGCAGGTCTCATAAAATATATGCAAAGTACCTTGCCTTGCTCCCACTTGTTATTCTTATTATACAAAAAATGGATATTGAACAAGATGACTTTCCGAGAGGCTTAAAAAGAACCCGGCTATGTGTAATTACGACCAATCTCCAATCAAAAAACTATTATTTGGATTAGAGCTGACGTCACTCCACGTATCAGCATGAATAGTAACACCTATGCAGCTAGAAAAATGGAACAAACTCAACATAAGAAGATGGTCTTGCAAGAAAAATAAAAAAGGAAGAAGAAAAAGTGGACGGTAAGGTTATGGGGTCCCAAAAACGGTGTGAAGAGTGTCTTATATTAAAAGGATGTTCGGTTTCACAAATCAGGTAATAAATTATTTTATATTAAAAATGATTCTAGAGGTAGTTACCTCTTCCATATGCAAATCTATTTAATCTATCATTTAAAATTACCTTATACGGATAACAATGACAATAGTATACATTTTTGACATTAGTATTCATGGGCAAAGCTATCATTTAAAATTACTTATGGCTAGTGACACTTGCACATAGCAATCCTAATGCATTGAATTTCCTTTTGATTCGGTAATGAAGTTTTGAATATCAACGCACAACTTTTGATTTTCGATCCCTGATCGACTTATTTACGATAATATAATTATGCTCATAAGGATTTTCTAAAATTTTGAAATATAAAGAAAGAAAAATCCATGTGTAGTTGAAATTAATATCACAAAGATTTATGACTAATGGAAAAAAGAGTGGGATACTAAACCTACAGAGATCATGAGACTTAATTTGTCTTTATCTTTTTTACGAACTTACTGATCATTTACATTTCAAAATCCTCCATGTTTTAAGTCAAAAACGCCCCTCATGCTATTAAGGAAGATTGCGCATATATCCTCAATATTTTGTTGAATAACAAATCAAGTAATTATCTTGGTCTTCCTTCTGATTGTGCTAGATCAAAGAGAGGACTCTAGCTTTTATTAGATCAAGAATAGCCTCTAAAATTTAAAAATGAAGTTTAAATTTCATTCCGAAGCATGTAAGGAAATCTTGATAAATGCGATTGTCGATGCAGATTCCAGCATATGAAATGAGTATTTTCAATTTTCCTATGAGTTGGTCTAATGATGTTACTAGAATTATCTCTCTCTCTCTTTTTTTTTTTTTTTTAAGTTGAGAGAAAACAATTCATAAAGGAAACTGATTGGAAAAGTGAACTAATTTTTAGCAAAATCAGAAGGCATGAAAGGTATTGGCATTGAAAATCTTAAAGATTTTAATACAACTTTGTTACCAAAAGTAGCTTAGAGAATTATTCATCAAACAAACGATCTTTAGGTTCAAATGCTTGAGAGTGTCTATTTTTTTTTCACTTAGATTTTTTGAACTTAAAATTAGGTGGAAGAGCTTCTTGGTGTTAGAATGGTATCCAAATCACTTAGAATTTGATTGATAACAACTTCGTATGGCAAATTGGTGAAGATGACAAGATTATTGTTTTTAGTGATCTACGGATTTTCACCCTTCTCAATTTCAAGTTTTACACCAACCCAATTAATGTAAAGTCTAAGCACTGTTATAGCAAAGCACAATATTTCTTGTAGTGAAGGCGAATGACAACCAAAACAGATTGAGTATCGTGGTTTTCCACCGAGAGGTTTGCAACCTTTTGACTTATTACTTGAAATGAAATCATAGAGAACAAACTTGCATGGCCTTACAATACTAGTATGGTGTATTTAGATTACTCTTGGCATAGAGTTTTAAGAAGATCTTGAAATGTTACTATGCATGGTAAATTGATTGCAACATGCGTGGGCCGAGGGCCTAACAAGGTATGCAAGGCACATCAAGAAAAAAGACAAAAACACTATACACATGGACCAATATGCAACATGCGAGGCAGACAAAATAAGTGGGCGGGTACGGTACGTACGTAAGCATGCGAACTAGTATGTAAGCCTTTTCCTTAAAGTAATAATATAAAAAAATAGTGATTTATGTTTTTTTAATTTATTGTAAATTGTATTTAAATAATATAATTTTTTTGTTTTATATTTTAATTTAATTTATTTATATTTTTAAATATATAATATCTTTAGTATATTTTACTTTTTTGAAATGTTTTCAATAGTATTAACATATTAACTTGAATTTTTTTTAGTAAATAAATAAACAAAATTATTAAATATTAGCAATTAAATTATATCAAATCTTAAACTTGCTTAGTTAATTTATTTAGAAAAAAATGTAAATTATTAAATAAATGAAATTAATGAATGCATTGAGATCGATGCAAAAATTAAATTTTATTAATACGATTTTTTTTATAAATTAAAAGGAGATTGGGAAATGGGAACCATATACCTTCCACTTCATATTTGATCATGTCATCCTAGAATCCTCTAGCCTCATCCTATCATTTCGTTTGTTTCTGTAGCTGTGACTCTAGTGGTAATAATGAACCCTCCTATCTCGAGTCACTTTGCTCGGGCCACCAAAAGTATGGGTTCATCTGCTTCCTATCATTGGCATTAGACTAATCTTTCAAGTACACACATGCTTCAACAACTTCCACTTTTAGCCTATGGTAGTGCAAATTGATAATTCGCTCGCCTGAACTGAAAGTTGACATCGATAAATTATTGAACTAGAGGAGTCAAAATATCTTGTGCCACTTTAGAGAGTACCGGCATCATGTATGTTATCTTGTTCCACCAACTAAGAAAATTGAAACCATCCTCCTCCCTCTTTTGGTTCTTCCTCCTTGAGTGGTTGCACCTTGTACGCTAGCATGTCACTAAAGACTTCTTGGGAACTCTTGTGACTGCTCCTAACATCTCAGGCAATTTGTTGATTTCTCTTGGAAAACCCTTGGATGAGTGATTGCCAATTCATTGTGGTTGGGATTATTGTGGAGTCACCCGATCATGATACTGATACAAGTCTTTAAGTAAATTCATTGCTTCAGTCTCAAGAGTTGTGGCACATGTTTTAGGATTAGCCACACCAATATTCCTGTAGAATTCCACAAGGAGTGCTTTAGTTGCATAGAACCTATACTATAAATCTAGCATTATTGTAACATGGAAAAGTGAGGGACGGGGGACAAAATACTTCTGGAGGTTACTGGCCATTTTAGACATAGAGGAGACTAGATCAGGATCATGACATTAGTTACCTAGTACGTCCGATATATCAACCAGATGGGAAAGTTGCTAGTGGGGTAGTAGCAACTAGACAAATGCTGTGTTTGGCCAAGAAAAGCCTTGAGGACCTCTTTCAATGAATGTTTTATTCTCTAATTCTACTCATCCATCAGACTAATATTAGGATTAGAAGGATTGGGTAAGAGTATTATACAAATGAATGAGAGCCCTTTCTATACTTCAGTGCCCGATTAAGCATTTTGAACATAGAATTCCATGTGTTTTGCAATCAAGTACAGGCAACCTTCCCTCTAAATTGTGTGCCTTAACAAACTCTATATACTTTTGTTTTATCTCTCTTTGAAAAAAAAAAAGATAGTTGATTGGACACCTTATCTTTTCTATGTGTATGTCCTAGCCACAAGCTTTAAGGCCTACTTGCAACGAAAAATTTAGAATGTGGGAGACACATTGGACGTGAAAGAACGGTCCATCACATATTGGGTTTCATGTCTACTTTAGATACTGAATGGAAGCAGTGTTGTTTTATGCATTATCAAATGATATACTAAATATGCTCCATATATCATATGATAGGAGGGTTTCTAGGATACTAGTTGCAATTTTCTGGTTGGTATGTTTTTCCCAATATGGTCGGAAAGTGATAAGCCACTTCTGCATCAACCATTGATCATTTATCCAATAAGCAGTGATGCATATATAGCTATCATCGACAGTATGGAGTGGAGATTTCCATACATCTGAGGTTAAGGAGATTCTACACAAGCAAAACCGAATGCGTTATCTAAACTGAAAAATAATGTTGTAAGTCAATATATAGTCTAAAAATTTTTATAAACAAGAAATTATTTTAAAAGATTGTACCTAGAATGAAGGCTTGACAAAACTTCCTTAAGGGATTGATGCTTTCTTGAGAAAAGGCCCATTATATCACTTTTCAATGTTTGCAGTGGTCGCCTCGCATGTTCATATTGGGGTTGCAAACATCCTGATGCCTAACTTTTGAATTTAGATTGGTCGGCCACATGGAATGATATTTTTGTAATAGCAATCATTTCCATCAACTTGTCCCGTGCTTCTTTGTTGTCAAATTGCTAATTGGTGGGATCAACTCTCTCTTTACGAGAGCGATTGTCATCGGTGCGTTCCTAAATAAATCATGGCCTTTATGCATGTGTGAGTCAATGTGTTGAATCAAGCATTTTGTGCCATTGTGGGGACCTACATGACATTCTATTGTCACAAGTATGACAAATGGAAAATTTAACAGGTTCTTCATCCGAAGAGGATTCGATGGTTTCAATGAAGTATTTCCACATAGGTGGGTCTTCTTCTTAAGATGTCTTAAAGAGCCGCTAGTCCTGGTAGAATCGGTGTTACTTTGAGATGGGAAGGATTGGTCAGCCACCAACGTATGCATGTTGGCCCCAACAGTCACATTGCTGCCCACATCTATTTAAAACATTTCCACATAGGCACTTCACCTTCTCTACACCTTTTCTCTTCCAAAAACACTCCTCATTTCATCTATAAGCTATTAAAAAACCTATAAAAATAATGGAAGGTGAAGGTGGATCATCTCGTCACCATAGATGCAGTACAAAACAAGCGAAGTGCTACTAACATGCCCCTACACCACCACTACCTAGTCCTAGTTTGCCGACATCTCGCCCTCATCACTTTGTACTCTACTTTCCTGAATTTCACATGAGAGAACGATTCGAAAGAGAGTTCTACCCTCGACTCGTTTTATTATGGAAAGATTATGGTTAGGCATCACTAAATGAGGTGTGCAACTTTAATGATACCCTTTCCACTAGTGGGTTACTATTGCTGTTGTAGTTACCAAACGAGATTTGTCTTGACCTTGTTTGGATGTTTTATTGCAATGCGAATACAAAAGAAGTCATGGAGGATGAATCTGTCTCTCTTGGAGTGAAACTAAACAGCTTAATCCATCAACTGTGATGACTTATCTTTTCAACACCATGATCTACATCACGCCAGTAGCCATCAACCATTTGTTGCGCCTAAAAAATGAAGGCAAAAGGATACATGTAGATTGGGATTTAAGAAGCACATTCTCCTAGGTTTGTGGCACTCTTGTTTGTATAGGGGGACTACTATTGACTACCTTAAGCATAAAAATCAAAATGATCGTATTCAATTAGTTGGTTGATTCATTACATGATATGCTATTTGTAGAGCTCTTGTTTGTATACGTGGGATTGCTATTGACTTCCTTAAGCATACAAATCAAAATGACCTTACTCGATTATTCAGTTGATTCATCACATGATATGCTATGGCGTCTATCTAAAGAGAACTATAGACAGCTTGTCTACTTATGACATCTACTTAATAGACGCGGTATTGCAACGTCAAGTGCTGGACGTCAGCTACGTGGTTATGTAAACTTTCCAACGGGTGCTTAGGAGAAAGGACTCTCACTTAGCATATAGAAGGCTGATCATAACCCTTCTCACCGCATGTAGATTTGACTTTATGGCTTATGCCTCGACAAAAGAGAAGGGCGAATTCAAAAAAGCTAACATTTAATTAGAATGCATTTCATGTTTGATCTACAAAGCACCCAATACTATAGTGGTAGTAGTCGAGGCTGAGGATAAACACAATATGGCTAGGGAGATGATGTTGACGTGGACCTGAATTTTAATGCTGAAGGATTAGCCCTACCTTGGCAAGGTGAACCATTGGAGGAGGGAGGGTAGGACAAGGAATACCATCAACAACAAGAGCCTAGTCACGGTGGGTTCAATATGCATTCAATAATGGAATGTTTAGGGCAAATTGGCAAGACTAAAGAGCAGCAAGAGCAAATTATTAGGCAAAATAATGTACTACTCTGAGATTAGAACCAAATACTCCAAGGTTAGTGCCAAATGCTCTAAAGTCATAACGAAATGCTCCAAGATCATAATCGCATGCCCCAAAGTATTAATTTTAAGTATGATCAAATTACTAAATTTCATGAAGACATCTTTTGATGGGTAGTCTACTAACTTGCAATTCATCCACCACCACCAGTAACACCACCATATCATCCCCCTGGCAACGTAGATGGTCAAGGTGGTCAGCAAGAGGCCAAGATCCTTACTCCCCATTTATTTATTTATTTCTGAATTAAGTTAATTATTTTTTTTACAAATAGTATGTAACTGCATTTTATTAGTGAAATGGATGAGATTATGCTTTTTTCATCGTTTAGATTCAAATTTTATAAAATATAAAAATTAATTCGATATATTTACATTGAAAAATTTTTAAAAGTGTGGTTTGAATGATGTTAGATTGATAAAAATGGAAGTAAACCATGTTTAAGTTGAATAAACTTGATAGGGAATCATAGGAAATGGAAGTTTAATGTTTAACTTGGTAAAACAAGGACCTAACTTGAGTTAGGAACGAAGAAAAACATAATTCTGTCTGATACCACCCATGCCACCTGACCATATGGAGGGTAGTACTGGACTTGTTTGGAATACTACTTAAGCTTCTACTATCCTCACCATGGTCCATATGGAGAGCCATAAAATTCTCTAGTCTTTACCCTAGATTATTGACACCATGACCCATATGGAAGGCCTTAGAATTCTCTAGTCTTCATCTAAGCTACCACTACCTTTACCATGGCCTATATAGAGGGCCATTGTTTTCCCTGCCACCCACACCATCATCTATATGGGGGGCGGTGGACTTTTCAGGTCAACTTCGTTTTTAGAACCAAGGCCTTCATAGGCTACACCACAGGCCGTGCCATGGCATGTGGTCATCCTTAACCTAACATTAGAGACCACTATTGCCCCTTCCATGGGAGATGCCCTGTTAGGAGTTTTTCCTATCTTTTTTAAACATTAAAATCTCTAGTCTTTAACTTGTGAAACCTTCAAATCTTTTGTAAACTTTGCATACACTTATAATCGTTACACCAATCAAATACATTAAGCACAAAATGTCTCATTTAAATAAAAGTACTTCATACTTAGTAGCCTAATAATTGGAATATGATATTAAGAACTTTACAAGAATGGTGGACTATAGGAATCTATTCATGGTAAGCTAAGAATCAAAATCTATAAAATGTAGCTCACTAAGAATTGATTAACTTAAATCCCACTAACTATCCTAACCTACATAATTAACTAGGTAACTTAGCTAAAAGAAATAAATGACATGAGAACTTAGGAAATATTGCTTATCCATAACTCAGACTTCATGTACACAAATGAGTTGAGTCCTAAACTGGGATCCATGATTATGTGTATTCTAACCTAAGTTTAACTATTGAGAATTTAGATAATTCACTAGAATTACTTGGATACTCATCAAAACACAATATATTTGAATTTGTGAATAGCAAATGACTATAAACTTTGAAACATGTTTGGATTGGTTAATAAGTACATAATAATTGCATATTGCTTGCTAGGATATTATAAATAACTAACTAAGACTTAAACTGCGTGTTGGTTGTTACTTGGTTGCTTAACCTAGGAAGTGGCACCATCGGCGAGATTGTGAGTCTAATCGTAACTTTGGGAGAATGTGGTAGTTATAGGTGCTTCAACCCCCACAGAGTTTGTGGTAAGGTCAGGTAGGGAGTCGATAGGCGATATTCCAAAACCAGATAATCAATTGGGAGCTATATAAAGTAGCAACGAGATTATGTAGGGGTAGGGACCCTTATATAAAACATCATAATGGATTATGCTGATTGATGGTTATATGTGTGGAATTGATCCGTATGTGATTAATTCTTTTTCTTTTCTGATGAGTTTTGGGGACTTATCAATCCCTTCTCTTCGATGTGTGATTTGTTGAGGGAACCCTATTCCTTTTGTTTGGAAAGAGTCATGAGTACTCTTGTGTGTGTTGGTGTTTTTAGGATGCGAAGAATGCCTTTCTTGTGGACTATGGGATTAATTATCTAGCCTGTGAATGTTACACTAGATTAGCTGCGTGTAAAATGCGTTTGTGCATTAGGGCTTCACAGCTCATTCTTTTCATATTTCAATTTTTTCTGATGGTTTGTCGAGGGATGGGAACTACCTGGGACAATTAAATTAGATTACGTTGTACAAGTTATGAATCTATATTATTTGTAAAGGAGACATTTATCGAAATTTCATTTTTTAGTTGAAGGATGTATCAAATTAACCTTTATTTCATTTAATTTATTTAAAAATGGACCATTAGATTCAAAATGTTTTCAAGATGATTTATGTTATTTGATGCACCTTGTAGGCAACATTTATAAACAAGTATTTTGTGATATGTAATTATATATCTTGAATAAGATAATTTTTACAGGTTTTGAAATTACTTGAGTCATGGAAAAACATACAACACTCTATTGAAAATTTTATGAAATTAAAAACGATTTCATAATCAAAATTCAATTAGAGACCCACATAGTAAATGAATGTTTGTGCATGTCACTTAGAGGTGATATTTACGATGTAACTGTCATACCTTTTGCACTCAAGGCATGGCTTCTATAGTATGTGTGTGAATGTGGGTTTGGATATAGTTCTTAACCTTTCATTTTATGGAGGGATTAGTTCTAAACATATTATTAGTGGGTGTTTAAAAATATAATAAAAAGAGAAATTCATCTACTCCATCTATAATAGTAAGCCACATGGTAACATTATGCCTAAATAAAGAAAATGAAGGAAGACTAATTGCAAAGGATACAAATCTATTTCAGAAACAAAGAAATTGTATGGAATAGATGGAGGAAATAGAGCCATGCACTTATGTGCAAACTTTTTTATATGGTGCTATTTCCATAAGAGAGATTAGTTCAATCTTATTTGCATACATCCACCTCCTTTTTTAAACATGCTATCAATCTTTTGTATCCTTTCAATCTTTTATTTTTCCTTCTATGTCATGCTTAGCGACCTGGAACCGAAATTCTAGTTTTGATTTGAAATAATTTCTTCATGTGTTGTTGTGTTGATGGTAGTGCATACAAACGATTAATAACATATAATTGAAGAATGACATTAGTGGAGAATTAATAATGGAATCTAACCAACAAACTACGAAATGGTTACGACCGGAAATAAAGGATGGTTGATGACCAATATCGTAATTTGCTTTATGTGAATCTAGATGTAAAATTTTACTCCCATTTTTCACTTATGCGAACTCATCTTTCTTTTTCCTTTTTTTTTTTTTTTTTTTTTTTTTTGGTAAAATCTTCTTCTTTGCTTATTTTACTCGTAGACCACATAAATAACTACGGGAAACACTAAACTTAAGAAAATGGAAGTGAATTCCTTGAAGAAAGGTAGTAATATATTCATAATTCATAATTGGCCATACATAAGGATGTTCAATGACCAATCACAAAAGATAGATTAAACTAGACATGAGCAAGTACAAAACAGCAAAAACAGAACGATTGGTCTTATTCTTCCACTAATGGCCATATGTAAAGAGGCACATTATTCTAGTTCTCGGTGGGAGGTTGTGGTGGCTTTGTCCTTTGCCCTTTTCTAGCTTGTCCTCCTTCTTTGGGGGCTTTTGCTCGGGGAAACCCTTTTTAGCATCCTCGGTTTCTTCTATCAAAATGTGACCTCATGTGGTGGCTTTTTCTCTCCCTTACCTTTGCATGGTTTCTTCTCTTCCTTCTTTGGAGGTTTCTTAGCGTCTGCACTCTCTTCAATGAGAACATGGCCTGGATGACCCTTGTGCGGTGGCTTCTCATGCTTTGGTGGTACCTTGTGACCTGGGAAATATTTGTCAGAGTCTTCGTTCGCTTGTTCCTCTAAAAGCATGTGGCCATGATGGTGGTGGTGGTGATTATGTGGTGGGTTGTGCTTATGTGAATCTAATTCATTATCAACCTGTTCTGCTAGAATGTGTCCAGGATGTTGATGGTGCGGAGGTTTCTCATGCTTTGGGTGGTGCTTATATGAATCTTCCTCACTAAATTCTAGTAGACGCCGGCCGGGGTGGTGTTTGTGTGGTGGTTTGTGTTCTTTTGGTGATTTTTCTTTCTTAAAAGGGTGATGGTCGTCGGCCGATACAATGGCGGAAAGAAGGAACATGGCCAGGGATAACACTAGTAAGTGCTTGAAAGACATTTTAGTAATTTGGTGTGCGTATGAGAAATTCAGTAGGGAGTGATGGCGTCAAGTGTGCATGGGAGTCGTCAATATATAGTACTTGATGGACTTATGATGTCACCAAGGATGTCAGCATGTCTTTTGCAGGGATTACATCTTCGAGCAGGACTACATTGCTTTATGATAAACAATTGAGTAAAACAAAGCCCACGTAACCAATCCGGGGCCTGCGTGGTGGGAAATGTTGAATTATCACGTTATCAATATACGTTTGTTATCATTTTCAACCATCATCGTTTTCGAATCGAGAACCCAGATTATCCAATGACGTGAAATAAGGAAATCTGTGCGTTGTATTTTCTAGTCAAAATGCTTCAATTTATTTTTATTTTTATTTCTTTTTTAAGCCTCTCTTCCCTAATTAGTAAAGTGAACTTATGGAACAACCCTTCTTTTCAGCAAAATTATGGTCACTTGTCTATTTATTACTAACAAAGAATAGCTATTACATATAAAAAAAAGAAAGGAAAAGAAAAACTACTAGCTTTTTTTTAATATTTATAGACATTTAATTAATTAATTATCTATGTATAACTTTTAAACACCCATAAAATGAGTTCATTGCCATTAGTCAGTGTGTGTTGTATAATGCCGACGCGGTTACGTCTCTAATTACATTTTCTTGAATTATATATCATGTATGGGAAAACATGATGAAGAGAAAATCTCGCCATTCATCATGATCGAAGAGTGTAAATATCGTAGACAGATGTGGAGTTCATCTAGCAATTATTTTCCATACTAACATATGATCAAAAGCTGATACATGATTAAAAAACAAAAGATCCATATCATACGTGTAAATTTTCTCTCTGTGTATTGTCATAGAATTTGTATATGTATAATAAATTGAAGAAGCAGAAGGATGAAAAAAAAAAAAGAAGACAAAAAAGGAGAGTGAAAGGTTAACACAAAAATTAATATCTCATAATCTCTCACATAAGAGTTCTTAAGAGCAATTCTCTCTCTCGTTATAATGAAAAAAAAAACCCGTAAAAAGATATTCCTCTTTTTCTTTCTTCTTTTTTAATATATATAGACATCAAAATCTTTATTGACCCAATCACAGCACGGGGCAGGTCTCATAAAATATATGCAAGGTAACCTTACCTTGCACCCACTTGTTATTATATACAAAAAATGGATATTGAGCATGATGATTTTCCGGGGGGCCTTAAAAGAACCCGGCTATATGAAGTTACGACCAATCTCCAATAAAAAACTATTATTTAGATTGAGCTGACGTCACTCCACATATCAGCACGAATAGTAGCACCATGTGCAGCTAGAAAAATGGAACAAACTATCAACTTAAGAAAGATGGTACTGCAAGCAAAATTAAAAATAAAAAATAAAAAAAAAGAAGGGAAAAAGTGGACGGTAAGGTTATGGGGCCCAAAAACTAGAAAAGAATCCGGGGTATTACACATTATATGTAATATATATGTGGTGTATAATTTTTAATGATTCAATAATTTTTTAATACGTGGATATGTGGATGGTGATTACTTTAAAAATCATCCATTATATTATTCATGTGTTAGCATATAATTAAGAATTATACACTATGTATACATCCATATGGATATATTGTTCACCCGATATTTTTTCATCGAAAACGGTGCGAAGAGTGTCGTGTATTAAAAAAGATATTTGGATTTCACAATTCAAATAATTAATTATGTTTTATGAAAAAAGATTCTAAGGGTACTTGCCTCTTCCATATGCAAATCTATTTAATCTATCATTTAAAATTGCCTTTTACAGATCACAATGACAATCGTATATAATTTTGACATTATTATTCATGGACAAAGCTATTATTTAAAATTACTTATGGCTAGTGACACTTACACATAGCAATCCTAATACACTGAATTTCCCTTGATTCGGTAATTAATGAAGTTTTGGATATCAACGCACAACTTTTGATCTTCCGATCCCTGATCGATTCATTTAGGATAATATAATTATGCTCATAAGGTTTTTCAAAATTTGAAATATAAAGAATTCCTAAAAGAAAGAAAAAAAATCGATGTGCAGTTGACATTAATATCACGAAGATTTATGACTAATGGAAAAATAGTAGGAAACACTAAACCTATAGAGATCATGATATTTAGTTTGTCTTTATCTTTTTTACTAATTTACTGATTATTTACATTTAAAAAATCCTCCATGTTTTCAGTCAAATGCACTCCTCATGCCATTAAGGAAAATTGTGCATATATTCTCAATATTTTGTCGGGCAACCAATCAAGTAATTACCTTAGTCTTCCTTCTAATTGTCGTATATCAAAGAGAGAAGCTCTAACTTTTATTAGATCAAGAGTAGCCTTTAAAATTTAAGAAAGAAGTTTAAATCCCATTCTCAAGGAGGTAAGGAAATCTTCATAAATTCCGTTGTTGATGCAGATTCCAGCATATGAAATGAGTATTTGCAATTTCCCTATGAGTTGGTCTAATGATGTTACTAGCATTATCTCCCTTTTTCAATAAGGAGAAAAGAATTCATAAAGGAAACTCATTGCAAAAATTAGACTAATTTAACAAAATCAGAAGGCATGAAAGGTATTCGCATTAGAGATCTTAAAGATTTTAATACAGCTCTGTTACAAAAAGAAGCCTAGAGAATTATTCAACAAACAAAAAAATCCTTAGGTTCAAATGCTTGAGAGTATTTATTTTTTTTTTCTCTTAGATTTTTTGAACTTAAAATTAGGTGGAAGAGCTTCTTGGTGTTATAATGGTATCCAAATCAGTTAGAATTTGATTGATGACAACTTCATATAGCAAATTGGTGAAGATGACAAGATTATTGTTTTTAGTGATCTATGGATTTTCACCCTTCTTAATTTCAAGTTTTACACCAAGTTGACTAATGTAGAGTTTGAGCACTGTTATATCGAAGGACAATATTTCTTGTAGTGGAGGTGAATAATAGCTGAAATGGATTGACCATTGTACTTCTTCCACCGAGAGGTCTGCAACTTTTTGAGTATTACTTGAAATGGGATCATAGAGGACAACTAGTGTGGCCCTACAATACCAATGTGGCATATTGAGATTGCTCTAGGCATAGAGTTTAAGAAGATCTTGAGATGTTATTAGGCATGGTAAATAGGCTACGACATGCTCCAGCCAACACATGGGCCGCATGCTTAATACACACGCAAGACATGCGAAGAAAAAAGACAAAAGCATGGGGGTGCACAAATCAGCATGCTGCACATGAAATAAGCGGCATGGTACCGCATGCAAAGCACGTGAATCAACAAGCTACCATTTTTTTAAATAATAATATAAAAAATAGCGATTTATGTGTTTTTTTAATTTACATAAATTATATTTAAATAATATAATTTTTTGTTTTATTATTTTAATTAAATCTAATTATATTTTTAAATAATATAATATTTTTAGTATATTTTACTTTTTTTGAAATGATTTCAATTGTATTAACATATTAACTTGAAATTTTTTTAGAAACTAAATGAATGAAATTATTAAATAATAGTAATTAAATTATATTAAAATTTAAACTTGCTTAATTAATTTATTTAGAATAAATGTTGATTAATAAATGCATTGGATTGGTGGAAAATTAAATATTACCAATAATTTTTTTTATTTTTACAAATTATAAGGAGATAGGAAAAAAAAAGTCATGAAGTATATACCCTCTACCTTATATTTTGACCATCTTATTTGAGAATCCTCAGGCCTCACCCCACTATTCCGCTTGTGCTTGTGGCTATGACTTCGGTTGTGACAATGACCCCTTTGACCATAAGTCACTTTTCTCGGACCACCAAAAGTATGGTCCATCTACTTGCTGTCATCAGTATAAAGCCAATCTCTCAAGTAATGTTTCAACGGTTTTCGCTTTTAGCATGTGGAAGTGTGGATTGATGACCAGCCTGCTCAAACTGAAAGTTGACTCTGACGAACCTATTGAAACTAGAAGAGCTAAAACATTCCATTCCGCTATGGAAAGTACTAGCATCATGTGTGTTCTCTTCTTCCACTGGCTGAGGATAATGAAATCATCCCCCTCCCTCCCCCTTCCCTCTTTTGGTTCTCCTCATTGAGTTGTTGCATGTTATACACTAGCATGTCACTGAAGACTTCTTGCGAACTCCTTCAGTTTCTCCCAACATTCTGGGCAATTTATCTACTTCTCTTGGAAAACCCCTAGAATGAGTGATTATTGGTTTGTTGTGATTGGGATGGTTGTGAAGTCATAATGTAGTAGAGGAATAAAGGTTGTCAGCCTTAAAGACATTAAGGAACATTAACCCAAAGATGGTAGAGTTGAACGCCAAAACTACAGGCGTAAAGTGAAGTCAAGATGTCTAGATTCTACCATGGCCACAATTACGGGCATGATGTGTGCGTGTGGGAGTCAATGCCGGCTCAAGGCCACCAGCGTACATCCCAATCTAGCTGATGTACAGTGCGAACGTCTTTTAATTTATTTGTGTCTTTTGTTTTTTTTTTTGTTTTTTCTTATTGTAATAATAAATAGTTTTTATTGCCAGGTCTGACTATATTTATTATTTAGTATTTTCCTTTTAGGTTTCCCATGTAATAATATAAATAGTCTTTTAGATCTTTTGTAAAAAGATAACTAATATTTGACATCTTTGATATTGAATTAAGAAGATTTTCTCTGAATTTGCAATTGTTTAGCAATGATGTGATTAAGTTCGCATTTTGAAATTAATTATCGAATTGGTTTCTATTAATCTAATGCTTCCTCACTGTATTAGAGTGGTATTGGAGCACAATGAGTTCCTGAGAAGATGTTAGGAGATAGCAGTTTAGGTGGCGGTCACGATCTCGATGGTGTTTAGGATGTGAAAGTCTTGAGAGCCAAATCCTTAGGTTAAAGGGTGGTGTTAGATAACATGGATCAAAGATTCTGGCATATGGAATAGCGCTTGATGACTTGATCGATCGATCCGATACCAACAGAAACATGAATGGTTATGGAAGTCAACCAAGGGTAAAGTATGCATGTGGCAATTCTGTTGTCAGACCTGTTGCTGCGAATCATAGGTGTCAATATAGAGATAAGATTCGTAACTTTGATGATTATTATGAATACAATTCTAAGGTAGAAGTTAAGTTTTTGTTCGATAAAAGACAACCGCGGAGGAGAGGCAGTGTAGTGGTAGTAGATACCAAAGGGCTATAATAGGTATGATCAAAGAGACTGTGAGAATTTCCACCAAAACATAAATATTCCATATTTTAATAGAGAATTATGGATTAATTAATAATTATATTGGTTTGATTGACAAGATTGAGTGGATTTTTAAATATATAGGAATTCCTGAAGAGAAAAGGGTAAAATTAGTGGTTTGTAGATTGAAGAGCTATGCATCTGTATGGTCGGAGAGATTGTAGAGGAGGAGAAACCATGAAAGGAACGCACCGGTGAGGACATGGTTTGGGATGAGGCGACTATTGGAGGATCAACTTCATCTTCTTGGTTATGAAGAAATCCTATTTCAATAGGACCAAAGACGTAATGAAGAAAAGGAATGGGTGCATCTTACCTAAGAAAATTTTGACGAAACCAAAATTGTAGAGGAATGTGAAACTGAAACTGTATAAAAAAAGAAGAGGAATTGTTAATTGGTGATGAATGTGATGATCGAATTAGGAAGGAGGATGAATATAGTGTAGACAAATTACACTTTATTGAGAATGAAATTGGAAATAAGATTGAGGTTGTTTTAGATGATGAGTCCTTACACATAGATCAAATAGAGACATATGAATCAAATGGTGAGTTATTTGTTGCTAATGATGAATTTAAGTCTTTTAGGAAGAAAAAGTTGAATGATCATGGGATTTTTTATGACAAGGAAGCGTCACTTAGCATTGAAAGTTTGAGTTTTGATGAGAATGATAACGCGGATGATAAATTCCTACAATTCAAGGCACGAAATTTTGAGTTGGATGATTCGTCTAAAGAGAATTCAAGACAGAGCTATGCTGATCGTGAGCCACAAGATGTAGAGTTCGGTGACTAAGGAGGAGCAAATCAGTTTGATAAATTAGAGGAACTTCTTGCGCAGCAAAGGACATCAATATCAAATTTGATGAAGTTGATGCTGATTTTAAAGAGATTTGGCTTGGCATATTCCTTTTCTACTTAGATGGTATACCTCTATATCTAGATGAGAACTCAGGGTCGAGTTCTTTTCAAGTGGAGGAGAATAATGTAGTAAAGGAACAAAGGCTATCGGCTCTGAAGTTGGCCTTAAAGACATTAGGGAATATCGGCCCAAAGTTGACGGTTTAACACCAAAACTGCCAGTGTAGAGTCAAGTCATGATGTCTAGATTCTACCATGGGCACAATTACGGGCGTGATGTGTTCATGTGGAAGTCAACACCGACCCAAAGCCGCTAGCATACATCCCAATCTAGTTGGTGTATAGTGCAAACGTCTTTTAATTCATTTGTCTTTTCTTTATTTTTTTTTTCTTATTGTAATAATAAATAGTCTTTTAGAGGTTTTGTAAAATGATAACTAACATTTGACATATCTGATATTGAATTGAGAAGATTTTCTCTGAATTTGCAATTGTTTAGTAATGGTATGATTAAGTTCACTTTTTGAAATCAATCATCGAATTGATTTATGTTTTCCAAAGACTTTTATGCTGCGATAAGTCACTCGATCATGGGACTGATATAAGCCTTTGAGCAGATTTGCTTCGATATCTAGACTTGAGACATATGTTTTGGGATTAGCTATACTAATATTCTTGTAGAATTTCTCGAGGAGTGCTTTAGTCGTATGGAACCTATACGGTGGATCTATCATTATTGCAACATGGATGAGTGGGGGAAGAGGAACAAAATACTCCCAGAGCTTAGCTACCATTATAAACAGTGGAGACTAGATCAGGATCATGATAGTAGTTACCTAGCACGTTTGATTTGTCAACTAGGTGGAGAAATGTGTAGTTACTAGTAGGGTAGTAGAAACTAGACAAATGTTGCGTTTGGTTAAGAAAAGCCTCGCGGAACACTTTAAGTATGTGTATTATTCTCTAATCCCACTCCTCCATTAGACCAATAGGATTGGAGAGATTGAGTAGAATATTATACAAAGGAGTGAGAGCCCTTCTGCACTTCAATGCTAGATTAAGTATTTTGAATGTAGAATTCCACTTGATCTTGCAATCAAGTATAGGCAGGTTTCCTTCTATATTGGGTGTCTTGACAAACTCTATACACTTTTGTTTATATCTCTTTGAAACACGAAGACAATTAATCATATACCATATCTGTTTGATGGGGATGTTCAAGCCACAAGTTTCAAGGTTTGCTTTCACTACTAAATTTAGAATGTGGTAGACACATTGGGTATGGAAGAACATTCCATCGAATATTGGATTTAATGGCTGCTTTAGATATTGAATGGAAGCAGTGCTATTTAACGCATTATTGAATGATATGTTGATGTGCTCCATATATTCTATGATCAAAGGGTTTCAAGGATGTTATTTGCAATTGCCTAATTGATATGTTTTTCCCAAATGGTTGAAAAGCTATAATATGCTTTTAGATCAACCACTGATCATCTATCCGATGAGTGGTGATGGATATATAGTTATCTTAGACAAGATGGAGTAGGGATTTCCATATGTTTGAGATTGAGAGATTTTCCATAAGCAAAATCAAGTGCATTATTTGAATTGGAAAAGAATGTTGCAAATCAACGTATGATCTCAAAAATGTCATAAACAAGAAGTTATTTTAAAGGATCGTATCTAGAAGGAAGGCTTAACAACACTTAAGAGCTTGACATTATCTTGAGAAAAAGGTCCATTATATTACTTTTCAATGTTTGTTGCCTCGCATGTTTGTATTAGGGCTGCAAACATCCCGATGACCAACTTTCAAATTTAGATTTGTCAGTCGCATATAATAATATATTTGTAATGTTTCTCACTTCCACTAGCTTGTGTCATGCTTCTTTGTAGGGATGTGCAAAAAAACCGAAAAACCAGACCGAAACCGTAAAACAAATCTAAAAAATATGGTTAACCGATCTGTTGGTTTCAGTGTAGGATTATGGTTTTTATTTTTTTTCGGTTTTTGGTTTTCGGTTTCGGTTTGTAATCATAAAAAACTGATGGTTAATAGTAAACCGTTTCAATATTTATAAGTATATTATATATATAATTTACATATACATATAAATATTTTCTAAAATATATATACATAAGATTTACATATACATACACTTATTTTTTAAAATATATATACATATAATTTACCTATTTAATATTCCTTAGATTTCGATTAAGATAATATTATCCCATGTTTAATGGAGTTAATGTGGTAATTGATTTGGTTTGATTTTATTGATAATGATACATCCAAAGGTTTGTTTTTCCCCTTTTCCTTAATTTGATTTTCTTTTTCTCTTTAGCTCGTGTAATATATATAATAATTTAAAGAAAAATTCTATCATAAAGGCTAAAAATTAAGGTTTGTTGAAATTATCAATTTGATTTATTGAGACCATTACATTAAATGGTTAAAAACGAAAACCGAATAAAACGGTTAACCGTTAAGATGGTTAACCATTTATAATGGACCGATTAAGGGTCGGGATATTAAAAAACCAATCTTTATGGTTAGGTTCAAAAAATAGGGCTATTGACCGGTTAATCGATCTATGAATACCCCTACTTCTTTGTTGTCAAATTGCCAGCTGGTAGGATCAACTCTCTTATTACGGGAGTGATCATCATCATTGTGTTCCTCAACCAAAACATGGCCTTTATGCATGTGTGAGCCGATGAGTCGAATCAAGTGTCCTGTCCCATTGTGGAACCTATAAAAATCATGGAATGTGAATGTGAATGTGAATCATATCATCATTATAGAAACAACAAGAAACAAGCAAAACGCTACTAATGTGCCCTTACACCACCACTACCTCCTAATCTTAGTTTGTCGGCATCTCCTCCCCGTCCCTTTGAGCTCCACTTTCCAAAAGTTCATATGAGAGAATGATTTGAAAGAAAATTCTATGCTCGACCCATTTTATTAGGAAAAGATTATGATCAGGCATCGCTAAATGAGGTATGTGACTTTAACGATGCCCTTTCTGCTGCTGGGTTACTGTCATTGCTATAGTTACCAAAAGAGATTTATCCTAACCTTGTTCGGATGCTTTACTCTGATGCAACTACAAAAGAAGTCATTGGATTGAAACCAGGCAGCCTAGTCCATCAATGGTGACGACTTATCTTTTCAACACCGTGATCCACATCACACTAGAAGCCATCAACCATTTGTTGCACCTAAACAATTGGGGCGAAAGGATACATAAAAATTGGGATTTAAGAAGCGCATTCCCTCGGGGTTGTGGTGCTTCTGCTTATATAGGTGAGACTACTGCTGATCACCTTAAGCATACAAATCAGAATGACTTCACCCTGATATGTCGGTAGATTCATCACTTGATATGCTACGGTATCTATCTAAAGAGGAATACAAACGACTTGTCTATTGATGACATGTACTTAATATATGCAATATTGCAGCGTCAGGTGTTAGATGTCGGTTATGTAGTTGTGCGAACTTTCCAGTAGGTGCTTAGGAGAAAGGATTCTCACCTAGCATACAGAAGGCTGATAAACCCTTCTCACTGCATATGGATTCGACCTTATGGATTATGCCTTAACAAAAGTTTAGGGAAAATTCATAAAATTCGACATTTAATCGAAAATACATTTCATGTTTAATCTTTGAAGCAACCAATACTATAGGGGTGGTGTTCAAGGTTGAGAACAATTGCAAAATGGCCAGGGAATGATATCGGGGTAGACCTGAATTTCAATGTTGAAGTTTTAGCCCTACCTTAGCATGATGAAACAGTGGAGGAAGGAGAGCAAGATCAACAATACCATCAACAACATCAGCTTGATCATGATAGCTTTAGTATGCATTCAATAATGGAACGTTTGGAGCAAGTTAGTAAGACCCAAGAACAACAAGAGTAAATTATTAGGTAATATCATCAATTGCTCTAAGATTAGAACCAAATGCTCTGAAGTGAGCACCAAATGGTCTAAGATCATAACTAGATGATCCAAAGTATTAAATTTAGGAATGATCAAATTACCAAATTTCATGAAGACTTCTTTTAATGGGTGGGCTACTAACCGACGACTACTACAAGAAAAAGGGCATTTGTCTATGTTTAATTAATGTTGCCGAACATTATTTAAATGTGAAATTTTTTTTTGTCATATTTAATACATATGGCTTATAGATGTCGCAAAAGATCCATCGTAGATTAAATACATTACGTTAAAAAATTAAATATAGCCAAATGATATTTGGCACCAAATGGACTTTATTGGGTCACTCTTAAATGTGGCCTAGTGTTGTGTTTTAGCCACACTTATGCATGGCTGAATGCACTTAATCCTCATCCCATCAAATTTAAATGTGGCTAAAATTTCTGCACTGTGATGTTTAAATATGACTAAATTGTTTTATTAATAATTGAATTATTGATGTTTAGACGTGGCCATTATTTAGAATAATGGAGGGAATATGGTAGAACTACCATGGTTAGATGTGACTAAATTATTTTATTACACATACGAATTATTGATGTTTAGACGTAGCCATTATTAGGATTAATGGAGAGAATATGGTGGTACTAATGATGTTTAGACGTGACTAAATTATTTTATTGCACATAATTAATAACCATTATATGTGGTCATCCGACTAAAGTAATGATTATAAACGTGACAATTCTACTATATTCCTACCATTAAAACATGGCTATTCAAACACAATGGCCATGTCTAAATGCCTGTGTTCAATTAACTTGGTTTGGTCTATTAATATATACTTGTTTTTTCTATATTATGTGCATAATTGGTAATATAAACTTTTTTCATCACAATACAGTTCATAGCTACTATGAATTTTGAAGCATACAGTTGACTTTATATAGAATAAGATCTAATAAAATGAACTCATGAGAAGAAAAGTATTGATTATCCATTAGAGAGAAATAAAATGATGCAATGATTAGTGCCTAGAAGAGTAGGTCAATGCAGGTGCAGGATATTTGGGATAGATATATTTGCCACTCCATTCCTACTGCCATATAAATCTCTAGGTTCCAGGCTCATGATCCCATTTACATGGGCGAAACAAGAACATAACCATGGTAAACATATGCACGGCTAGTTAAAGGAAGCCCATGAGAAGCCAACTTCTGCAATCAGTAATTTAATAATTAAGTGCTATAAAATAAAAAAAATGGACTATGTAGTATCTGAACTCAATTGGTGAAGCAGGAATTAGAACTGCGACAGTAGCCACGAAAAAAGCTACGATTCAAATTCTCCTTTGAAATTTGCCGGGAAAAAAGTTAATTAATAGTAATAATGGTAATTTACACTTTTTACTCAAAAAGCAAGGCAAATGTAGTCCATGTGATGAGTGCATTCAATGTAATATACCCATCCAAAATTTTGAAGATAGAAAGCCACGAGTATGCATAAAGTGGAACCATACCACAAATAAAATGAATAAAATGAAGAGAAACCACATATGCATCTTTTTCACCTGCATAATCCAGAAGTACAATAAGATATAAAGTCCTATAAAACATAGATGTGCAGTTAGAAGATTTACTACCAAGAGCATTGCTACCATTCCATGGGACTAATGCCACAAAGGCCATTAACATCACAACAAAAGGATATTAGTTGACTATGCAACTAAATTATGAATTTCTTTTACAGAGCATGTTAAAGGTAACGGAGAAGTGTAATATGGACCTATAAATAATTATTTGGTAATAAACAATTTTCTTCATGCCATATAAAAACTACCATTTTTAAGGAAAAAGGATAAAAAAAATTAACTACATATTTAAGCCTCTATACTTTTTTCTTTATCACTTATCATTAATATAATTTTGGGCCAAATTCTATCAATTGGAACTTTGGATATAGGGGATTAAACCTAGAGTGAACCCAGAGTAATCCTATTGAGAGAGATCAGTATTCATACCATTTGGTTATAAAAATCTTTACATAAAAAAATTTGGTTAAGAAGCACCAATTTTATTTATGCGAAAAATTGTAAAAACATATATGTATTTAACATTTCCAATTTTCTCTTGAAAATAGCAAGCATTATAAAAATAGAAGAGCAACGGTAGCAAACAGTACCATGTGTGTGGTGTATCTTTTATTGATTTATTAACATAGAAAAATTTTAGAGCTTGCAAATAGAAAATCAAAACCATGGTTTTTCATAAACAAAAGAAGAAGAAAAAAGGGAACAAAAAGAAAACTATTTCTACGTAGTACAATCCCTAATTTATTCCATGGTCGTTTCTATCCATATAAAAATATTTTTACATTAATTCATCACAATTATGGGACATTCTAAGATATGTCATCACAAAAGTTTTACTTAATATGTGTAATGCAAGGAACTGAAGAGTTTTCATTGCTCATGTATGGATTGGTTTTATACTAACCAAAATTTGTAGTCTAAAATTTGAGATGGACAAAATAAAATCTTTTAATTAGAACTTCATCACTTACTTCTCAATCGTCACCTTAGCTTCCGCAATCCACATGGAAATAAGTAATTAAAACATGGCTTCTCCAATAGCGTTAAAGTATTGGTACTTCCACATTAATGTTTTCATAAAATTTCTCTTTTCGTTTCTCCATGAAGAAATATAGACATGTATTTACATCATCTAATAGAAAGATCACAATAAGAAGAGCAATAGATAAGCAGTGACTATCATTATCTGAAAACATCAACTAATAGGCTATTTACAGAATCTAACGTACTTGCTCATTTAAAACTTTACACCATTTTAAGACCTCATGCACTTGTGCTGGTTAGTTCCTTTGGCATTCTAGATTTTTTTTTTTTTTTTTTTTTTAACCTATTGCTTTCAATTAGGTAGTAGTGATACACCAAAGATGGAGGAGCATAGTATCTTCAAGGAGTCCTACTTCTTTAGAGCTGTTGAAAAATGCTTCTTTAGAATAAGATCCTTTCAAACGATAATCTCTATAATCAGGAACTATCACTACTAGGGATCCACTAGTGCTATTATCTTTAGTAATATACCATTTAAATTCATTAAAACATTCATTTTAATATTATTACGGTAATATTAAATAAATACATAATTATATTTATAACATATATGAGAAAGGAGGAAGAAAAACATTTTCCAACAAATATGCTTAAGAGAATAGAGCTATTTGTGACCGGCTGCCATAATCGGTCTTCTAATGCTGTCATGCACAAAGAAATTATGGTATGCATCTCAATTTACATGTTTTAGACCAGCTAGACAAAGCAAACATAAATCTTATTGCATATGCACCGATGCGAGTATTATACTACAAATAGATGTAACAAAATCATTTCTTTATTTTAAATTATTATATATGCCATGAATTATTATCAATAGTTACAACTTGATATAAAAGAAATTATAGTTCAAATCTATATTGCACTTTTACAAACTCCTTATAAACAATATAGGCCTTATATGGTGCATATTTTTCGAGCCAACCAAGCTCGATTCTATTACTAGAAAATCAAACTCATTTAAGGCACTGATATACAACACTACAAATTTTAGCACTATATGTTCGCTTATATTTATTTTTTAGTCTTCTCCATCATGTGAATTCTATACAAAAACATCAAACCAAATCCATCTATCACCTATCATTCACTTAAGGTTTGTCATTCAAATGCACCACCTAATAATTTATTGTTAGTAAAATATTAAAAGGTATCTTTCAACAAGATGTACAATGACATGAATAGAATGGAATAGTTAGCAAATAGCATCAATATCTTCTTTTCTAATGAGAAACTCAAACATGCTCTCCTTTTTCTTTTTCTTTTTTTTAATTTATTATGGACTATCACCTAACAAGTGGACAATTATAAGAGATATAATTCATCAGCAAATTAATGCAGAGACTTATTTAAGATGATTCTAATGATAAAATTACAATAGATGAGTAGAATGGGTAATGAGATGCTTGCAACTGCTATTTGGGAGTTTGATATGATTGAAATCTTTACCAATAAACCATTGATGATGCTATCATCAATGGTTTTGTCTGATGTTTATGCATATTCATTTTACTCATTTCACTATTAGAAAACTAGCCTTTAGAAACAAAAAAATTGCAACGGAAAATTTCTGTCTCTAAAAATATAAAATAGAGATAGATTTGCGACGAATTTGTGATGACATAAATTATGAATAATCTTCTAATTTTTATATGCTTTTGCGACGGATTACATATTGATTTGCAACGAAAATTTTTCCGTTGCAAATTTGTCTCTGATTTTAGAAGGAAATAAATTATTTTAGCACCAATTTCTATTTTTTTAAATTCTGCTGCAAATTTGTCTCTAAACTAAATTATCACATATTTGTATATATAAATAATTATGTTTAAAATTTAGTTTTAATTATACATATCTAATATAATATATATAAATGTGCATTATATAATAAGGACATATATTATATTTGTAAATTAATTTTATTATATAATAACTATAATATGTATAATCATATGTTATTTACAATTAATTATATATATTTTATTTATAATATATTTATTATTACATTACATATTTATATATTATAAAGTATAAATTAAAAATAGTACTTAAAATATAAATAATATATTTATATCTTATTATATATTCTTTTACATAATAACTTATATAAAAAAATCAAATTATACAACTTAATAAAATAGTATATAACAATAATATAATATGTTATATACAAGTAATATCATAAAATACTACTTAAAATAAAGTATATTTCAATAATAAAATATGCAAAATAGAATAATTAATATAAAATGTAAACTTAGTATATTTAAACATATACAAATATATATAATAATATATTATATTTTAATAATATATTAATAAAATATATATTCATATTATTTATAATTTTTTATTATATATTTATTATGACTATTCATATGTTTTTTAATATAAAAAAATTTATTATATATATCTTACATAATTTATATTTACATACTATATATTTTTAAAATATAATATCATATTTGGGGAAAAATAATATACTATGTAAAAATATAGTATATTTAAGTAATAAAATATATAATATAGAATAATTAGTTAAATATATTTAAATTGGTATTATATATTATTTTATTAATATATTAATGAAAAATATATTTTTATATTATATTATAATTTATTAAGTGTAACAAAAATGAAATAAAAAATAAACACATTAGTTAAAAATATACAATTTATTAAGTTAATATAAAATATTAAATAAGTAATGTAAAAAGTATAATTATAATATATATCATTAAATATATAAATTTATATGTATATCATTATTTATATTTACATAATATATAATATTTTTTAATAATAATATCATATTTGGAAAAAAAATTGTAATATACTATTGAAAATATTATATATTTATAATAATATAATTTAAAATAATTATTATAAAATGTAAACATTGTGTATATTAATATTATTTTAATAAAATATTAATGAAAAATCCTTAATAAATAGGTAAAGTGAAATTATAAAATAAAAATAAATTATAAAAGATATGTAAATATTTTATAGTTATAATATTGTAAATTGTGATATCTCTTAAATAAACAGTAGTGGAACCTTATTCATGAAGGTATGAATTGGTTTATTGGTTTAGTGCTTGTGAAAACTTCAATGTTAAGTATGCTTACTATGTAGCATTCTATGATGGGTGACCTCCTAGGAAGGATAAATAAGAGGTAAATGTGTATTTTTTTGATTTTGTTTTAGAATCAGAGACAGATTTGCGACGGAATAATTTTATTCAATATTTACTAATTGGATATTTAAAAATAACTAATTATAAAACAAGGACAAATTTGCGATAGAAATTCCATAGCAAATTTGCGACGGAAAATAAATCTGTCTCAAAAGAATTAGCGATAATGATTTTTGAGACAAAAATTTGCGACAGAAAATCTATCTCTGAAAGTCTTTAGAGACAGATTTTTCACTTTCAGATATAGAATTTTTTGTCTTTAAAGCCAAAATTTCTTGTAGTGCTTTTACCATTGGAAAATATCAATTTATACAAATTTCTAGATAGAAAGGAAGCCAACGATAGTTCTTAACAAGTGCCTCATGGTAATCAAATGTGGCAACTTGATGCCCATTTACCTATAAAAAAAATCATATTTCTTCTATTAAGGAAAAGAGGAAAACCCATCACCTTTATACCTAGGAATAATCAATTGAAATCACTCAATGTGAAGACAAGGCACTAGATCTGTTTTAAATAATAAAGCAACAACCAAAAAACATAATTTTTTAACTCCTATGTCCTATCCCCTATTTTGTGATATTGGCCCTGAATTTGGTCACATTCTTGAAGCTTCAAGCAAGGGTGAAAGTGGCATATAAAATGGTATTGATTTCACTAAAGTCTTGAAGACTACTCACTAGGGAAAGATGTGATAAAATAACAATTTTAGAACTTGGGGAAATTTTGCACTGTAACCAGCTAAATTTATACAATTCAAAAATAATCATCATTAAGTAAGTAATGTAAAACTTTTAAAGAAGTTTTAAGGAAAGACACATAAAGCACTCATAATTTTTTGCAATCTAAGAATATTAAAATATGAACGATTTAATTATCGTTTTAAAATTTAAATTATTATATTTAAAGATAAAATTCTTCCATAACTTGTTGATAAAGTTCTATAAATATAAAAAGAATAAAATTAGAAATATATACATAAATGAACAAAAATGAGATTCAACTAGATAATAGTATTAACCAAAGTTATAAAGTAAAACATTATGGATAATTAAAGAAATAAATGCTAAGTAAATAAATAATATAAAAGAATGGTACTAAATCTAAATAACTTAAATCTTAAGATGTTTTATAAAAACAAAAATTACAAGAAACATAAAATCAATATAATAAGAGAGAATAAAACAATGTAAACATATAATGTATGTAATAAACAAACCTGAAATATGAAAATAATGACAAAATAATATTAAGATTCAATATGCTTTAAATAATGAAAAATAATAAGAAATATCAAACAGACATGATAATAATACAGATATGCAATATATAAATTCAATAAATAATATATTATCAAATAATTTAAAATTACAATGGAAGTGAAACATAATATCAAAATTTAATATAAATTAATCATAATAGCACAATGAAAGCATAAGCAAATGAATAAATCTTAAAACGATCAAAGGCTTTTGATTTATAAAATTTAAAGTTATTATATAATGTCAACTACCAATAGATGATTAATCTTAAACTTTGTTTAGAATGCAATTCAATAAGCTTAGATAGTTTAATTAAACTTATTAAATTAAATTATAGGCTATAAATAGATAGATTATTAGAATGAAATTAATAAATAGACTTAATTGAAATTGAGATATCAAATATTCCTTTCCATTTATCTATTTTTTTTCAACTATCCATTTCATGAATCAAATTCTTTAATTCTTGTTAACCATCAATTTTGAAATTCTAATCTTATCAATTTGTCTATTTACTTTAAGTACCTTTTCCAACAGATCAAATTTCTTCATTATCTCCACCAATTTTTAATTAGAACTCCTTTTCTTTCAATTACCAAATGAATCAAAGTATTAAAATTCTTTCCAACAATTCATGTTAACTCCTTTTCTTCTATTTTAATTCCCTAAATCTTTAAATATTTAATTTAAGTGTTTTTGTAAATTTTTAAACCTTTGAATTTTAGTGTTACTTCCATTTCATAAATCCTTATGGTTTTTGAATTTAATTACTCATTTAAAAATATCAGTTTCTAAGCCCAAACTCAAACTAAATATTAAGTTTTACAAAATTAAATTTCTAAACTAGATTCCTAATTCAAGTTATCGATTTACTTATATGTGTGTGTGTGTGTATTCTAAAATTTCCTCCTAATTGTTTTTAGTACTAAGATAATGATTTGAAAAGCTTAAATCAAAATGCTTAACCAGAAATTTCTTTAATGATTTTTTTCCCTTAACCTTTTTATTTCCTTTTGCTTTTCCTTTGCTTCCATTTCCTTTCCTTTTCTCTTTCCTTCTTCTTCTCCATTTATCTTCTTCTTCATTTCGAAAGTTCAACTCAAAATCTCAACTTTAAGAAGATTAAAGAGAAATGAGGATAGAAAACAAGATAAAAGATAAAGACTAAGTAGGAAGAAGCTTCATCAAACAAGGAGGAGTAGCAGTCAAGTTTTATTTGAAGTTCTCGAAAAACAAGTACGTAAGATTATTTTATTTGTTTAGATTGTTGTTTATGCATGCATTTGATGAACTAAATCTAGATATAAATAAGGTTCATGATAAAATTGGTAAACTAAGAATATATGAACTTGTAAGTTAAAACCTAGGAATATGTTTATTCTGTTGGTGATTGTGCCCTAGGCCAATTACTGGATATTGTCATTCATAAACATTTCTATTATATTGTTTGCATGTTTACTTTATAATAGGATCCGTGAATAATTTAATTATTCTAAATGTCCCTAGATGCTCATTATCGTGGGAACAATAATGAATTAAATCTAGTATGAGGTTTAACTGATAATCATGGGATGTTTATTTATATGGAGATATAAATCAAACTCATAGGTACATGTTGGAGAACTATGTACTGGACTGACCCGCTTTGAGATCACTACATGGATTAGTGTCATAAGTGATTCTCAAAATAAAATGTCATCGTATCCTCAGACCTGAAATCACCATGGATTCCAACATGAGGAATATTATGTTTCAACTCAATCAAACGTTGTCTTTAACCAGATAATTATAAAGGTTGAGATTGGGCATAATGTAAATCATGTAGAGGAAGTTGAGTGATTAAGATGGGATTTGTCCCTCTCATTGTGAGAGAGATATCTCTGGGCCCCTCGATGAGTGAGACTGAGAAATGCATGGCCGTGCTCAAATGAATTGATAGCGTAATCAATTTCATTTGTTTTTATCAGTTTACTTAGAAATCGAGAAATGATAAGATTGAACGATATAAGGATGACACTATCCATGCCTTATGTTCAATCTAGATATCATGTGACAAAAGGATAATGACATAAGTTATGGATTAGGTAAAAATCGGATCACCGATCTTCATTTAATTTGGGTAAACATAATGTCTTGCTAGAGCCACTTTTGTTTTGTTGACTAAAATTGTTTTAGTCAATTGCCAACATTAAGTGAACCTACAGGGTCACACACAAAAGAACGAGTCAAAAGGATCATAGACTAAATTTAATGTCTTGTGGGAATAATAATTTATTATTATTAAGAATAATAATAAATTAAGGATAAGACTAAATTTGATGTGTTGTAGGAATAATAATTTATTATTATTGAGAGTAATAATAAATTATTACATTGTTATGTGCAAGAATTATATTTTAGGAAATATTATCCCTTATTAGATTAAGGGGCACTACTGTCATTACTCATGTGAGAATGACATTAGTATAAAAGGCACATAAAGAGATCTCTTTAGGGTTAACGACTTGTCTGTCGACATTAGACCGGCAGAAAAATCTGCAAACCCTAAAGAGTGAAGCACGAAGAGTCGTGTGTGAAAATCCAATATCATCTAGAAATGTTCTAGATCACGCTAGCACGTGAAGGATCCTTTTGAAGAGTGCTCGTTCGTGTGGATACCGTAGAGGGTATTGTGATTTTGCGGTACCTACAGATCCGATCTGCAAATTGATTTCAAGTTTCAAGCTTTTAGAGGTATGAAATCAAACTATTTATTTTGTATTAATCTAATCAATACACATGGATACTAGGTTAGGGTTTTCTTTTTGAATTCCGCTGCAAAAGATTTGATCTGTATAATTTTAAAACCATATGGAAACCTAAAACCCTATGGAAACCCAACAGTGGTATCAGAGACACTTGTTTTTTATTAGATTGAAATCGGTTTTTATGATTTGCATGTGATGCCATGAAATTCGAATATCTGATATCCGTTTTTATGCATACTAATTGTGAAATCAATTTGAGTTTATGAAGAACTAAATAAACACAAATATGGATTTGTAATTTTATTATAGCACCTTGCTTTGAAGGATTGAATGGATCTTATGTAATTTGATTACAACGAATCTTTAGGGTTTTTCTTAATAGCGTGATTTTGCAGTTTTCGTATATGATACAAACTGTTGTTAAATAAGGCGGATTAGATCTGCTGTTATGCGGTCTGAATTTACGTCAATTTTTGCGATCTATTTCCAATTTGATTTTTTTTAGCGTCTAAATTGAGCGCATGATTTGGATTTTTTTATTATAAAAAAAATCGAATAGCATCACATGAATTGGACATCTGTTTTTGAAATCAGATTCGGTGCTTCTGGACACCTATTGTGCCCTCTATTTTTATAGTAAAAAAAATAATAATAATATTGCTGGTCGATGACAAACGGATCGGATCTGTTTGTAAGACACATAAAGCATATACGCGCTCCTCGGATGAAATTGGATCTTTTGCGTGCCAGTTTATGTGGATTAGAACTGCGATCATGTTTTGGATGTATGATATTTTCTTTTAATAATTAAAAAAAAATTGAGCACTTGGTCGCAAGTTGTGGTAGATAATTGCAGCATGTCTGAGCATGTGTTTATTTCAAATAAGCACTGTATTCCATTCAATTACGGATAAATCCTATTGCAGTTTATGAACTGTAGTAATATCCAGAAAATCGAATTTAAAATTTTCGTATGATTTGAAGATTCAATTTTTCTGAAAGGAGACTGTCCCCTTAACCCTTGCAAGGTGCATGATTTAGTTCAATAAACTCTAATTAATAATTCTTAATATAAAACACGCTTTTGAAGTATTATGACATATGTATATGTCTTCTTTATATGTTTATATTATATGTATGGTACATAGCATGGCTCTAAGACCTATGTGATTGGCAGGTTTTTATTCATTTTCTTTTAAATGGGTTATAATATTATAAATACGGCATGTGTGTCGTTTTTATTTTATTGTAATTTATTTTCTACAAGTGGTTGTAGGATCTTTTGTATCTTTTTATTATTATAATAAAGACATGAAGATGTCATGAAGACTTTCTCTAATCCATGGTGATGGAGAAACAAGGATCGTGAAGAAGATACAAGAAAATTTACAACTCAAGACCATAAAGATGGTTTTTACCTTAGGATTGGACCATTGATTTTCATATTGGCTTATGAAAATCAATGTAGAATAAATGGCCATGCTATGACACTTTTTCTTTATTCGATAAAGTTGATATATCATGAGATATGATGTATGAATATGTATGTGATACTATATTTACCACCACGTATGCTTGAATATCCATTAAACGTGATAAAAAAAATGGAATATCAATAATTAAATCCTCAATAAATTTTAAGTTAAATGCCACCCATGATTAAACACCTGTCAAGACTTCGATCACAAAATGTAGGTTCTGCCAAAGCAGGGTGCATTAGGTTATCTTAGTAAGGCAGGATGGGTAATGGTGCTACTCATGTGTTTAATATGGTTCAACTTAATTAGGCTATCAAAACGGTTTTGGGCCTAAGGCGTTAGATGGGATTTGAACATGCCGGGACATATGATGTCAAAAATCCCATAAAAGATCTAAGAGTTACATGCGATGTAATTGGTAAAGAGTTACCTACCTAAATAACTTAACTTTAAGCGTCATGCCAAAGCTGACTTAAAGTTAGGTGAAATATGGATCTTAGCCCACTAGATTGCAATAATTAAATGAAACAACATTGATAATGAGGGTTATTGATTTAGTGGGAGTTTTAATTTATTAAAATAAACTTTGCATAAGTAATTATAGATTAATGGCTACAAAAACACTTCAAATTATCATTGCGATCTGTCCTTGAGAAGGATAAATTGATTGGAACCAATTTCTAGACTGGTTCAGAAACTTGAGAACTGTTCTCAAGCAAGAAAAGAATGCATACCCTAGATGAGCCTATCTCTCAAGAGCCTCTAGCCAATACTCAAGAACTCAAAAGGATGCTTAAGAAGCATTCTGATGATTATCTTGATGTAGGATGCCTAATGCTTGCTACCATGAGTCTAGAACTTCAGAAAGGTTTGGAAAACATGGAAGCTTATGAGATGATTGTCCATCTTAAGAAAATGTTCCAGCAGCAAGTTAGGCAAGAGAGGTATGAGACTACCCAAGCCTTACATTCTTGTAAGATGGTGGAGGGAGGTTCAGTGAGTGCCCATGTCCTAAAGATGAAAGGCTATATTGATCATCTTGATAGGCTTGGTTTTCCAATAAGTCAGGAATTTGCTACTGATTTGATCCTAGATTCACTGACAGATAGTTATGACCAGTTTGTCATAAACTATACAATGAATAATATGGACAAAACAATCTCTGAATTGCATTCGATGCTCAAGACTGCTGAGGTCAATATCAAAAAGAAGAAACCCAGCAATGTCTTGATGGTTCAGAAAGGAAAAGGCATGAAGAAGAAAGGTAAAGGCAATGCTAAGGCTAAGAAAAGTTCAAAGCCTAAGCCCAAGCCTAAACCAAAGGCAAAGCCTCCTAAGGAAGGAGTTTGCTTTCACTACAATGAACCAGGTCATTGGAAGAGAAACTGTAAACTCTATGTGGAAGATTTAAAGAAGAAGAAGAGTAGTGAGACTACTACTTCAGGTATTTAAGTCATAGAAATAAATTTATCTACTTCTACTTCCTGGGTATTAGATACCGGATGTGGATCTCACATTTGTACAAATGTGCAGGGTCTCAGTAGGAGTAGAGATCTGAAGAATGGCGAAGTCGACCTACGAGTTGGAAATGGAGCAAAAGTTGCTGCTTTAACTGTTGGGACTTATGAATTGATTTTGCCTAATGGGCTTTTGTTAGTGTTGAACAATTGCTTTTACGTTCCTACTTTGAGTAAGAATATTATTTCTATTTCATGTTTAGACAATGAAGGTTTCACATTTATTATTAAGAATAATAAATGTTCCATTTATAAATAGAGACATGTATTATGCAAATGCTGACTTACATGATGGTCTTTATGTACTAAATCTGAAACATGATAATGGATCAATCTATAACATAAATACTAATATACTTAAATCCAATGATTTAAATATGACCTACCTATGGCATTATCATCTTGGTCATATAAACGAGAAACGCATATCAAAAACTCTATAAAGATGGATTTTTAGATTCATTTGATTTTGAATCATTTGAAATATGCAAGTCTTGTTTATTAGGCAAGATGACCAAAGATCCTTTTACTAGGCACAGTGAAAGGGCAATTGATTTATTGAGCCTAACACATATTGATGTATGAAGTCCATTAACCGTTGCTATTAGAGGAGGTTATCAGTACTTCATTATATTTACGAATGATTTCAGTAGATATGGATATGTCTTTTTAATGAGACATAAATCTGAGTCATTTGAAATGTTCAAAGTTTTTCATAATGAAGTACAAAAACAGCTTGGCAAAACAATCAAAGTACTTCGATCAGATCGATGTGGTGAATATGTAAGCCAAGAATTTAAGGACCATCTTAGAAATTGTGGAACAATTTCACAATTAACTCCACCTGAAACACCACAATGGAATGGTGTATCTAAAAGGAGGAGTAGAACCTTATTAGATATGGTTCAATCTATGATGAGTCAAACAGATCTTCCACCATCCTTTTGGGGCTATGCCTTAGAGACAGCTGCATTCATGTTAAATCATGTTCCTTCTAAGGCGGTTGAAAAGACACCATATGAGATATGGACTGAAAAAAGGCCTAGTCTGTCTTTCCTCAAGATTTGGGGTTGTGAGGCTTATGTGAGACGTCAAGCCTTAGACACATTAGGACTTAAGTCAAGTAAATACTTTTTATGGGGTATCTAAAAGAAACCAAAAGTTATTGCTTTGTAATCCCTCTGAGAACAAAGTGTTTTTGTTGCTTGGAATGGTATCTTTTAAAGAAAAAGAGTTTATCTCTAAAAGAACCAGTGGGAGTAAAATATATCTCGAAGTGGTTCGAGATCCGTAAAATAGTCTTACACCGCCAGTTGAAAGTCAACAAGATATATAGTTAGTTGTTGATGCTCCACAGGTAACACAAGGCCCATGTAGGTTTGATAGAGTGTGACATCAACTTGAGAGATATGGATTTCTCATAGCAGATGGTCGTTATGTGTTGCTCATCAATCAAGATGAGCCCACTACCTTTCAAGACACCATAATGGGTCCAGATTCCGAGAAATGGTTGGATGCCATGAAAACTAAATTGCAATCCATGCACAACAATCAAGTATGTACTTTGATTGATCCACCTGAAGGTACTAAGACCATTGGGTGTAAGTGGGTTTTCAAAAAGAAGACTGATATGGATGGCAAAATGCATACCTTTAAAGCACGACTAGTGTCAAAGGGCTTCAAGCAAACTCATGGTATAGACTATGATGAAACCTTTTCACCAGTTGCTATGCTCAAATCTATCAGAATTCTCATTGCCATTGCTGCATATTATGATTACGAGATATGGCAGATGGATGTCAAAATGGCGTTTCTTAATGGAAACCTACTTGAAAATGTGTATATGACACAACCTGAGGGTTTTGTTCATCCTGAAAATCCTGAAAGGTTTGCAAGCATCTCGGAGTTGGAATCTTCGTTTTCATGAAGCAGTCAAATAGTTTGCATTCATTAAAAACGAAGATGAACCTTGTGTTTACAAGAAAATTAGTGGGAGTACAATTGTCTTTCTAGTGCTATATGTAGATGACATATTACTCATTGGAAACGACATTCCTACCATGCAGAAGGTCAAGTCTTGGTTAGGAAAGTGTTTTTCAATGAAAGACTTAGGTAAGACTGCCTATATCGTAGGCATCAAGATCTACAGGGATAGATCTAAAAAGCTTATTGGCCTAAGTCAGAGTGCATATATAGACAAAGTAATGCATATGTTCAGTATGCAAGTTTCCAAGAAGGGGATTCTTGCCAATGTCACATGATATAAATCTGAGCAAGACTCAATGTCCAACGACAAATGATGAGCAAGATCACATGAGTAAGACTCTTTATGATTCGACTGTTGGATCAATCATGTATGCCATGTTATGCACTCGACCAAATGTGTCATATGCATTAAGCATAACCAGTAAATGCCAGTTAGATCGCAGTTAACCTCATTGAACAGTAGTCAAGAATATTCTTAGGTACTTAAGAAGAATTAAAGATGCATTCTTGATAGATGGAGGATTGGAAGCGAGCTAGTTGTAAATAGTTACACGGATGCTAGTTTCCAATATGACAAGGATGATTTTATATCACAATCTGGACATATTTTTCTTTTCAATGGAGGTAAGTAAGCTTGAAAAGTTCAAAGCAGAATACCGTAGCAGATTCTATAAGAAAAACTGAGTGTATAACAGCATCAGATGCTGTGAAGATTGCAAAGTATCAACTAAATGACAATATTACTAATCCACTTATCGAGCTTCTTGCACAGGCAAAAGCATGATCATCATACTAGGTCAATGGGTATTAGATACATGTATGATTTAGCTTAGTGCAACTGGGAGATTGTTGGTGATTGTGCCCTAGGCCAATTACTGGATATTGTCATTCATAAACATTTCTATTATATTGTTTGCATATTTACTTTATAATAGGATCCGTGAATAATTTAATTATTCTAAATGTCCCTAGATGCTCATTATCGTGGGAACAATAATGAATTAAATCTAGTATGAGGTTTAACTGATAATCATGGGATGTTTATTTATATGGAGATATAAATCAAACTCATAGGTACATGTTGGAGAACTATGTAGTGGACTGACCCGCTTTGAGATCACTATATGGATTAGTATCATAAGTGATTCTCAAAATAAAATATCATTGTATCCTCATGCCTGAAATCACCATGGATTCCAACATGAGGAATATTATATTTCAACTCAATCAAACGTTGCCTTTAACTAGATAATTATAAAGGTTGAGATTGGGCATAATGTAAATCATGTAGAGGAAGTTGAGTGATTAAGATGGGATTTATCCCTTTCATTGTGAGAGAGATATCTCTGGGCCCCTCGATGAGTGAGACTGAGAAATGTATGGCCATGCTCAAATGAATTGATAGCGTAATCAATTTCATTTGTTTTTATCAGTTTACTTAGAAATCGAGAAATGATAAGATTGAACGATATAAGGATGACACTATCCATGCCTTATGTTCAATCTAGATATCATGTGACAAAAGGATAATGACATAAGTTATGGATTAGGTAAAAATCGGATCACCGATCTTCACTTAATTTGGGTAAACATAATGTCTTGCTAGAGACCACTTTTGTTTTGTTGACTAAAATTGTTTTAGGTCAATTGTCAACATTAAGTGAACCTACAGGGTCACACACAAAAGAACGAGTCAAAAGGATCATAGACTAAATTTAATGTCTTGTGGGAATAATAATTTATTATTATTAAGAATAATAATAAATTAAAGGATTATAGACTAAATTTAATGTGTTGTAGGAATAATAATTTATTATTATCGAGAGTAATAATAAATTATTACATTGTTATGTGCAAGAATTATATTTTAGGAAATATTATCCTTTATTAGATTAAGGGGCACTACTGTCATTACTCATGTGAGAATGACATTAGTATAAAAGGCACATAAAGAGATCTCTTTAAGGTTAACGACTTATCTGTCGACATTAGACCGGTAGTAAAAATCTGCAAACCCTAAAGAGTGAAGCACGAAGAGTCGTGTGTGAAAATTCCAATATCATCTAGAAATGTTCTAGATCACGCTAGCACGTGAAGGATCCTTTTGAAGAGTGCTCGTTCGTGTGGATACCGTAGAGGGTATTGTGATTTTGCGGTACCTACAGATCCGATCTACAAATTGATTTCAAGTTTCAAGCTTTTAGAGGTACGAAATCAAACTATTTGTTTTGTTTTAATCTAATCAATACACATGGATACTAGGTTAGGGTTTTCTTTTTGAATTCCACTGCAAAAGATTTGATCTGTATAATTTTAAAACCCTATGGAAACCTAAAACCCTATGGAAACCCAACATATTCATGTATGTGCTAGAGAATTAATGAAGTGAATGGATGTTATATGAGCCATAAATATATTTAGAAGTATTATAGACTATGACTACAACTTGTATGTTAAGTTTATAATGTAAAACAAGTAGTTAAACTAGTAGAATTTTTTAGAAAAAATGAAGGAAAAGGGTGAAAAATGAACACATGGCACTCATCATGGGCGTGATGGACCCCATGATGGTCTTGACTTCTTTAAAAATTTGACAGACAAGTCATTATAGGCATGATTAAGGGTGTGATGGCCTTTGAAAATGTCCTTTCCTTTTATCATTGGCATGATAGAGGGTGTGATGGCTCCATTATAGGCGTGATCAGCCCCCTCGCAGCATGATAATCTTTTTGTATTTTAATCAAAACTTTTCATTCGAACTCGGAATGAGTAGATTTTAGATGCTACATAAAGCTTAGAAATGGCTCTACAACTTTTTATTTTAAGTTTTTGGAAATTCAAAAAGAATCAAGGCCTAAAATTTATTTTTCTCAAGATGAAACATTTAAGCTTAAACAAAAACAACACAAAACAAATCTAAATATATCCAAATTAATTGAGCCCTTGTTGTACTAGTTAAGTGTATGTAGTTGAATATAACATTTTATAATTTCTTAAAACTAATAGACTAAGAATTTATAACACAAGTTTAAAACATTTAGATATAAAATGAACTTAGCTAATTAACCTAAGTTCAACATAGCCTAATGAATCTTTTTGAGCTAAAATGAACTAGACTAATTAGAATCCTATAAAATATATGGAAATGACTTAGAAAGGTAATTAAATATGGCTTAGTAATTAAATTAAATGATTAATTCTATATTATATTTATACTAAATATAATTTGAAATATAACAAGCTTATCACCTAACTAGATTCAATATGGATGTCAAGCATAAAATGAACTTATGTAAAGAACTTAGGTTCAACTTAGTTTAATGAAATTTAATGAACAAAAATGAATTAAATTGATTAAGTGTATTCAACTTGGTTAAGATTAAGCTAACACAGACTTAATTTGATATAAATCTTATATATAAAATGAATTAGTAACATATCTAAGCTCAACTTGACCTAATGAACTTTACTAAGCCAAAATGAATTAGATTGTTTAAATTTAATTAATTTGGCTAAGTTAAATTAATAGACTTAATAACTGTAAATGGCTTAGATATTATTGTAATTTATTTACCTTTAAATAATAAAGGGAATATGTTATTTGAAATATATGTTTGCTAAAACAAGTTTTTAGTATAAGTCTATCTTTCAATCAAATGTAGATTAATGAACTTAAAATGGATTTAAATACTAAAATTTAATGAAGTATATATTAAGAAAAGTAATAAATGAGTACTATTTTATTTCATAGGGGGAATGGGTTAATCTCTAGAATTCCCAAAAGTTTGCTATGACTTAGCCATGATGATACGTAAGTAACATCAACCTTATCACCTTGGTTGTGCATATAATATAGTTGCATTTATATTAAATAAACATAACTGACGACGTGTGGGGATTAGGAATTTGCCTGGTATTTGTCAATTGTATTGTTTCATAAAACATTAAAATCAAAGTGATCACACATTGTTTAAAATGGTTGCATTGCTGTTGTTGATGAGTGTTTGCTACATTGATTGGTCACCTTAATAAATGGGCTTAATACGATTTGATTATTTAGGTAAATAATCTTTCGTTGCACGACAATATACTTGCATTAGCATAGTATTCACATCACATGCTAGCATCTCTATTTTGTGGTAGTCCTAAGCTATGTTAGTGGATCTATTTATACAATTGGATACCATAAGATTGTTCATATCCTAGGAACTAAAAAGACACCGAAGGATGGTGACTGCGTAGGTATTAGCCTAGGAGATGCTAGTACTTAAAGAGTTGTTAAGTTTCCAAGGTGAAGTAGTAGATATGTTAATAATATCTATATATGAGAAAAAATGAGTTTCAAAAGAAATCCTCCCTCCTTAGTTACTATGACAATGAGATGAGAAGATTCCCCCTTTCTTAGTTCTCGGTTTTTCCTAAGTGTGAATGACTTGGGCTGGTCCTTTAACTCCTAAGAGAGGGCATAAATCTCCATTGGTTTGGACTCTGGTTATCCAAACTACATATAACATATGATTAAGTGTTGCATTGTATATGTTTGTAACAAAACTTGTTTGACATTTGCTTGTTGTGTGGTTTGGTTATGTTATTCACTAAGTTGTGGATTAGCTCACACTCCTATAGTTTTTGGTATAGGAATAGCTGAAGCATCGGGAATGGCCTAAGTCTGTGTAGAGAAGACCCATTGAAGATAGAAGACAAGTATGGATAAGAAGTAGATGGATAGTATAGTTAATGAGATTTTGTTTCATGTAACATAAGTTTAGATTACAGATAACACTAGTCGTTTAATAGTTTAGAATTTGTAAAGTGCAGATGATCTATTCTATTTTACTATTTGGTGGGGGATACCAATTCCCTGCGATTTTTGTGGACTGTAGGAAATCAAATTTCCTTTATTTATCACAAATTTATTTATATATAAGAAATTTGTAAAATAATTATTCAGGTAGAATCTTGTGAGCTCTGACTAACAAGATGGTTATCATATTGCTGGTGTATACGAGATATGATAACTTTAGCTTAATCCTTCTAGGCCCCTTTTAGGGTTGTGACATGCACTCTCAAAAATGAAAAAAATTATAGCATGCGGAGCTTAAAAAAATCATTTTTGAATATGTAAATATCACATCTAAAACCTAAGCACCTTTTCAACTCTAAAGGCAAAAAAATGGAAAACAAATCAGTAGGAAACTAAGAACATTTGTAATAACACTAATAAATGGTTGCCCAAAAGCAAAACAACAACGACAAAAATATTCCTAAATTGAAAAACTTAAAAGAATATTATCTCATTTTTTTCAGACCAATCATGAGAACTTTACTAATAACTAGTTATTTTCTCCCTTAATGCAATAATTAGGAACCAAGAGCACAATGACATTGTATATTAGTTCACCAATGCTAAAGTAATTGTTTGATTTATCGAATGGTACAAAAAGTTGGAATATATTAATGACATGTCAAGATATCATGTAGAAAGAAGATACACTTGATAAAACTAAACTAAGGATTATGGCATGATTGCCAAAGAATTAGTTACATGATAATTAATTAAATAAAAGATGCAAGAAGTATAGAAGAGGACACATGATTTACTAATTTTAAGGATACACAAGGACTCTTCCCTCCCTAATGAGAGATAATGACTCTCCATTCTTACTTACCTTTCGTAGTGGCTTCCCAATAAGCTCCTCAATAGTGAAAGCAGTGCTGATACAATACCATCTATATGAACGTCAAGGTGCCATGAGCCAATTTTACTAGGTAGCAGCTTTGCTCATGATCTGGTGGCTTCAAAGCTAAAATTTAAGAGACCTTATTAATGGAATCAATCAATATTTGAATTGACATAAGAAATGCTATAGACATATTCTATTTTCCTTTCCTTGTCCTTTCTCTACCCTTTAAATGCATGTAAAACCATACCATTTTTACAATAGAGCAAGAGCTGAAATCATTAACAAGAACCTTAAGAAGCAAAGACTTTTTCAACTGATTAGTATATTAAAACAGTGTTTAAAATAGACTTATGCATCTAATTGCAATTCTTTGTCAGAAGAGTACTTACATGAGCTAAAGCCCTAGATTCAATACCTAGATGATATTTACAAACGCAAACCATATCACTATGAGATGTAACTATTTTTAGGTCCCCCATAGATAGTATAAAATTTGCATTTTGCAAAATCTTTGCTATTAGTTGGAAAGAGACCATCGATGTACTATCCAACACATATTGCATCAGATTTGACTTGTTTATCATCATTTGCAATTTCTTCATCCACTAAAGAAGCTTTTCGAGACGTTCATCCCAAAATTGGTCCTGAAGTAGATTACCTCTTTAGACCTAATGAAGTTACCTTAGCAATAATCATAATACTACATTTCTATGACTATTGCAGCTACGCATGAGCTATAAGCTCTGTAATCCTTTAAATTTTATGCTACGATTTATGTTTAAACCCTAAACAGAAAGTCAATCAGAAACCCTAAGGTCAACAAATATATATATATATATATATAAACCCTAATAGATTAGATCCGGTAATCCCGTACTCGTAACCTCGAAACAACGAAATTAAAATAGTAGTGGATAATAGCTCGTAATAATATAAGGAAGCCTAAAAATATTAGATTCAATAATTTTTAGTGTCTTTCAGATCCGAACAGGATTAGTTTTCGAAAACCATGCCCCTGTACACCCGACGGTAAAAATATTCTGATAATACCGATAAACTCATAAAAATACAAGGATTTCGAAAATATCAGTTTTATAATTTTTCGGTAACTAAAAGATATTAGATATAGCTTAATTATGCGTATTTTCTTTACTATCGTTATTAATTTATCTTATCTACTATTTATAGCACTATTCTACACTATTCACTATTATTTACCTATCTCTATTTTTCTACACCTATGCTTACACTTACATACCTATTATCTATTTTTTACTTTTTCCATACATCTTCATTCACATCAAACCTTACAACTTATTACTTTTAATTAACAAAATTAAAACAAAACAAACAAAACACACACACACACACACACACACACACTCTTCCCCTACAAATCACGCCGGCCACCCTCACTCACACACACATTTATTTTTCTTTTTTTTTTTTTTTTTGCAAATTATTCAATTCACACAATTTTCACTCCAAAATTTCTATAAATATCCCCTTTTCCCTCCATTCCTTTCACATATTCATTTACTATACTAAAACTCCCAAATTCACTCCATAAACTCTCTCTTTCAAAAATCACTCTAAACTTTCCCTCTACAACCCATTTTTTCTATACATTTTCTACACACATACACCATCCAAACTTTTCTTACACTCCCACTTCCATACTTTCTCTTTAGGTAAATACTCTTACCTTTCTATCATTTATTTTCTACGTTATGTAACTTAGCATGACTATGGTGTTGTTTCTAAAAAACTCATATGAGTTGTAGAAGCAACGACATGTTCATACTTTATTCTTGCACATGTCAAGAATTCCTATTTTTATTATCTTGTTATTATTATGATGCTATATTATTATTATTGTTATTATGCTTTTAACTTAACCATATATATATGTTATTATCTATATGTATATCTATATATTTTAGAGCCTAAATGCTCACTAAGTCACTAACAAGCTTATTACTATTATTACTCTTATTATTACTTCTCTTTTTTTTTCTTTTTTTTTTAGTCCCGGCCTATTCTTAGTCTCGGGATGTCTTGATGAAGTTAAAGCTCCCAATACTTTACCGTGTTATCTTGATGAAGCTAAGGTTCCCAATACTTGACCATATTATCTTGCTTTTTAACTTTTTCTTATATTACATGCTCATATATATGCATCATCATAATGATATTGTCTCAACAACACTTAAAGTGGAATTTTTCTTTAATAGAGGAACTTGAAACTAAAACTTTTTATTATATAACTAGTCACTAAATGAAAGAGTTGTCATCAACAACTTAGAAAATGGATTTTTGCAACCTTTTAAGTTTTATTAAATGACAATAAGGATAATTTTTACCAAGGAAATAAAGGAAATAAACACCTTCATTTCATAATAAGATAATCTAAGGCTTAGTAAAAATAATTTGTTGGCATACAATTTTTCATAGAAAGCTTAAGATTGAAGTCTTTCCAACTTCATAATAAAAACTAAGAAGTAAACTAGTTTTTAAAGTTAAGATAAAATCAACTCACCAATTTATAAATCCACTTAGAAAAATAATGATTCTCAAGTTTCTAAAGGAGAAACCTATTTTCAAAGAAGTAAAATGAATATAAATATGATAAGTTCAAAAACAATGGATTTTATCAACAACTTAATAAAGATTTTGAAAACTTTATTTTTATCACTAGAAGCAAAATTTGTAAAAGATCAAAGTTAAGGAAAAATTTTGTTTGTTTTAGAAAAGAAATTAGAAAACAAAATAATATACTTTTTTACAATAATCTAAGAAATTATAAAGTTTCTTCAAAACACTTAGACAAGAATTTATTAAGTTTAAGTTTCAACACCTTAAGATGAATTGTTTTACGAAAAATAATCGTTGAGAAAACACCATTAGAATTTTTGCATATAATATGAGTCTATATATATATATATACTCAAGGATTTTTCAACGATATACATATCTATATTTTTTTCTAAAAGATTTTTGAACAAAGATGAGTTTAGAAAATTATTTTTCAACAGCTGGGATTTTCGTTTTGAATCTGTACCGTAACTTTTAGAAACCCAAATGATACTGTACGTAGAAAATAACCTTAGAAATGGATAGATCTTTTCAAGTAGGTAGAAATCAGTATATAATATGCGAAATTCCGAGTTAAAATGAGCAAGTTATGACAATTTTAAATTAGAATTTTGCTCTATGTGAATTTTGACGAGCATAGTAGAATAGAGTTGCAAGTTTAAATATAAATTTCAAGAAATACTCATTTTAGGTTTTTTTTTTTTTTTTGTATATGTGATGTGGGGGCTGAGCTACCTTACCCGAATGACTATTTCGACTAAAAAGCTTCTACTGCTATGGCCGAGTGAGTTTAAATTCTCGTAATTGTACTTATGTATTTGCTTGTAGTTTAGTGGCACTAGACTTTAGGGAAAGATAAAACATGATAGCACATGTGTTTTACTTATATGATTGAAATTGTGAAAAGTATATCGAGGCGGGAATTGTTAATTAATTATTGTATGATGTAGTATAGAAATGATTCTCTACAAATTCTATGATCGCTTATAAAATGACTAATATTATGCCATGATTACTTAAATAAAATGATTCATGCATGACATATAATGAGTCACATTGCATTCATTACTATACTCTTGATGGGATAATGGCATAGTAATGAGGTCGAGGACCTGAAAATATAATCTATGGCTTTGATTGCCTATAATTAAACGGTGAGTAGACACCTGAATTGACTACATTTTAGCGATTAGTAGGAATTTGTATAAAACTCCAAAAGTATCATTTGCAAACTATGGCCTCATTGCTCGAAACACCTAACCACCAAATGGATGGGTAAATCCATTCAAATATATGATTCCTAGAAAACTGTATGCATTATTTGCTCATGATTGATTGCATCTCATATGTTTGATTAAATAACTTGATTGATTATTGATTGTTGAGTACTTTACTTGTGGATTTAATTCTCACTAAGCAAGAAGCTTACCCCTTTATAGATATCTTTTGCAGTTTCCCTATTTATGGTTAGAGCCTCGAGAGTATTTCTCATAGGTATTACCTTTTTGGCCTAAGGAGTTTTTGGAAGAAGTCAAAGACTAAATGTAGACTTAGACTTCTAAGCAAATCTCCATGTAATTATTTTAACTAGGCTTTAATAGACCTTGATAGACTATATCTTTTACAGGAGAACGCCCCTTTGATTTGTAAAACCTTCATATATTTCCCTAGTTTAGATATTGTGTTATGATTTCTATTCTTAAATTATTATATGAATGTCTTCTTGAACAACTTGTTTCAAAGTTGGTCCTCTATGATCGTTGATATACGCCTTACACTTGATATCGAAGCTTATAGGATGACTAAGGTTGTCATACTTAAGCTTTAATATTGACTGTGATGGACTGTCATGTTTAGGATACCTTTTGGGGCATTACAAGGTCCTCTAGAGAGGGGAAGCAGAAATCCAGTTGCTGCGCTTCTCCTTAGATAGTCTCAAAGCCAATAAGCAGGTCTAAAGGCTATTTCTTCCTTAAGGGCATGGTATTTGATCTATATATTACATGTAATGCTTTCATTATCAATATATCATGTAGAACAACATCATAGACCTTAATTGTTTTGATAAAGCATAATATGGTGTAAGAAATTCATGTCAAGTGTCATAACTTAATCATAACAACATAAGCATTCTATTTGTTTTGGTTGTCACTACAAAAGGAGGGAAACATGATAAAGTGTTGAACTTCTAAGAATGGAAATTTTGAAATTCTAGAATATTACACACTCTATGGAGATATTTTTATGCTGTAGCAATTATATAAGATCCAACAAGTGAAAGAATGCGCTACAATAGACATTAAATGATAGTGCAATTAATTTTCTCATTTTAGTTATGCAGAATGAAAACATCATCAAATTCTATGATTTAATGGAATTACTTCAAGCTAATTGGCAAAAAAGGATAGCTTACTTGGAAATGCAAAGAAAGACAAAAATATCATAATGGCACATGGATAGGTGATATCCGCTAAAAATTTCAGTTGCTAAGGTTACGAGCTGGTTAGATATCTCACATTAAGGTTGACATAGGTTATAATGTGCAACTACAAATGACACTATAGTCTTGGCACTTGCTTACTTTTGGAAGATGATAATAGATCCTCTGAAATTTGCAACCTGTCATCAAGCATACAATGATTTTTGCTAAGTTTAATTAGACATTCCATTTCTATTCAATATTATAAAACATTGACTAAAAGAGTTAGGAACATTTTCCTTGATTATTCTGTAACAATACTAACAATTGACCATGATTCATGAGAGCAGATTAAAATAAACCAAATCTAAAAAACAACAAACAAAGATTAACACAGAAACAACAAATAGGATTTGTAGACACCCCACTTTTGCTCATTTAATGCTTCAATTTATAGTAAAAATTAATATTATATTAAGCCCCCATAAACTAAAAAAAAAAAAAAAAGGAGAGAAAAAGAAACATATAAATTGTTACAAGATTTTTTGAGCTTAATATAATGTTAATTTTCATTATAAATTAATTTTAGGCCCAATTAAGTAACCTATTTAAATAGGTTTATTTAATTAAGCCTATTTTTCAAAACCATAAATGTAATTTCAATGCAAAAGAAGACCGATGCACTGGCCAATGACCTGATGGTAAAAGACACACACATGCACAAGGGAGACCTGGATTCGATTTTGCAATGAGGCAAATTGCCCTTTTTATTTTTTCATATGCTCCCATTGGCTAAATGAGATAAGCACATATATCAGCAGGCTAGCTAAATGAAGTAAGCGCATATGTCAGCAAGCCAGTAGGTAAATGGTCGGTGAGTAGTAGGCCAGTGTCCAGATACATTATATTGTGATAAGTGAGCGGTAGGTTAGAGTATCCAGATACATTGTATTGTAGTAGGTGAGCGATAGGCTAGAGTGTCCAGATACATTATATTGTGGTAGGTGAGTAGTGGGCTAGTGTCCAAATACATTATATCGTAATAGGTGAGCGGTGGGCCAGAGTGTCCAAATACATTATATCGTAGTAGGTGAGCACGTTAATGCCTATAAATATTGGCATACAACAACATAAAATAACACAATACAGATGATTTAAAAGAGATCAAATGTGAAGTTCATAAGAAGTTATGGTTTCAAATTCAAAACTTCAACTCTAAAGTTTTTTTAGGAATTTCAAAGCAATTAGAGGTTAGAATCTGTCATCACAAGATCAATTGAGGGCTTTTGAAGACCAATTCATGATGATCCAATCGGTTACAAACTGCCATTAGAATCTCTTGTTCAATTACTGTCGGTTGCTTGTCCTTCACCCCTTCTCCAAGCCGATGGGCGTCTTGATGTTGTACCAAGTAAGTTCTTTTCTTTTGCTTTTTGTTTTTTCTATTTTATGTTTAAAAAAAAAACCTGAAAAAAAAAAGAAAATAGGTAAAAGATCAAAAAATATATTTATGCATGTAATAGGAAATATAAAATAACTATTATATAAAAAGCATATATAGAACATGACATAAATTACTTCGACACATAGAAAAACTTATTTTCGTAAATAAAAACAAACTTGATAGTTTATAAGGTTTAACACCTCATACTATATTTTTGCTAAATTGATTAGAATTTTAATAAACTTAAAGTGAAAATAGGTCAAAAATTAAAAAATAACCAATCCATTAAAGTTTTTTTTTTTTTTATAAAAAGAACTACGTAAAGTCTGATCTCGATTAGCGTGACATACAATCTAAAAAAATATTTTTTGTTCCATCACATTATATCGTAGATTTTGAGTTAATTAATTTATCGTAAATATTAAACGGTCTTGTCATCAATTTGTATATAAAATTATAAATTTAAGAATTCATGATATTTGATTCTTTTTTGAGTATTAAAAGGATAAATTTTGAATTATGAATTTTAAGTAGTAACTATATGGTTTTAATAGGGTAGCCCCTAAATCCAAAATTTCTGGTTTATAAAGTTTGATTTTAAATCAAATTTTTTCCCAGACTAGTAGCTAAGTTATGATTAACCAACCCATTAATCTCAACTTATAATTTTTCCCAATTCCAATCGGGTTAAATTTCTTTTAATTCTTAGTCGAGGGTCTGTATCAAATGGGTTCGGGTTTAATACATATTGGATTAAAAGAAATAAAACCAGAAACAAAAAATCCAGGCTCGGCAGCTTGGCAAATCCACTAGGGATGTCTATTTTTAAGAGGACTAGCTACTTGAAATTCTTAAATTTAAAGTTTAGCCTTTCTATGCTTATTCTTGTATATTATTAGTATAGTTATTAATTTATAAATAGTTGTACTAATCTATTTCTTTAAGTGATGCAAGTAAAAAAAAAAAAAAAGAATAGTGGAAAATGATATCTTTGTGTGGGGGGTGTGTGGTGGGATACAGTCAGAACCAAGCCATCTTAGAATCCTATGCAGGGAGGTCGCTAATAGGATTTGAGGCTGTGACTTTTCCACCCCCTGGTTCATGAAATGACCTCCCGCTCCGGTTTAGTGTTGATTTGCAATCTACTAAACCGAGAAAACTTTAGAACTAGGTATGTAACCGGGACAGGTTTGGGACGGGTATACTAAAACCCGAACCCGATATCCAATAGGATTTCCAAAACTCGTCCTAAACCCTATAGGGTTTTTGTCCATGAACCCAAAACCCGCTAGACAAACCCTATAGGATACCCGAACCCGAACTCGAATCCCGATATAAAATTAGAATCATTACATAATAAAATATTTAAAAACGTTATTATAAATGTTTTTTTAATCATTTTTTATTTTCGATCCGTTCCCAATTTATAGACCAAGGAAAAAACTCTTATCATTACTCATGCAATCCTCTTTATAAAATCCTAATCATTTTCATGAGAAGAAAATCATTGAATGAAACATTGCGACAATGGGAGTAAGAGGCTTGAATTAGACGAGAATGAGCCAAGACCAAGACTAAAAGTGGAGACCATAGAGTATTAGTCTACTATCCTAAGGTTTTTCTCTTTCCCTAAATGATTTAATAAAAAATGAAAAAATAGCTTTACAATTAATGGAGCACAATTGGTTAATTTCAAAGACTGAGGCTAAACATAATATATATATTATATATTTAAACGAGTTCGGGTTTCCTAACGGGTTTTATGGTTGTCCCAAAACCCATTCCAAAACCCTATAGGATTTTATTATTGATCTCAAAACCCATCCCAAACTGTAAAGACCCGACCTGCTAATCCTTAAGACTTAGCAAGTTAAGTCCCCAACCACATATAATACTTTCGTATTATATGGAAGGTTGTCCTAATCTACAGTTATGTGAATTGTTTATTTAAAACTACTAAAACTTGTTATAAAAGCTTTTACAAAAGGATTACTCACTTGAGTAATCTATTTACATAAAATAGTTTAAGGAAATATTTACATCCTTGTGTCCAGCATAGGACACAACAAAATATACATAAGTCTTACAAAATGAAGAAAATAGACTTTAAGTCTTTTAATACAACCCAGGCTTAACTAACAAGCCTCTATTCCAAATACAAAATACATTTGTTAAACGAACACATAAAATAAAACTTTCTTCAAAAACTTCTCGCCACAGGGTTCTACTTATCCCACTCGTCCATAAACTTCTCCCAATCTGACCCGAATCCCATATCATCATAACAATCATCATCAACACCTGAAAATAGCAAAAGTGAGCTAGAGGCCCAGTACACAGCTACAACACTCAAAAGCGTAGTGGCAATCATACCTAGACTAATGCAATGCAACATAAATGTTTTATTTATCTTTCATTAGAAATCATTAATCAAATCATCATTGGAGTATTCAAACTCCGAAACAAGCCATGGGATTCTGGGGATCCTGAGTAACGCTCACGACGCTCAGGGGGTTGATATAGATAGCCTGAATATCTATATCTCCTAGATAACGTTACACTGAAAAGAATAATCTCATATAAGTTATATAGCCGTTGCCCAACTTCACTTAACTCAATCCATAATATAATTTAATTCACATGCTCCCATAAACATTGAATTAAGTTATACTATTTCTTTTCAAGAATAAGTAAATGTTGCTCAGTTACTACATTTTCCTATCGATTATCCGCCGAGCCTAGTCATTGCATCATGACTTTTGGCCTAAGAGCCTACACTAACATATCATTGCATCATGATAAGTTACTGCTCCTCGGACCGGATTCAACGGTAAAAACACAAGCAATTCAAGCAATATTTAAGTCATTTAAAATTTATATCAAATTTAAGTATGTCTACCCTAACAAACATACAAGCAAGTCACTGCGTACCTGTACTAGCTTGAGAGTCAATGGGAATAACCGAAAGGGAATCAATCACTGTAACAAAAATAATTGCAAACCCACACTTAGTTCAAGTATATATGTTCATCAAAGCTCTAGTATAATCATCCAAAGAAATTCAAATAAATCATTATAACATCATCACATAGAATTTAGATATCATATATTATCATACAATACTCAACAAATACTTAAATGACCATTTATCAAGCTTTGAACAACTTTTAGCAAACAACAATAAGTTTTAAACTTTGTTGGAAAGTGTATCAGCTGGAAAGAATTGAAATTTAATCACTGATACTTTTGTAATTTGTAAAATCTTAAAACTTGAAAGTTTTAGATCTTTTCCTTAGCTTTCCAACGCAACTTGAATCACCTCAATCGGAGATCGGATGAAAAAGTTACGGCTAAAATACAAAGAGCTGCGAAACAGGGGAAGTCTACACGACGGGTACACGGCCCGTGTACGAGGCCGTGTTGGGTAAAAAAAGACCCGAGAGCAACTTTTAAGAATTTCAAGGCTTACACGGCCATGTACACAGGTTGTGTACACTGGACCAAAAAAATTACGAAATCCCCTGTTTTCAAAGTGCATTTTACACCTCTTAAAATTCTTTTAAACTCATTCCAAGTTACTCTAAAGCTTGTTATATGATCATCCCATCATTCAAACAACACCAAACATCTCCAAAACTTCATCAACTCAAATCACTATTCATCATTTCCTTCAATATTAGGTCATCCAACCACATGCATTCACCAACACTTCCAACACTTCAAAACTCATCCTAAGCACATAAAACTAACCACTCTAGTCCTATAACACATCATATACCATCAAAACATCATGAAGCATGAATTTAACAAATATGGCATCAAGACTACATATTCATGCATAGAAAAGAAAGTTGAAGAACACGCTTACCACAAGAACTTCAAGGCTTGGTTTTGTGATCCTCTAGCATGCTTTTGATGGTGAAAAATATAGAAAATGAAAGGCTTATCTACATAGATCTATAGGAGAGCTTTGGAGAAGAAGAAAATGGGGTTTTGAAGCTTTTGAAGGCATGTTTTGGTGGTCTGAAATTTGTGCACGAATTTTGCAATAATAAAGTTGATATTATCTACTTGTTTGACTTTTAAGGCATTTGTAATTAAGGCAATTAATGACTTAACCTTTTGTTACTTAATGACATTGTCTTAAGGCCTTAATGAGTGTTTAATAGCTTTATTTTTTGCCTAAAAATTCTGCTACATAAGGACTTAGTTACATGCATTCCTCCACTTAATTCAACACATTCAAATCATAAATTACACATATGAATACAATTAAAATTTTATGAACTAAATATTTAATAAATTCTAGAATATTTCAATATTTTAACATAATAATAAAACACATAATTCATCATGAAAAAAAAAATCATATTCAATACTTATCAAAAGTATGTATAAATTTATTAACACGCATATAGAATATAAATTGGGAATTTCATGGTTATTTCACAAACCCTATAGGGTATTTATCGGGTTGGACGTGTTGGGTATCCTATAAAAACTGGCCCGCTTACATCCCTATTTAGAACCCACCCAATTGCACTAATGAACATGGGTTGACAAATAAATAATGATGGGGCATACCCTAAAAAGAGTTACAATTTAAAAAAAAAAAATTCTAAATCTTTCCTATGTAAATATATCCACTTAAATTTTTTTTCCAAATAAAGTTGTAACTTAAATAAAAATATTCTGATTTACCTTATTGTTAATTAATTATCAACCTCTGGATTTGCATCTATGTGAATTGCATGTATAATATCTAACGTAAATAATTTTTTATACTTTGTAAATAATAGATTGTTGTCATTATTATAGTCATTTGGATAGTTCAAATAAAATAAAATAAAATGCTAAACTTGTAAATTACCCTGAATAAGAAAAGATAAAAAATTTTTTTTACTCATGCAAAATAGTGTACATCATTGTGATGTAAAAAAATATGTATATAATATAATTATCATCGACCTTTTTTTTCATTTTTTGGAAATAAACATATTTTAAAAAAAGAAAAAAAAAACTAAACTTGTAAATAATCTTTAGATTATATAGATCATAATAAAGTAAATACAAAACTTGTATATAAAAGTTGTTAAGAAATGTATAGTAGACTTGTAAATATCTGTAATTTGTACATAATTTAATCATCCATTAGATTAGTTCCTCTTCTAGGTAGTTATAGGTTTTTTTCAACTAGAATCTCTTTGTCATAGGTATTCCACTCCTTTAAATATAAGTCTATTATTTTGTGAATGTCGGTCACCATTTGTGAATATTTAAGAAAAAGAAAAAAAAGTCATCATCACTCTTTACAATTTGCTTTGAAAAAGAAAAAAATGATAATTTATAAGATAGGTTTTGGTTTGAAATTAAAAAAAAGAAAAAAAAGAAAAAATAACATCTCTGTAAATAAATTTTCACTTAGGTTGTAAATAGTCATTGTAAAGTATGGTTTCCAAATATTTTTTTTGTAAATATCCATTATTCGTTCAGCGATTAGGTTTAGTTATTTCTAGAACATAGTTTTCTAATAAATAAATAAAAAAAATTTCAAAAAAATGAATTTTTTTCAAAAAAGAGAAAAAAAAAAAGAAATTTGCTGACAATCAAGGATCCTTTAAATAATCACTCACTTTAGGCTAAAGGTGAACTACAAATAAAAAGATATCAAAAATAGGAGGCAACCAAAAGGACTTGATAAGTCACTAATTAGGTGGATTTGTTAGGCTTAATTTCTAAAATATAAACCCAATACAAAAGGGCATGTAGTAAATTATCTTGAGGCAATTGAAAAATGGATGATTGATAACCAAGAAAATATCTCATAAAAAAAAGTCCAGAATGATAAGAGGCAAGACAAATCCTAAACTAACCCTAAACACTTGAGAGCAGAGTGACATTAAAGGGAGGAAATAGACTTATTCATTAAAGGAGGTCCACCTTGACTTTGATACTTGGGTCAAAATGATATTAGGCATTCATTTCAATATCTCAAACACACTTATACCTTGCAACCTAGTTGAGCCTATTAAGGAAGTATTTTAAAACGTAAACCTTGTCAAAAACCACCCCCACAATGGAGTAACTTGAAGGTTAGGGTCATTAATAAAGAGAAAAAATGATTAACTAATGTGTATTTACCATAGTTGTATCAATTCAAGAGCAATCATTTGATATAGATAATTCATTTCCTTTGAAAGGAAGAAGAGACTCTATTTCAAAACCATACACAACCCATACACTTTGAGTTATAAGTCATCCGATGAAAGTTAAAAAAACACAAATCACCTTAAATTCAAAAAAGAAGAAGAAGGAAAAGACAAATAAAAATGGAGAAAGAAAATGGGATAAGAAAAGAAAAAAAAAAGAGAAAAAGAGACAGAGAAGAAAAGAAAAATGGAGAACATTCAAACAAGATGATCATGCTTAAAGATTGGAGGCACATGCTCAAAGCTCAAAACCACCAAAACTTATCAAAACTCAATGTCCAAGGTCTACAACATATTTATATCATGGACCCACCCACAATACCACCCTTTTAGAGACTCTTCATATTATAAGACTTGATTTATTAATGCTCTTGAAACTAGGGACAAGCACATTATTAGTTTTCCTTAAGGGTTCTTGATTTGTAAACCTAGGAAGTATTGAAGATAAATTTCAAAATGGCCAATGTATATGGTATCCCTTTTGATTGAAACCAAAAACCAAAAAGCTTACATTACGGTCCAAAAAAAAGACCTAGCAAATTGACCAATATGTATCACTTACAAGTTGGATCACCATTTTTGGAATCCAAGTCAAATGTGTGAAAATAAGCCTAAGAGAGTGTAAGGAAGTCCTCTTGGACTAGATAATTTAGAACGAGATAATTATCTCTTGGTATGAAAATCATTTATAAGGGCATGGAAAATCATTTACAGGGGCATGGAAAATCATTTACCCTAATTTAGAAGGTATCTGCCTCGAGTTTAAGAACCATTTGCTCCAAAGTTGAAAGACAATACCCCAATAGAAGCAAATTGAGGTCCTAAAAAGAAAAGTTTTGCTCCCAATATTTAAAAGTTTTTCAATGAGAAACCTCAAGTAGTTTAGTTGTCAAGCCTAAGGCTGAACTAAAATAAGTGATCAATGAGACAAGCCTGATGCATAATTGATCTTAAAGGATCCTCACTTGTTGGCAATCTTTTCAAAAACAAAAATAAAAAGAAAAAAACTTCTCAAACATTTTTAGAAGAGAATTTTCGGGAAAAAAAAGAAAGAAAGTAAACAAACTTTTCAAAAAAATTTCCCTCAAGCTAAGAGAGAGAAAGTTTTAGCTCAAAAAGTTTTCAAAAAAAAAAAGAGAAAAGAAAATTAACAGAAGGAGAAAATAAGTTTTTGAAATTAAGGCATTAGGCCAAACATTTGAAAAAAAAATTTAGTCTAAAAGATTTCATTAAGTCAGTTTTTTCTCAATCCTTAGGATCGCTTGCTCGAAGGAGTGTTATCCTACTTTGAGGGTCATCGGCTCATAGGAGTGTCACCCCACTTTTATAGTATTATGATCGTCTTCTCAAAGGAGCGTTGTCCTCTGTTTCAAGCATTAGGATCGCCTACTCAAAAGGAGCAATGGCCTACTTTTCAAGTATTAGGGTCGCCTTCTCAAAGGAGCATTGTCCTACCTTTCTAGTATTAGGGTCGCCTACTCATAGAAGTGTTTTCTTACCTTTAAGTTATTAGGGTTGCCTGCTTAAAGGAGCATTGTCCTACTTTCCAAGTTTTGGGTCACCTGCTCGAAGGAGCATTACCTACTAAAGTTTTTTTTATTAAAAAAAAGAGAGAAAAAGACTCGAAGCCCATCTGAGTCTCCCTTAAAAGAAAAAGACCCAAAGCCTATCCGAGTCTCCCTTAAAAGGAAAAGACCCGAAGCCCATTCGATTCTTCTTTAAAAGAAAAAGACCCCAAGCCTATCCGAGTCTCCCTTAAAAGAACAAGACCTAAAGTCCATCTAAGTCTCTTTAAAAGAAAAGGCTCGAAGCTCATCTGAGTCTCTTTAAAAGAAAAGACCCGAAGCCCATTCGAGTCTCTTTAAAAGAAAAGACCTGAAGCTCATCCGAGTCTCTTTAAAAGAAAAGACCCAAGGCCTATTTGAGTCTCTTTAAAAGAAAAGACTCGAAGTCTATCCAAGTCTTTAAAAAGGAAAAGACCAAAAGCCCATCCGAGTCTCTTTAAAAGAAAAGACCTGAAACCCATCCGAGTCTCTTTAAAAAAGAAAAGACCCGAAGCTCATTTAAGTCAAATGCTAACACAAGGAGCGTGTTTGAAACAAAAGATAGGCAAGCTCAATGAACGCCTCTCTAGGTCAAGTGCCAGCTCAAGGAGTGCACCTATACTACATTTAAGCCAAATGCCAGCTCAAGGAGCGCGCTTGAGACAAAACATAGGCCAGCTCAAGGAGCAACTCTCCATGTCAAGTGCCAGCTTAAGGAGCACACCTATACTACATTTAAGCTAAATGCCAGCTCTAGGAGCGCATTTGAGACAAAAAATAGACCTGCTCAAAGAGCACCTCTCCAAATCAAATCACAGGCTAGCTCAGGTATGCCTACCCAAACCAAGTGCCAGCTCAAGATGACTACATCTAGGCCAAGGCCAGCTCAAGAAGCGCATTTGTATCAAATCACAAGTCAACTCATGGAGCGCTCGTGCTAAGTCATTAAGAAAGCATAGTCAAAGGACTTTCATCGTCTAGTCATAATCTCCAGTGGATCAAATGCATAAGCCTATTATCCGCCTTCAGTTTGCATTGAGCTTTCAAAAGCCAAAAATAGGGTCTCCCTTTTTATCTTTGTGATGAAGTTTTATCAAACATCACTACAAAGAGGGGCAGCTATAGACACTTTATTTTTTCCTATTTAAGGATTCAATTTATAGTAAAAATTAATATTATATTAATCCCATAAATTATAAAAAAAATAGAGCAAAAAACATATAAATTATTGTAAGATTTTTGAGCTTGATATAATGTTAATTTTTATTATAAATTAATTTTGGGCCCAATTAAATAAGCTATTGAAATAGGTTTATTTAATTAAGCCCGTTTTTCATAACCTTAAATGTAATTTCAATGCAAAACAAGACCGAGACACAGGCTAACGACCTAATGGTAAAAGACACACATAAGCACAAAGGAGACTTAGGTTCGATTCTACAAGGAGGCAAATTATCCTTTTTATTTTCTTACATGCTCCCATTGGCCAAATGAGGTAAGCGCATATGTCAGCAAGCTAGTAAATGGATGATAGGTGAGCAGTAGGTGGACAGTAGGTGAGCAATAGGCTAGTGTTTAGATACATTGTATCGTGATAGGTGAGTAGTAGGCTAGAGTGTCCAGATACATTGTATTGTAGTAGGTGAGCAGTAGGCCAGTGTTCAGATACATTGTATCGTGATAGGTGAGCAGTAAGCTAGAGTATCCAGATATATTGTATTGTGGTAAGTGAGGTGGTAGGTGAGCATGCTAATGCCTATAAATACTAGCATACAACAACACAAAACAACACAACACAAATTACTTAAAAGAGATCAAATATGAAGTTCATAAGAAGTTAGGGTTTCAAATTCAAAACTTCAATTCTAAAGTTTTTTTAGGAAATTTCAAAGCAGTTTGAGGTTAGAATCTGAAATACCCTAAACCTTCACATGTATTAGAAATTGGGTTTAGATAGATTTGAATAAATTAAATTAATCATAGGATATAAATAGATAAGTTGATAAAGTTAGATTAGTAATTAATTAAATGAAATTTGAGATTTGAAATCTAAATTCTCTAAACAAGTCATTGAAATGTTTAGAGGATTCCTAAACCCTTATTTCTTAGCCTAAACACTAATTCCTAAATCTTTACAAAATTTGAGCTCATTTGCTTGAATAAAAATGCCAGTTCTTAAATCAGAACTCAAATTAAAATCTCTTTTTATCTAAAATAAATTCCTAAATTAAGTTCTCATATAGAGTTCTTAATTTCTAACCTATTGGTTTTGAAATCATCTCCTAAATATTTTTAGAACTAAAGATATTGATCTGAAAGTTCTAAATTCGATACCTTTATTTTAAAATATCCTAATTTTAAGCCTTAACCTTCCCTTTTGATTTTATTTTCCTCACTTGCTCTCTCTCTCTTCCTTTCACTTTTCTTTCCTTTATTTTCCTTTCCCAACCGATGCTTTCTTTTCTCTCTTCCTTTCCTTCTTTTCTCTTCTTTTCTTCTAATTGCTTCCACAAATCTCAAGATTAAAGCTATCTAGAAGATTAATCAAAGCTAGGAGAGAAGCTAGATGAAGGAAAACAAGTTAGAAGTGTAAAGAAAGATCAAGTGTGCAAGTGTTCTTAAAAGATAAGTTGTTATTTTCTTATTGTCTTTGTTGTTTACTTATCCAATTGATGAATTGATGTTGAATTGAGTTGGAAGTGCTGTTTACATTTGTATTTGTTGGTTTAATGGTTGATAGAAGTTGGGAGTTGAGTTTGAGGAAGAAGATGATGAATAGTAGTTTGTGATGGTTTGATTGTTGTTTGAAGTTGTTGGAGGAAGATTGAAGTGTTAGGAGTTGTTATTAGAGTTTATTTGATGTTAAAATCGATGTAGGAGATGTATAAGTTGATGAAAAAGTGCAAAAATGGATTTTAAAAACAAAACAAATTCGTAACATGTATCAAGGGATCAATCACGGGTGAGCAAACGGGAGTGAAATGAATTGATTATGTCTTTTTCAAACATGATGAGTGACCAAAGGGGCATGATATGCTCTAGTCGTATTTTTTTTTTTTTTTTGAAATCACGGGCGACCGCTTGGGCATGATCCTTCCCCTGCAGCTTGACATGTTTTCATAATTTAATCATAACTTTTTCATACGATATTGGATTGGGGTGATCCAAGTTGCGTTGGAAAGTTCAAAAAGAGATCTACAACTTTCATGTTTTGAGTTTTTGCAAATTACAAAAGTATAAGTTCTTAAATTTCATTTCTTTCCCACTGATACATTTTCCAAGCAAAGTTAAAAACTTGTTTTTGTTTGTTTTATGTGTTTTTGCTTAGGAAGTAGATATTTTGAGATAAAATGACATAGATAAGTCTTTTGAGATAAAATGAGATAGATAAGTGATAATTGATGTGTTATAATGATTGATTAAGATAATTAAGCATGATTTAGAAAGATTTACAAATTTAACAAATAATTAGCTTAGATGAATGAATTAGGATGATCTTTGATTAATATGGGAATATGTTATTTCAAATGTTTATTTGTTTTGAATATGAATGCTTTTATATATGTTATGTTTTGTGATAAGAAACTATAATTAAAGTGAAAAGAATTACTTTGACAGATAAAGTAGAACTGTCTATATTTTTGCGGGGTGATATTCGCAGCTATAGTGGGGTTCCACATTAGTGTCTGATCAAATAGGGTTAATAAAAGTTTGAGAAAGTAGATGATTAGTTTAGTTTAGTTTCTTATACGAGTTCTTTCCTTAACAGAAGTGGATATCTGATTTATCTTCTGGATTATCTTCTGAAATTCCTTTCGAGGCTATGCTTGGATTTTATATTCAAGGTACGCAGTAACTTGCATGTTGGATGTTAGAATAGGTATCTAAAATGGATTAAGAACTTAAACTCGGCTTAATAATTGATGAGTGTTAGTTGTGCTTTACGTCGTTGAATCTGGAACTAGGGAGCAACAGCCTTGTCATGATGCAATGGCACGGTAGTTTAGGCACTTAGCCCAATCCTTTGTCATAATGCAATGACTCAAATCCATGATGAAATGGTTTTCTTTTATTGGCTAAGTGGGTAGCTAATAGGTCAACTGTATCGTATATTCTACTTAGGCTCGGAGGAAATAATATGTTTTAGTTCAGGGTATAGGACCGCTAAACAATTGATGTTATAGACCGAGATAAGTGGAGTGTATAAAGGGTGTGAACGCTAGATGATGCTATTAATATTCTTTATCGGTTAGATATAGGAGATATAGATATCCGGTCTATCTATGTCAACCCCCTAAGCAGCTATTGTTACTTAGGACCCCCAGATTACCATTGGCTTGTTCCGGAGTGTGAGTACTCCATTGTTGATTTGTTTATTTTAATAAAAAGATAATAACTTGTGGATTGATGCATTGCATTTAGTTAAGCTTGCGTGCTACTTCGTGTGTGATTGTGTTACTGTGTACTAAGCTCAGGCTCATTCCTATTTATGTTTATATTTTTACAGGTTGTTGATGAAGTTGTTATTGTTGATGATGAAGATGAGCAATGAGATGATGATTTGATGATGATGTGGAGGCTGTTGATGTTGTTGTTCTTATTATTATTGTTGTTGTTGATGTGATGATGTTTGTCTCGAGCATCGGGCGAATTTGAAGATTTGGGAGATGAGTGAAATGTAATAGGACCGAGATATATTTGTATTTTGTTTCTTCTTTGCTTTGTTTTATAAAGACTGGATTTATTTATAAATTTGTATTTTCATTAAGGGCTTGTTAGTGCCCATGTTTTGTAAATAAGCTTTTGTAAAAATTTGTTTAAGTGAAAGCTAAATCACTTGTAATAGTGGAAGTTTGAAATGCTTTTATGTAGAAATATTTTTATTAAAGTTTATTTTTCCGCTGCTAAATCCAGTTGTTGTCAGAATCTAACTAAACGATTTCATAATCTAAAATCGGATAGCAATGTTCAACATAAACACCTTATTTTAAGATAACCTTACGTATAATTCGTAAGAGTTATACGTGATTAGGGACTTGGTGTGCTTAATTTGAGAATTAAGCATGTCGAGTCTTTACAGAATCTGTCATCGCAAGATCGTTTGAGGGCTTTTGAATAACAATTCATGATGATTCAAGCGGTCACAAACTGCCACCAGAATCTCCTATTCAATTGTTGCTGGTTGCTTGTCCTTCACCCCTTCTCCAACCCAGTGGGCATCTTGATGTTGTACCAGGTAAGTTCTTTTCTTTTTCTTTTTGTTTATTCTATTTTATGTTTTAAAAAAAAATTTAAAAAAAGAAATAGATAAAAGATAAAAAAGAAATATATTGATGCATGTAATAGGAAATATAAAATAACTATTATATAAAAAGTATATATAGAACATGAAATAAATTATTTCGACACATAGAAAAACTTATTTTCGTAAATAAAAACAAACTTGATGGTTTATAAGGTTTAACACCTCATACTCTATTTTTGCTAAATTGATTAAAATTTTAATAAACTTAAAGTGAAAAGAGTTCAAAAATTAAAAATAAACAATCCACTAATTTTTTTTTAATAAAAGGACTACGTAATGTCTGATCCCGATTAGTGGGTACGTAGGCACATCCAAGACGACATACAATCTAAATAAATATTTTTTTGTTCCATCACATTATATTGTAGATTTTGAGTTAATTATTAAACGGTCTTGTCATCAATTTGTATATAAGATTGTAAATTTAAGAATTCATGATATTTGATTCTTTTTTGAGCATTAAAAGATAAATTTTGAATTATGAATTTTAAGTCGTAACTATATGGTTTTTGTAAAGACCCGACCTACTAATCCTATGATTAAGTAAGTCAAGTCCCCAATCACGTATAATATTTTTATATCATACGTAAGGTTGTCTAAATATAACAATTTATGTGAATTGTTTGTTTAAAACCACTACAACATGATACTAGACTTTTTACAAAAGGATTACTCACCTGAGTAATCGATTCATATAGAACATTTAAGGAAATAGTTTACAACTTGGTGTCAAGCCCATGACACGACAAAACTTACATAAGTTTTTACAAAATAGGAAAATTAGACTTTAAGTCTTTATATACAAACAAGGCTTAACTAACAAGCCCCTATTCAGAATACAAAATACATATTTAAACCAAACAACTTGTTCAAAAACTTTCTTCCTTGCTATCTTGCACTTGGTTCCTAGTCGCCCCACTCATCCATAAATGTTTCCAATCCGACCCATAGCCCATATCCTCATAACAGTCATCATCACGTGAAAAATAGCAACAATGAGCCAAAGGCCCAGTACACAGCAACAACGCCCAAAAGCGTAGTGACAATCATACCTAGACTAATGCAATGCAACACTAATGTTTCATTTATCTTTCTTTAGTATTCATTGATCAAATCATCATTGGAGTATTCAAACTTCGGGACAAGCCATGGGATTCTGGGGATCTTGAGTAACGCTCACGACGCTCAGGGGGTTGATATAGATAGCCCGAATATCTATATCTCCTAGATAACGTTACACTGAAAAGAATAATCTCATATAGGTTATATAGCCATTGCTCAACTTTACTTAACTCAATCCATAATATAAATTAATTCACATGCTCCCATAAACATTGAATAAATTATACTACTTCTTTTCAAGAATAAGTAAATGTGCTCAGTTACTACATTTCCTATCGATTATCCGCCGAGCCTAGTCATTGCATCATGACTATTGGCCTAAGTGCCTACACTAACATATCATTGCATCATGATAAGTTACCGCTCCTCGGACCGGATTCAATGGTGAAAACACAAGCAATTCAAGCAATACTTAAGTCATTTAGAATTTATATCAAATTTAAGTATGCCTATCCTAACAAGCATACAAGCAAGTTACTGCGTACCCATACTAGCTCGAGAATCAATGGGAATAACCGAAAGGGAATCACTCACTGTAAAAAGAAGTAATTACAAACTCACACTTAGTTCAAGTATATATATTCATCAAATCTCAAGTATAATCATCCAAAGAAATTCAAATAAATCATTACAACATCATCACATAGCATTTAGATATCATATATTATCATACAATACTCAACAAATACTTAAATGATCATTTATCAAGCTTGGGAGATCTTTTAACAACCAACAATAAGATTTAAACTTTGTTTGGAAAGTGTATCGGCTGAAAAGAAATAAAATTTAGGCATTTTTACTTTTAAAATTTGTGAAAACTAAAAACGTGAAAGTTGTAGATATCTTTTTAAGCTTTCCAACGCAACTTGAATAACCTCAAACAGAGATTGGATGAAAAAGTTATGGTTGAATTACAAACAGGCTGTGAAACAGGAAAAGTCTGCACGACCGAGTGCATGGCCGTGCTCAAGGCCCTGCTGGGTATGAAAAAGTGACCCGAGATGAATTTTTAAGGAATTTAAGGCCTACACGGCCACGTGCACGCGCAACAGGTTGTGCACACTGGAACAAGAAAATGACGAAATCCTTTGTTCTTTAAATGCATTTTACACTTCTCAAAGTTTTTTAAACTCATTCCAAAGCTTCTCATAGCTTGTTATATGATCAATATAACATTCAAACAACATAAACTTCAACTTTAAACATCAAACAAGTTCAAACACCACTCTACAAGAATCAAACTCTTTTTCATCAACTTTCACCAACCCTAGCACACTTCAAACAATTCTAATACTTATCATACTTCAACACTTCAATTCCAAACCATATGAAAGCCTACTATAACCTATTACAACAACTCAAGCATTCTAAAACTTTCCTAACAAATCTACAATACTTCAACAAGAATTTAGCATACCAACTACTTATATTACACCACACATGCATATTTCATGGATTAAGGAGGAAATAAAGCATCTCAAACATCAAATAAACTTACCTTAATGTATATATAAGGCTTGGGGAAGGATTTTTGGTGTGTTGAGTCCAAGAAAACTTGATTTGGGTCTTGAAAATTTTTGGGCTTCTTGAGTTACGAATTTTCTTTTTCTTTGTTCTGTTTTGGGTTGTCTAATGATTTAATGAGACTTTGATGTTTATCTAAATGTTATTGACTTTTAAGGAAGGCAGATTTGGAAAGGCTTCGGCCTTATTTGGGCTTAGTTATGGACTTAAGTTTGGGCTTGAGTGGGCTTTAAAAATTTCTGCTATGTTTAGGATTTTATTTAGACCTAAAACAAGCTTAAATCCAACACATATAATTCATTACAATAACAATTAACACTAACATGATAATTTCTAGCATGAATAAACTATCAACCTAGATATATTTACCATAGCTTATTATCTAATCACATATGTTATAACACACCCAATTGCAAACACACTAATCCACTCAAACACATACACACATATAATTATCAAATTTAGCATGCATTGATATATATAATATATATTAAAATTATGGCTATTTCAGTTTTAATAGGGTAGCCCATAAATCCAAAATTTCTAGTTTATAAAGTTTGGTTTTAAATCAAATTTTTTCCCAGACTAGTAGCTAAGTTATGATTAACCAACCCATTAATCTTAACTTATAATTTTTCTCGATTCAATTGGGTGGCGACTCCAAAATATTTTCAAAAATTAAATTTCTTTTAATTCCTAGTCATGGGTCTGTATTAAATGGGTTCAGGTTTAATGCGGATTGGATTAAAATAAATAAAACCAGAAACGAAAAATCTAGGCTCGACAGGATTAAATCCATTATCAAGTGGGTGTTAGTTGTTCAAACATGAACAAAATAATTGATAAAATACCTTATTTTAGGTAACACTCATGCTTCATTGCTTCTCGATGCAACAGAGTATCTGAATCATGAAAAGGAAACCCACATGTTAATTTTCTTTACTTATTTATTTATTTTTTTGAAGACCAAAGCAAAAACAGAAGAATTGAAATGCTGATAAGGCTAAAAGACAACAAGAAGATGATGGTGATAATGATGAGAAGATGAACAAAAAGAAGAATGGACCTAATTGTGGGTTTGAGGTTAGATAAGGATAGACATATACTAGTGGTGTCACCTGCTGCGGTGGTGGTGGCACGGTAGTGCTGGTCAGTTAGTGCAGTACAATGGAGAGAGTTTTGTTTTAGTTTTGGAAGAAAGTGTTATGTGGAGTGTGACTTGTTAGGGTTTGTTTGGGAGAGACTGGACTAGACGACAGAGTTTTTTAAAGTAGATTAATTTTTTTAAATTTTATTTCATTTATTTATTTTATTTGATAATAAAAATTGGTAACATTTACTTTTATAAAAAGAGTAACAAATCTAACAATAGTTTATAGAATCTCAATATGTTCGTAAACATGACCAATAGTATATATTCATTTACGTTTAATAAACATGACTATAATACAAAGGAAAAATGATGTTTGCAAAATCTACAAATGTACCATATGTTAAAATTCTTATAATCAGCCACCGCCAACACTAGAACCATCATCACCACCATATCATCCCCTAGTGACTTAGATGGTTAAGGTGGTCAGCAAGACAATCAAGATCCTCATTCCTCCTTTTTTTCTTAAATAAATTAATTATGTTTTTTTTTTTACAAATAGTATGTAATTGCATTTATTCAGTGAAATAGACGAGATTATGCATTATTCATAATTTAGATTGAAATTTTATAAAATGTAAAAATTAATTTAATATATTTACATTGCAAATTTTTCAAAACTTATTTTAGTAATATTCATAATTAAAATTCTAAAAACCACCCAAAAAAATACCATGAGCCAAAAAAAACAAATAAATCGAAAATTGTACAAACTGTATGAAATCATATTCTACTGTAGGCATTTGGCATGGCACGCGGATGCATGTGACACAATACACAAATATATGGCCTAGCATGATGCACAAAATAAAAAATCATACGAAACACAACATGCGAGACATGGAAAACATAAAATTTGACATGCGAACAGCACAGTACGACCCATTTATCATACCTGGATGTTACTATTGATAGTAAAGCTTCATCATCCAATGTTTTTTAATTTGGAAATTATATGAAACATACCAATAAAATTCTATCTTTTCTTTTAGAGTTTATATTTATTCCATTGCTTGTCAAATAAATTTATTTGAAAAAAATTATTTTATATTCTTCTAATAATTTTAAAAACATAAACAATTTATACTTTATTGAATATCTTATCTCTTACATGCACTTGGACTCATAAAGTGTGGTTTGGACTTTTTAATTACTGTATTGATCCACAAATCAGTAAGATGAATAGATAGCCTTTGAATATGGCTAATCTCTATATGTCACTAGGCTTAAATATATTATGTGGATCTATTCACTAAAGCAATCCATTGATTAATTAAAGTGGGGTTTAATCAAGAATCAATATTTTTGAATACCATTTCTAGATAAACAATAAGAATAACACAATTAAATTCAAGAAAAATCAATCAATAATTTGAAAATAAGATCAAAATCTCATATAAAACCTAAGGTATATTAAAATCTAGATTGAGAGTTTACTCCTCAAGGGATTCAACAATAATAGCATAAGAAGTCTAAACAAACATCAAAATAAAAATAATTAACCCTTGAAAAAATTAATTTTTATAAAGTGGTTCAAGTCTACAACTTAATTTACATAATCTTGAAGAGGAAATATATAGTTGATAGTGCATTCCTTCATAAGTTTGGATCTTTCCTCTATATCTAGCTGCTTTAAGGCCGAAATTGGAAGTTTCATTGTTAACAAAAGCCTTGATTAATTAAATATCATTTAGGCATATCGATCTTTCATTAATTCCACGCAACTTATCAATTATGGTCATCATAATTAAATTGTTCACTTAATATATTAACACTATATGTGTGTGTATGTTTGTGAATGTGGGTGTGGATATAGTCCTTGACCTTTCATTTTATGCCAGGATTAGATTTGGACATATTTTTAGTGGGTGTTTAAAGATATAATAAAAAGAGAAATTCATCCACATCATCTATAATTAATAAGCCACATGGAAACATTATGCCTAAATAGAGAAACTAGAGAAAGGCTAATTAGAAAGGATCTTAATTTATTTGACAAACAGAGAAATCATATGAGTAAATGGAGGAAATAGAACCATGTAATTATGTACAAACTTTTTTATATGGTGTTATTTCCATAAAAAAGATTAGTTCAATCTTGTTTGTATTTATTCACTACCTTGTTAAACCCGTTATTGATCTTTCGTATCCTTTTACTGATTCTCTTACGCTCAGTGACCTAGAACCGAAAATCCAGTTAGGGTTTAAAATACTTTCTTCATGAACGTGTTCTTGGTTGATGGTATTCCATGCATATAATTAAAACATAGTTAAAAATGACATCAGTCAAGAATTGACGTTGAAATCTAACCAACAATCTGCGAATTGGCTGAGATAAGAAATTAAGGGTTGTCCATGATGGATAAAAATTTGCTGTTCCCATGATATTATCTCGTTTCTATTTCAACGAATAAGTATTTGATTTGTGTATTAAAATATAATTATTACATGCATTATTTTAAAAATTTTTTAAAGTTTTACACATATCAAATATCCATTCGCTGAGATATAAATGGAATAGCATCATGGAGACAATAAATTCGCATCCATCGATGTCCCATATTATAATTTTCTATATATGAATCTGATTATGAAATTTTACTCCCATTTTTCATTTATGTGAATCCCTTTGTAAAATCTTATCTTTTTCTTTTCTCTTACACATAAACCATAAAAACCTAAAGGAAACACTAAACTTAAGGGAATGGAAGTGCATTCCACGAAAAGAGTAGTGATTTATTCATAGTTGGCCATACATAAGGATAACAACGGACCAATCATAAAAGATTGATTAAACTGGACATGAGCAAGAACAAAACAACACACACACAAGAAAAAAAAAAAAAAAAAGGAAGGAGAATTATAAATCTTATTCTTCTAGTAATGGCCATATTCAAGAAGGCACATTAGTCTAATTCTCGGTGGGAGGTTTATGTGGTGGCTTGTGTCCCTTACCCTTTTCTGGCTTGTCCTCCTTTTTTGAGGGCTTGTGTCCCTTACCCTTTTCTGGCTTGTCCTCTTTTTTTGAGGGCTTGTGCTTAGGGAAACCCTTGTTAGCATCCTCAGTTTCTTCTATCAAAATATGACCCTCGTGTGGTGGCTTTGTCTCTCCCTTACCTTTGGATGGCTCCTTCTCCTCCTTCTTTGGAGGCTTCTCTTCATCTTCACCCTCTCCCTTACCTTTGGATGGCTCCTTCTCCTCCTTCTTTGGAGGCTTCTCTTCATCTTCACCCTCTCCCTTACCTTTGGATGGCTCCTTCTCCTCCTTCTTTGGAGGCTTCTCTTCATCTTCACTCTCTTCAATGAGAACGTGGCCTGGATGATCCTTGTGCGATGGCTTCTCGTGCTTTGGTGATACCTTGTGACCTGGGAAATGTTTGGGGGAGTCTTGGTTTACTTGTTCCTCGAAAAGCATGTGGCCATGGTGGTGGTGGTGATCATGTGTTGGCTTGTGTTTAGGAGGCATTTTGTTTTGATGTGAATCTAATTCATCATGAACTTCTTCAGCTAGAATGTGTCCGGGATGGTGATGGTGTGGATGTTTCTCATGCTTTGGGTGGTGCTTAGAGGAATCTTCCTCACTAAATTGTAGTAGACGGCGGCCGGGGTGGTGTTTGTGTGGTGGTTTGTGCTCTTTTGGTGATTTTTCTTTCTTGAAAGGGTGATGACCATCGGCGGATACAATGGCGGAAAGGAGGAACACGGCTAGGGACAATACTAGTAAGTGCTTGAAAGACATTTTAGTAAAATTTAGTGTGTGTGTGTGTGTGTGTGTATATGAGAAGCTCAGCAGGGACTGAGCGATGGAGTGAAGGGTGCATGGAGCGTCAATATATAATACTTGTTGATGGGCTTATGATGTCACCAAGGATGTCAGCTTGTCTTTTGATTTTATGGTGCAGGTACCGCATCGTTGAGTAAGACAACCTTCCCTTATGATAAACAATTGAGTTAGTAAAGTCAACATTAGCGGGAAATGTTGAATTGTTACGCTATCACACATCACATCATGTATAATATATTTAAATAATTCCGTTACTATATATATTTATAAATTACGAAAGAATAGTTATTTTGGATAATATTTGTTGTTTTCACACCTATTAAAATATAATTAGTATAGTTAAACACATATACATTCATAACTGGGATATATTACTTATCCAATATTTATTTAAGTTTGCTATCATTTGTAAACCATGGTCGTTTTCGAATTGAGACTATCCCGCAAGAAATAAGAAAACCTGTGTACCTCGTAATTTCTAGTCAAAAAGCTTAACTCATTTTTTGTTTTACTTACTTTTTTTTTAACCCCTCGTGCTTAATTAGTAAAGTGAACTTATCGAAGAAGCCTTGACATTTTATATTTAATTTTTTTACTATTATAGGTAGCATTTGTTTGCAAGAACTATACATAATAAGAAGGATTAGATAACATAATACAAGAAGTACTGAACAGTACAATTCTCTTGTACCATGTTTGGTATATATGCATGGTATATGATAGCACTGGATAAATTTTTGTTATTGAGATTTTACTTTTTTTTAGTTCCAATATTTTTATACTATGAAATATAAGAAACAAAAATTTTAGGTTTTCTCTAGTTCCATAGCGATAGTTTTGTCCAGTTCCAAATATATTTTATAAATCAAATATGATATAAGGATTTTATCAGTCCAATACGATAAAAAATTATATAATCAAATGCTACCATAGAGTCAACTGTATATTAATTACTATTAAAGAATAGCTATCACATTAAAAAAAGAGAGGAAAAACTACTTTCTTTTTTCAAACAATCTTTAAAGACAATTTGTTAATTAATATTCTGTACATGGCCATGTTTCTCTAATTACCTTTTCTTGAATTATATATTTTATGCATGGGAAGACATGATGAAGAGAAAATCATGTCATTCATTCATTCTACGAGTGGGTATGAATGTCATAAACAGACTTAGGAGTTCATCTATGAAGTATTTTCCGTACTAGCAAATGATCAACACCTGACATATGATTGAAAAGAAAAGAAAAATAAAAAAACTCATATATCGTTTTCCTCTCTATTTTTATTGACGTATAATTTAATATACAAATCGTGTTATTTATATACCCAAACGCATACAATTTCAAGTAAATATCACGGGAATTGATTTTATATTCTGTTTATTATTGCCATAGAATTTATATATATAGATCAAAATCTCAACTGGCCCAATCACAACAGGGGCGGGTCTCATAAAAATATGCAATGTATTGCTACTTTGCACCAACTTGTTATACAAAAAATGGATATTGACATTCATGATACATCATTCTGCAATAAAAAAGCTATTATGTGGATGGTGCTGATCAGCTGGAATAGTGACAACATGTGAAGGTAGAACTGGAATTTAGAAATGGAACAAATTATCAACTTCAAAGGGTTGAAACCCTCGAGTTTTTAGTTGGATCTCTACGTATTGAACTTCTAGAATCGAGGCAATGATTTCTATTAAAACGGATATAATAACGATTAGGTATTGTAGGTCTTGTAACAGATAAATATATAAAGTGGTAAAAAAAAAATATTTAGAAAGTAAATAATATTCATATTTTAATTATTAGTGTGAATTATTTGAAACTTGCAGCCTCAAAACATAGAGAACAGTAGAAATATATATATATATATGTGTGTGTGTATCTGTGTGAATTCAAGGATTTTAAAGACTAATCATAAATATTAGACAATTAGCATACTAGGGAACATGCTAAAAATATTTGAGTTTGTCTAGAGAATGACAAACACATTTGCTGTCAGTTATTAATTCAGTAGAATTTTAAAATGTAATCCATAGTTGATGATATCATTAGTACACCGAACAAATTAAAGAATAGTAGTATTATAGAATTATAATATGCAAAATTAAGAAATAATAAATTCCATCATGTCCTTGACATTAAACAGTTTTGGACTGCATAAGAGTTGACATTGGGAATCCTTATTTAAGTTTATAGTACAGCAAGTTGACAGCAAGGAGATATATAATAGCCAAGTCTTACACCTAGAAGGATTGCTATCTAGCATTCGTTGGACCGCTTGTAGACATGCCAAGCATGATTAACGCAGGAGTGGGAGAAGGGGAGAAGGGGAGAAGGTAGGAATTTGATTTATTGTAAATATAAGCATAATATATTTTTTTTATTTAAATATATTATAAAATAATTTTTTTTTTTTTTCGAACGAGCAAGGCTGGGATGCCTTTTGGCCCCGTCTAGGTTTGTCCCTGATACCAAGTGCTAAGGCCTATAAATATGGCATTCCGTTCAGGGAATTTTTATCCTATATCATAATATGCCTCACTAAACTTACTAGAAGACACTAAGAATAAATATCTACATGGGGTGAAAGGTAAATAAATCAAATTAATTTAATCTGTTTTTGCAAGTTACGCAGTTTTATTATTTACTAAATATTATTATAATAAGTTTATTTCTATTTATGGCTTTATACCATTTATTATAACAGGATTAATGAACAATGGAACATAATATATATTATTCTCTTATATGTATATAATTCTAGTACATAATTTTTTTTTCATGGAACTTATCGATGACCTTAGCTATTTGTTTGATAATTATTTGCCAAAGACTGTAAATAAACGAGTTAGAATAAAATGTGGAATTAATGTGATACCAAGGTCACGGCAAGAATTATGTCCCATCTAAATATTTTAGTATCGTCAATAATTTTGACGTAATTTGATATAAAATGAGTAAATAAGTTGCCCTGTAATCTTAATTCGATAAATTTAGAAAAAAAAAAAGGAATAGATATTCCCAGTATATCTCTCAAATTGAATTAGTACTAGTTGATTATGGATGCATGATTCAATGAAATTAATGGATTTAAGGCATTGTAGGATAACATAGCTAAAATATATTGACAACAAAGTACCGAATTTGAAACATATGTGTATACTTTTGTACTTGTAAGTAGAGAAGGATATGTATATGGATGTAAATATCATGGTATGACAATAGTAAAACAACTCATTTGATATATTGATATTCCTAATTGAATTCTTGATTGAAAATAGAACATATCAAGTTAAATTAGAAACTAGCGATTGAATTAAATGACACGATAGTATCTTGTTGATTTGATTCTAATAATGAATATCTTACTCATAACATGTATAAATATAATATAATAATCTATTAATGATAACTACTTGGCAATCGTGCAATGAATTAAGATCGTACGGAAAATAAAGGTCAATATTGTGCTAGCTTCAAGAATATTTTGGTAATTTTGAAATACTAATGTAATAGCCACATGATATTTGGAAACTACTCTTTACAAGGATCACAACGATATATAGAACCTTAAAAATTTATAAGGAACAGAAAAGATGTGTTAACTTGGATTGCAGTGAGTCTCATTAAGGAATTGTTGTAACAAATGTGTATGCTGTATAAGTGATATTATAACTTTATTATAACATAGTCAGGGCATTGGAATACATGGGCTATAAGGGATACTATTCATCTAGGTGAGTACACTTACTTATTGCTTATTATATTATAGAATGACGAAAGATGGTAGGCCACTCACTTGTTGTTATTGAATTAATGTGACTTTACTTTAGTAAGTCACGTGACATAATTGATTTATTAATCATATGGTTACTATGTTGATACTTGATATGCGAGCTAATTATTGATGATGTAAGTATGATATGATGATTGTTTGAGCTTAATCTATATGATTGTATGAATTGATTGTCGCATCATGGTTCTATTATTCGGAATAAATGTTCAATTCCTGAGTGTTTAATGGTGCTTGCACTATTACATTCATGCATGGCATGGCACACGGCATGAAAGGGCTTAAGGGCCACATTTCGAAGGCTCGGTTTAGAAAAATGGACCAAAAGGTCATAATTTGATAAAGCTTGGTTTTCTTAGAATTCTCGATTTATAAGCTTGATTTAAAGCACCTAGAATTGCATGCTTGGTTTAAGTCGCCTAGGGACCGCTTGCTCGGTTATAGAGCCCTCAAATTCTTCTCAGTTATTGGAATCCCTTCAAGTTGATTCCTTTTCGATTTAATTTTGAGCCACTATATACCGCTCTTCTTGATTGAGCCGCCACGTGCTGCTCATAAGGCTATCTAAGGGTCACTCGCTTGGTTAAGATACTAGCCAATACATGTCACGTGCATTAACATGGCATACAATTGCATATGACATTACAATTTTCAATAAATTATGCTTTTACTACTCTATCTATTTGATGTGCTTCTGCACTTGTTGATTTCAAAGGAACTGAGAGGTTAGTCTTTCCAACCTGATGTATTGAAGATTATGCTTGATGCTGTTAAGAGGTTTTGGCATCCGCATTAAGAGTTTTGACTTCCTATTTAGAGGTTATAGGTTGCTATGTTACTATACAAAAGTTTTTTTTTAAAACTTTTATGGTTCGTATAAAGTCTATATTAGTAAGACTATTATGGGTTAGATAGACTCCACCTACTCTGTATAATGTAGTGATGTGAACCACACAGTTTTATAATGTTCATAAAAGTTTGAATTATAAGGAGTTTGAGAATTTTATGATAGCCTTATCCTTGCTTCAAGGATAGCATCATGTCTTGCATTTAGGTACCATATTTTTTAGCAAACATCTAAAAAAGCGGATCATTGAGGAAGGTAAGGTCATGGGTGCCCTTAAACAGTTTGACTAATGTCGTATATTAGAAGGATGGTTCGGCTACACAATTTAGATAATTAATTATTTAAAATAAAAAATTTCTAAATGCCCTTGTCTCTTCCATATGAAAGTCCGTTTAATCTAAATGTATGTACATTTAATGAAAATAGTTAATATTTTTGACATTATTATTCATGGGCAAACTATCATTTAAATTACTTTTAGTTAGTGACATTTGCACATGTCAATTCTAATTCATTGAAATCCATTTGATTCAGTAATCAAGTTTTGGATATCAACGCACAACTTTTGATTTTTGCTCCCCGATTAATTTATTTAGGATAATATAATCATGCTTGAGGTTTTTCCAAAATTTCAATTTAAACGATTCCTTAAAATAAAATCGATGTGCATTTGAAATTGATATCAAGAAGATGTATGACTAATGGAAAAAGAGCGGAAAACACTAAATCTACTAGCGATCATAGATAAGGAGACCCAATTTGTCTTTATCTTTTCCTCTAACTTGTTGATCATTCAGATTTAAAAAACTCTCCATGTTTTTAGATAAGAACACTCCTTGCTAGTTGCTATTAAGAAAGATTTTATATGCACTCTCAATATTTTGTTGGATAACAAATCAAATAAAATACCTTGTTCTTCCTTCTAATTGTGGTAGATCAAAGAGAGAAGCTCTAACTTTTATCAGATAAGAAATAGCATCTAAAATTTAAGAAAGAAGTTAGAATTCCATTCTCAAGGAGGTATGAAAATCTTGATAAAGTTGGTTATTGATGCGGATTCCAACTTATGCAATGCATATTTTCAATTTCTATATGAGTTAGCCCAACAATGTCATAAGCATTATCTGTCTTTTTAGTAGGAAGGAAACAACTCATAAAGGAAAGCCTATCGGAAAAAATGAAATAATTTAGCGAAATCTGAAGGCATGAAAGGTATTGGAATTGGGGATCTTATAGATTTTTATATGATTTTGTTGCGAAAGGTAGTTTAAAGTATCCATCAAACAAACGATCTTCAAGTTTAAATGGTCAATTCAAGAATATCTTTATTATTATTATTATTATTATTATTATTATTATTATTATATTATTATTATTATTATTATATTTTTGAATTGAAAAATTTGATGGAAGAGTTTCTTAGTGTTAAGAGGGTATCCAAATCACTTAGAATTGGATTGATGACAACTTCATATGGCAAGTTGGTGAAGGTGACAAGAGTATTGTTTTTAGTGATCCATAGATCCCACCCTTCTTAATTTCAAGTTTTGCACCAGCCTGACTAATGTAGAGTTGAGCAATCTTATACTGAAGGACATTGTTTCTTGTAGTGGAGAGTGAATGACAGTTGGAAAGGATTGAGCATCATACTTCTTCCATCGAGAGTTTTGCAATTGCTCAAGTTATTATTCGAAATGGGATCATAGAGGACAAACTTGTGTGGCCTTACAATACCAATGAGATGTATTCATCTTGCTTTAGGCATAGAGTTTTAGGAAGTTCTTGAAATGTTACTACTGATAGCAAAGCTTCATCATCCAATCATCTTGAAGTTGGAATATTATATGAAAACTACCCATAATGCTAAAAATTTATCATTTCCTTTAGAGTTTATATTTATTCCATTGCTTGTAAAATAAATTTATTTGAAAAAAATTATGTTAGTTCCTCTTGTAATTTCTACAAACACAAGGAGTCTATTAGACACCTTTTTTACATGCACTTGGACTCATAGTTTGTAGTTTGAGCTTTTTAGTTAATCGTATTAATCCATTAGCTATCAATAGGATGAACATATAACTTTTGAATATGGCTAATCTCTAGAGCTATGCAAACGGTTTATGTAGGTTTGCTCGCCCCATCCCGCTCCATCCTATTTAGCCTGCGTAGACTCACATTATAATGTGGGCCAAAATTTTTAGCTTTATCCGCCCCGTGCGGGTTGGTGGGTTAACCGGGCTGGCCTACAAATCCCTTAATTTTTTTTTTTCTATGAGAAATTTAAAAGAACCAATGGTCTTCTCCATTCCCAAGTTGATCGGAACACCATGTTACCATATATGAGGAAATATAAAATGTTACCGACATCGGAGGAAATACAAAATATAAGGAGTTTTGCGCTCCTTATGACAAAGAAAACAAAATTTTATTCGAGGAAAGCTGTGGATCTCTAGAAAATTTGCAAACTTCATGGTTTAATCAGGTTATGTTCGCCAACAGGAAAGAAAGAGCCAAATTGCTCGAAGCTTTATTCGTCAGCAACAAAGATGAAACCATTCCCACGTATTTCCTAGTATTAATCCAAATGCTTGTTGAATTTAATTTTCATTAACAAACGTAAGAATTCAACTCTCATCCTATTTCAATATATATTTCTTTTTACAGAGGATACATTTACTATGGGATGAGAAGGATTAGATTTTCAATCTTGAGCTTGCTCAAAACATGAACCGGTGAGTCTTCTTGCTTTTCCTCTTATAAAAATCACACTGAATACTTAATACCATGATTTTTTTTAAATAACAACACACTCAAACACTCCTTAGAAAATGCTAAAATCGTAAGGTTTAAGGTTTTTTTTGTTTATTCATTTTTATTATTTTTTTAATTGTGGGTTTGCAGGTCAACCCGACCTATAACGAGTCTAATCTATGTATATTTATAGGCTCAAATATATCATGTGGATCTATTTATTAAAACAATTTGTTGTTTAACTCATGTAGATTAACAATCAATGTTTTGGAATATCAATTCAAGATAATTGATAAAATATAACACAATTAGGTTTAAGAACAATCAATCCATAATATAAAAATAAGATAAACATATCATATATAAAAGCTAAGGTTCATTAAAGCCGAGATTGAGAGTTTACTCCTCAATGGATTCAACAATAATAGCTTAATAAGTATAAACAAACATCAAAATAAATCAATTAACACTACAAGAATTTTAGTATTAGGTAATGTTTGCAAATTTTGCAAACGTTGCCCATCTTTAATAATTTAGTCACGTTCATTAAACGTTAGTTAAGACATAATATTGGTAACGTTTATAAAATAATTTTATGAATATTAAACATCCATTTAATTTGTAACTTTTTTATTAATTTAGACGTTACTGATTTATAATTTAATGATTCACTTGTGCAGGGAAAACAAACATAAATAAAAATATTAGCTTTTTAATACTATCCCGCCATTTCAAGCATTCCTTGCGAACAAAAAAAAAAAAAAAAAAAAAAGAACACCCCATACAACGTGACTCTTCAACTCCTTCACCTATATACACAGTCTTCACCTCTCCTCAGGGCCTCCACTTCCGACTAAGTAGTTCGTCCAAAGTTGCACGACGACGAACCCATTCTTCTCCAGCCCCATTCTTCTCCAGCCAATCTACGTGCTTTAAGTTAATGTCTCTGTGTGATGCTTGATCAAATATCCCCAAAGTTTCTCATTCATTAGTGTTTTTTATTTCTTTCTTAATAGGTTGGAACAACAGGGAAGACAAGCGCGGGGACTTCCGAAAGTTGTGATCTTGATGTATTTAGACAAGCGGGCTCCCATTTTCTAGTATCAATAATCTAATTTGTAAGTCTTTTTTATCTGCTTTTTTTTTTTAACAATGCAATACATTCTTTGTGATGATAAAATTTGCAAAAATATTTATATTTGAATGTTTTATTACACAATTTAATATTAGAAGCGAATGGTTAAAATGAGTTTGGAATCTAACGCCCTTGGTTATGCATGATGTAATTTTATTGTGTAAAGAGGGAGGATAGACACGTTTATGACAAGAGACTATGGTTGCTTGAATATGGTTGTTTAGGGAATCTTCTATCACCAATTTTCAATGTGTGCTTTGAATTTGTGAAATTCTGATGCTATTAGATGTACGCTTATTCTGTATCCTAAGAAGTAGAGTCATCTCTTCTACCAAACGCATGGTGTGAGTAAGAAAAAAGATCCAAGTTTCATAGCCCTTGTTTCAGCTTTCTCTATTTTTTACTTGCATTCCACATGGTCATGGATCGTTCTCATGATGATGGTGAATATTGAGATAGGGATTTACTAGTTAACAATGATACAATTTTAATCAATATCATGTTTCAATTATTTGTGTGTTGCGATTTTTGTATGTGTTTATGGAATAAATTTAATGTATTATCGACAAAAAAGATTTCAAAATTAGTATACATACATGGGGCTTTCCTGATTCTTTTCGTATGTACTGTTGCTTCAATTATTTAACATTGTCTCTCATAATTTGCTCGTCATGAATGTCAAGACTCAAATCAGCTTGGGAACAAATAATAAACATGAAGGACATAAGTACTTGTAGAATAACATATGGGCTATCAACGGGTACCATGTGAAGTTCGGGTTTATTGTATAGCTATTAACCTTGTAGATAATTGTTGTTTTCACTATCACCATGTATGTTGTTGAGTATCTGGGATCCTCATGCTTCTTTTGTCAAAATATATTTCTCTATTCCAAAAAAATGATTTTTAAAACTATCGACATTTGATTTATATGTTTTGGGTGCTTTTTGTTTCTTGGTTTTGTTACATCATAATGATTGTTTTCGGTTAGGATAAGTTTGGTGCAAGTGTTTTTCAATTGGCCATGTGAAATTATTGGAATGCTTTTGTTTGCATTAGCGGGTAGATATTGAGTGCAACTGATGGGAAGAATGGAGAAGAATATCGAGGTTTGGAAGTTCTGACATTTCATGAACATATAGAATAATGACTAAAGTTAGATTGTAATTTTATACTTGGTATTATTGGTTTGTACGCCAATGATGGATGTTGTGTTTTGATATGTTAATGCGTAGGGAACAGTAAAATTTATTTTGGCATTTCAAGATAGATAGGATAAAGAACAATACCAGTAAATTTTGAAAGTTTAGACATTGAAAATTTAGTTGAATGTTGTGGAACACGATCTGGTTTGGGTGTGAATTTTTATAAGCTGGAATAGATCATCAGTCCATGCTAAAAATATATTTATGTTGTCAAGAAGTGGTGATTTTGCTTGTTGGGGGCGTTTGGGGAGCCGAAGGTACTTCCTCATGTTGTGTAGGGAAATAATGCTCCTAAAGAAATGGATGTGGTTGAGTTTCATGTCTATATGTGAACAAAATTCTCCTTTTTGTGCAGTATATGGATAAAAATCGTGTACACTTAACTCTAAGTAAATTTTATTTAGGTCAAAAAGTCAAATTCTCTTATTGTAGCAATTAGATAATATTTGTTTGCGCGGGTACCATAAATGAACTCAAAGAAATTACTGTTGAGAGTAGAAATATCATTGGATTCCTTATACCTGCCCATAGCTTGTTGTTTAAAAAAAATTCCATTAATTAATTGAACCGAGAAGGCATCTATGTAGTTGGACTACAATATGTTTGCTTATAGTTATTTAAGGGTGTCTTTATTTCTGTTCTAAGAGAAAATGAATTTGGACTGCAATATGTTTGCTTATAGTTATTTAAGTTGGTTTTTTCTGTTTCATTTAGTTGTATTGAGCTGCGTTTTAGGGATGAATGACATTAGTTGAGGTTGTTTCAAACTTTAAAGCTAGATTGAGTACTAGTAAAACTCAAGTTCATCTATCAACTTAGATTCGAATTTTGAGCTTAGTCGATAGTTGGGTTCAACTTGGTCAAAACAACTTACTTCAAGGTTCATTAGAAGTCTGAGTTGATTCCAATTATCCCAGAAAGTTTAGTGGATTTGAGTAAGTAATAGTTTTATTATGGCCATTTTGGCTTGTTTGTGCTCTAGTTGTGTGGATATTGTTTGTTTGTTTGCTGGATTATGTCGTTTTGCAGCCATTGGTGCCGATTATTGGATACAAGGCTGTGTTGGGGTTGTTTGGTTACTTGATTAGCAATGTTGCTTTCGTAACAGCTTCAATGTACTTACACAAGTGAGGTCCTTCTTTCTTTCCTTTCTGCCCTTTTTGTGTCAATAGTGCCTATCCTCTGCAATGAATGTCTCCTTTATTGTAGCGTAGCTGCTATTGAATTGGTTTCATCCCTTTCATGTTACAATCATCCTCATAATCACTGTTATGTCAAATGAAGTAGGTATTAATAGTGGGAAATTGGAAAAAGTTGGAATGATGTTTGTTAATTTTGCTGGAGGTTTAGATCGGTCCTTTTAAATGATGGCCATGTGAAATACAATCAACCTAGACTTTTATGCTAACTTGTATTAGCAAATAATATTATTGAACTCGCATAAGATTTTGGTCAATTTGTTTTTATGGTTTTGGTATTGTTTTAGGAGTTGGGCAAATTTGTAGCAGCATTTTCATTTCCTATCTTTCACTTTTTTCACTAATTTCAAGATAGAAAATGACTGACATGCATATTAATGGATCAATAGCATTGGTAGTCATTATTATTCTTGTGATATGCTTATCAACGGCTTGCTATCATTATATTAACGGACTCAAAGGCAGCATTAAGAGCATCCATCTTGTTTTGTTTTAACCCTTCTTAATATTCTATTCATCAATGTAACATCACTGTCTTTTACTTCAAGTTAGTCTTTAACTAAAACCAATGTCATGCATAATCTCTATTCATAGTTATGTAAAGAGTTTATATTTACTGTTTTTGCTGGGAGGGAGTGATTCACTTGCTGTTGGTGTGGAAAACACAATTCTTATTTTAATAGAGTGCATCCAACGAGACTTATTGATAAGATTTCCTTGTTTGTAATCTCTACCCCTATCACTATAGTCTGGTCATCCCTCCTTTGATTTTACTCTCACTTGTGTCTATGCAAATCAATTCTATTGAGTGAAAAAGTTCAAATATGACTTCTGAGTTAGACTATTTTTTTAGTAAGTGTGTCAAATCTCTGGTAGCTATAAGTTGTACAAAAGCAAGATGAAATAGACAGTTTTTTGAAGAATGATCTTTAACTTTGTGAGAAGCTTGTATTTGTTATATACATATTCATACCTTAGTATCATTAATTAGGGAATATTGATCCTTTTTTTCCTTGTTCTGTTTACTTGTTCAGGGAAATGCATTTAATAATTTACCACATGCCTTTTTTCTGCACCGATCACCATCTTCAGAAGAAAAGGGAAATTAGAGCCGAGCGATGCGTCTTCTCAATAATGTTTCATACTTATACTACTCCTAATTAATTAATACAGTGAAGCTGGACATATTATATATATATATATATATATATATATATGATAGCAATTGAAGAATCGTGTGTGTTAGGATTCATTACTCCCCATCCTCATCCTTCCATTACCTTTTTATATTTGTCATAAAAGCAGTGAAGGGATTAGACATTTTTTTGGCACCATGTGGAAAATAAATCGATGAGTTCTCTTTTTTAGAAAGGACTAAGGAGATTGCGACTCGATCATACGGAGTAAATCTAATATTCAAATCCAATTGATACTGTATTTTATTCATTCTTCGGAATAGAGTTTTTGTTCTTATAATTTTGTTTCCGTGTGCAATTTTTGGGCTATACTGCATCTTTGTTATATTAGTGTTGATTGTAGTATAAAATTTTCAATCTGTTCTGTTCCTCTATATTTTGATGAAAACCAACATTTGTGTACTGTACTTAGCATGTTCCTCTTCTCTTTATTATGACTTTGATGCTGTCATACACTTGCTTTTTTATGAAAACCAATGAAAGCATGATATTATATATATATATATATGTATAGCCTATGTGGTAGAGAAATGGGATATGGATGTGGAAGAAAAATGTGAGGAAGATTTGGTACAGAATATATATATATATATATATTAACAAATGTTAATCCTGCTATATGGATATGGAAGGAAAGTACGCGAAGATTTGATATTGAATAAATAAATATATATATATATATCTTTCTTTTATGATGCTGCTGTTAATAAACGTTATCCTTAATAAATGGATTTGATGAAATCTGAACTTCCTATCCATTTCTGATATATATCTTTATATAATGATGACTTTCACTGGATTGAATGGAAATTGTTAGGATAATATTGGATTCGTGATCATCTACTTGAGTTAATAAGAGTAGTATATGTTCATATTCGTTTAGTTTAAACCATTTTATTTTATCTCTCTTGTGTTTTTTTTTTTTTGCTTGTTTTTTCTTCTTTGTCTTTCCATTTTCTTTCTTTATTTATTTTTTTATATGTTTTATTTTATTTTATTGATAAATTAACATCTAGATATATCCCTCTACCATGGCCTTTTTAAAAATGAAATTATGCCTTATAATTTATTTTCATTATTTTAGGTTTTATGCTTTGCTTTTTTAGATGCAAATATTCATGTTTTCTTGGGAGGTGATTCATTTTCTCTTACTGTTAACTTTCTGTAGATGTAGAAAATGGACCCGACCAAGAACGCGAAACCAATAATAGTCAAATACATATTTCTTCAACAGGCACCAACTCGTCCAATCCGACTCAACCCCAAGGTCATCTATTTAACTAGGTCTATTTAATCAGTGAAAGTGTATAAGGCATACAAATAATTTTTTCCCTTATATTTTCAGGAACTGAGAGCTCATTAATATCCACACGTAAGAGAGGTCCATATCGAGGATTGGCACTTGAGAAGGAAAACAATAGGCGAAAGGGAAAAATGGTAATTGAGTTTACAACTGATGGGGGACGTCCACTAACAGCAGACCAGTCTGCTAAATTAGCATCTGAAATGGGGAAGGCCTGTAGGGACTTGATTCGCCTTCGTGTCGATGATTGGAGGATAATCCCCCTTTCAGAAAAACAACGTGCTTGGGAGAGAGTAAAGGTAAGTGTAAAGATAAGCACTAATGCATGCAAATGATGTTTTCTAACTACTATATCTGACAATGAAATTGAAACTACATATGTTTGACAATATAACTTTTTTAGTAGTCTTGCTTGTAAATGGATGATAATGCGTGAGTTCTTGTGGTGCATAAATATTTTGAATACAATTTGTATGCAAAATTGCTGACTAATGTTGTTATCTTGATATATGTTGTTGATGTAGAATCGGTTAAATATTGACGATATCACCAAAAAAGATAACAATTTCAAGGCTGCAGACAAATGGATGGGAAATCTATACAGAACCATCGATCCAAAACAAAACATAGATGGGCAATTATTGGTGATGCTGCTAAACCAAGCACTTTGAATGATGATGATTGGAAAGAGCTTGTTGAGATATGGAAGAGGGAGATTGAAGAAGAGAAGGAAATTTCGCAATCAAACGAACCATCCTCAAAGGTAAATCTAAATTCATTCGCTTCACTATTGGAAATTGAGTTTATAATCACATAAAATTGTATTTAATAGAGAACTAAGTCGATGGTTGGGAGGGATGCACGAAGTAGAGTGAAGTATCTACACAGGGTGGCTCTAGATCATTTCAGAGCAGAATAAATGAGCAAGTAGTGTTTCAAATAATTTTGACTATATATATCACTATGATTGATTAAGTCTTTAACATTTTGATACATAAATACATTTAGATAAATCAAAATCGTCAACCGCCCAATGCTATTGAGTTCTTTAAGCAAACTCGGTACAGTGATCCAAGGTCTGATGGTACAGGTGGATGGGTCTCTCAGCAAGCTAAAGAAGATTACGTAAGTTTATGAGTTTGATTACATTTTTAGCATATTACGAAGCAAGGAATTATACATAAATATGGGCATTTATTGTTTCCAATTCAGGAGATGATGGTGAAGATGTATGAGGATTCACAATCTTCAAATAACCCATTGACTCCGGACAAGATAGTAGATAAATTTATGAATGCAAGTGCAAGGTCCGATTATCATCCTGGGAGAGGATATGGACCACCATCGATTGGGAGATCATCGCAAAGACAAATTCAAGTGGAAGAGTTGAAAGCTGCTTTATGTGAAACACAAGAAGAGCTTCAAGAGGAACGAAACCTACGTAAGCAACAAGGTCAACAGGTAATTCTCCTCCATTATATGTATGATTCTTCATATATTGTGCTGCATTCGATTATGTTTAGCAAATTAATTTGTAATTCTCCTCCATTACGTGTTGATCTGTTAGGCACTTAGTTGCATTCTATGATTGAACTTCTTTTGTCAAATAATATCTTTAAATCATGCAGACTTTAGTCACTATTAGTGATCTACATATGTAAGGGTAATTAGCACCCCCTCTGTCGAGTTACAAGATGGGCATATCATAATTTGAATGGCTATTTTGAACATGTGAACAACTTGTAAGACCCATGAACTAGTTTGATATGTTTGCACAATGTAGGTGGTGTTCTTGTTGAGGTTTGAAGTAAAGACCTTATTGAGTTTTTGGCCTTAGTATTTTTTCGTTTGAGGTTGAATATTATGAGCTGATTTTTTTTGGAATCGTTAGTCTATATGAATCTTTGTCTTAGGACTGGTTGTTTGTTGTTTAATTTTTTTCATAATATCTTATTGGTTGAGTGGCATTAACTTGTTTCAAAAAGGGAAGGGCAGTTAGTACTTTCATTAGGAAAAAGTTGGGGAGAATGGAGCTCCTTACAAGGAAGTGCAGTTAGCATTTTCTATTGGAAAATTTCCTTTCTAAACATCCTTAACTAATTTCATATTTTCATATATTTTAAAGGATGCCTGAGGGTCAACTAAATGCTTGGTTGCTCTAATATACAAACCAGAATCTATAATTCCCAGCGATTTATTACTTCTCTACTAGGGTCAGTTTGCCTTGGTTTAAGTGTAATGGACTCATGCATAGAATATATCATATTGGTGCTATGTTTAATATTGGGAATGACCTCCCTGTCCTTTTGCAAGTTGCTATAAGCATCATCCATGGTTATATATTATTGGATAGATCAGAATTTTTAAGTTTGCATACTTCTAGTGTTGCCAAGCTTCTTGATTTTATATTTTAATACTTCTAAGCTTAAACATAGAAGAGAATACTTACTCAGAATAGGGAAAAAAAGTTGTTCCAATATATAGACTTTAATACCTTACCGAAAGGACTTTAGTTATATTGGCACACCATGTGAATTGTATAATGATGTATGAGTATTTGTAAGATTATAACATATGAAGAGTTTTGTAAAAAGTATGCTCTATTGTGATGTGTACTTCTTATTTCCTTTACTATTGGATCATGATATATCACTATTACTAATATATGTGTTTTACAGCTAGATGAACTTACTCGAATTGTACAACAACTTTGCTCGAATTTTCCTAGTAGCTCAGGTTAATTTTGTCATTAAGCTTTTTTATTACTCTCTTTCTATGATTTTTATTTTTCCATTAATTGTGCATGTATGGGCCTCATTACCTTACATATTGTGTTACAGGATATCAAGGTGGACAAGTTCATTCTCCTACTCCATCAAATGGTGATGAGGGCGATAATGATGATACAGATTGAGAAAGGAGAGCGATGGCTTTTTGAGGAATTTCATTAAATCATGTTTTAGATGAGACTATGAGAAGTTATTGGACTTGTTGAAATTTATCTACTTTACAACTTACTTTTCTTTTTGGAATTTAAGAAACTAGAGTAGCCATAAAGATGCTTTAACTATATGTAAGGATTTTATTCAACAGGTGCATTGCTTATCTTATTTGATGAGCATTAAAACATTGATCTATAAGTTTATTGCTCCAGCGCATGATGATGGTCAAACAAAATTTTGTTTGATACTTGTATTGCAATGACAGGTGTATGTGTATCTTGTGTATACATATAACAATTAAATCTATATTGTACAATAGTTGCATTATTTCTCTTATTTGATGAGCACTAAAACTTTGATCTATAAGTTTATTGCTCCAGTTCAATCCAAGTGCATGATGGTGGTCAAACAAAATTTTGTTTGATACTAGCATTGCAACTACAGGTGTATAATATAGCTACTTATGCACAAACATATGTTAAGCAAGGGCATAACATGACCAACCAATCCTCAAAGAGTTATGTTTACACATTGCAGTATGACAGAGTCACTTTTAGTAGATTTCTAAGACAAACATGATTAATTTTTATTATTGGTCACGTTTAATGGTTGCCAACGTAACTCATTTGATACAATAGTCTTAATTATACGTGGCTAATGTATAGAATAGGTCATGTTTATTGCATGCCAGCTCAACTTGTTTACCATAATAGTTTCCTTTAAACGTGGCTAATTTATGTTATTGGTCGCGTTTAAAGGATGTTAACATAACTTGTTTAGTACAATTGTTTTATTTACATGTGGCTAATGTATAGTATTGGTCGCGTTTGTGGCATGCCAGCTTAACTTGTTTGTTGTAATTGTCTTCTCTAAACGTGGCTAATTTATATCATTAGTCATGTTTCACACGTCGGTAGTGTACATTATTGGTGACGTTTAAAGGATCCCAACACAACTACTTTATGAGAATTGTCTCTTTTAAACGTTGCTAATAAAATTATATGGTCGCGGGTAAACGTTGTTGATTGTACCAAATGGTCATAGTTAAACGTCGCTAATTTCCACTGCAGCTAACGTGTGATTTGGCAGAATATAATCGTATTACTTTTAGTCACTTATAAGAGTCACCTATACCTAATGATTGGTCACGTTTATGTGTCTCCTTTCAAACCCATTTGGTGCCATACATTTATATGCCTACGTCTACCTTTTAAACGTCGTGAAATCAATTGGCGACGGACCTTTAGCAATGTTTATTAGCCACGTTTAATAACCGTCGTGGAAAATGTTTGGCAACGTTTAATTCTGTTTTTGCCATGTTTAAAAAACGTGACCAAATACCAACTTTTTTGTAGTGTAACCCCTAGAAGAATTAATTCTTGCAAAGTAGTTGGAGTTTGGATCTTGACCAGCTTAAACTTGAAAAATGAAATTTATAATTGACAATGTGTTCCTTCCGAATTTTGGATCTTTCCTTTAGCTAGAGCTGCTTCATGGTTGAAATCAAAAGTTTCATTGCTAACAAAAGCCTTGATAATTGATTAAATAACATCTAGGCATTTTTATCTTTCAATTAATTCCATGTGGCTTGTCAATTATTGTTTAACTAAATTGTTCACTTAAAATATTAGTAATATATGCGTGTGTGTGTGGAGATATAGGTATGAATATAGTTCTTAACCTTTTATTTTTTTGGTGGGATTAGTTTTAGGCATATTACTAGTGGGTAATAAGTTTTTTATACTCTATTCCATTAATAGGAATTTAGGCATTGTTTGACCCATTTTTAGATAAATTCTTATAAATTTTGTGCTTTTATTGTTTAAATATTGTTTTTTTACTTGTAAGATCAAGAAAGGAAGAAACAAAGCGTTTAAGATTGAATTTGGATCAAAACAACATAAATGAGCAAAGATAGGTTCTATTGCGACTACCAAAGACCCAACAGAAGGCAAAATAAGGTAAAATTCTAGATCACACTAAAATTCAATCGCGACTGCCAAAGACCCAACCGAAGGCAAAATAAGGTAAAATTGTATCGCGACTGCCAAAGACCCAACTTAACTAGAGTGATGCTTCACAATGACATAACCATGCCCCAAACGAATTATAGATCACACCTGCAACCGCACCCTTGATTTCACTTGTGGTTCACATGAAGATACCCATGCCTAAAATGCAAAGCATAAGATTACATGCACCTAAAGTTGAGCCCACGATTTTGCCTACGATTGAAACTAAGCCAAAAATCATAGTTTTCATGAAGAATTCATCCTAGATTGTGGCCAATCTTCAAGCCCGCAATCATACCTACGAAAAGTGACCCTGTCACGAATGAGCTAGCTTGCATGCACATATGAAGATAAGGACAAATTTCGTTATACAGAATCTGCCACACTAGGGAATAAAATCTCCATGATTTTCGTGCTTGTTGCATACAAATAAATGTGCATAGAAGTCTAATAAGGAATGTATCATATGTAACAATATTTTTGCTAACTTTGAATAGCGTAGGTTGTGAATTCTTAGTAAGAGAAAATCCTTTTTCTTTTGCAAGGAATTCCAAAAGTTTCTGGGTAATTTCATTTAAACCCGAAGTTTGTTTTTATAAGGCCCATTTGTGCTTAATATATAATATTCATTTGTATTTTCATATTATTTCTCTTGAATTTGTGCTTTACATTTGCATATATGGAGAAATAATCATCTTAACTTAAGGTATGTGCATCAAAAACCTAATTCATGTTATTTTAAAATGTGTTTTAATTGAATATTGACTGGGATTTATATTTAGTAGCTTAAGCTTAACTTCATGGGTTTAATGTGTGGTGCACCTTTTAGATCCATGTCTGATTTCAAATGAATAGGTTGATAGATCTTTTTTTTTAAATAGATCTAAGTTACTAATAAAGTTGCTCATAATCGCCTTGAGAAAGGGACAGTGAATCTTTCTGTCAATTTTTTTTTAAAATTTTCAAAATCGGTTTTTAAACAAATGATTCTTAAACTTTATATGGATCTAGGTTACTGATAACTTGAGAAGAGATTCGGATGGTTTGATGTAGATCTAGAGTTTCTAACCTTAAGAGAGGTTTTGGCTTGCTTTCGTGAGTCTGACGATACAAGTATACTCAGTAAACAACTTTCTAAGTTTGTTGAAAAATCACATGATAAGGATTTAGTGAAGCAAATCCTAAGCCCTTTCTTACATTTACAAGCTTTTATTATTAATTTTACCTTGAAAAAGTGTACATACTTTTAGCATTAACCTTAGCTTAGAGTTTTTCCTATATATATGTTTTGCTAAATTTTTTTGTTGACTAGATAATAGATAAAAAGTAAGTAAGGTAAATACTGACGATCCTTAAGGAATACGACCTAATACTTTCTATGTTACTTTGGTAGGTGCGCTTACCTATATTGGTGATTGCAACTGAAATTGAATAGAACTTATTAGCATTATATAAATTTTGAAATACTTCAACTTCATGTAGCCTGTTTCAAAATGTATACACACAGAATCGACTAGTGGGTGTTTAATAATATAATAAAATATATAATTTAGTTGTACCATCTATGAGTAACATAGGCTATATTAATGTAGCGGTTAGTTAGGGCTTGATATCACATTCTGTCGATTCGGCATGAATACTAGCAAATAATCTCCAATTATCTATTGGTTCTGTGAATACTTAGATAGTTAGCATCCAAATTTAAAATAACAAATAAATTTGAAATTTTGGGAAAATAAAGAGTAAGACAACTCAAATTTTGTAATTCTAATGATAACTATTTATTCGTTTTGCCTTATGGTGTACATATATAAGTAGGCTAGAAAGCTGCAAAAAATAAAACTCAAAAAACTTACAAAAACTGAAAAAATCATAAAAATTAAGGACATAAAATGCATAAAAAGATGAATAAAATACCATAGATGATATATAAAATTGAAGTATCTACAAGAAGCTATAACAAGTACTAGTAAGTGCTTGAAAGACATTTTAGTAATTTGGTGTGTGTGTTTGAGAAGTTCAGTAGGGAGTGATGGAGTGAAGTGTGCATGGGTGCGTCAATATATAATACTTGTTGATGGATTTATGGTGTCACCAAGAATGTCAGCATGTCTTTTGATTTTAGGGTGCAGGTATTGCATCCTTGAGGAAGACTACGTTGCTTTATAAAAAATCATGCCCATGCAGCCAATCTGGGGCCTGCCTGGCTGGAAATGTTGAATTATCAGGCTATTCATGTATGTTTGCTATCATTTTCAACCATCATCTGTTTCAAATCGAGAATCGAGATTATCTCACATGATGACATGATATAAGAAAACCTGTCCGGGTATTTTGTAGTTTTTAGTAAAAAAGCTTCAACTCATCTTTTCTTTTATTTTTTATTAGTATTTTTTCCTCCATCCCTAATGGGCAATGGAAAGTAGACATCATGGTTCCTACTTTTTAGTTTCCAGTCAAAAAGCTTCAACTCATCTTTTGTTTTATTCATTTATTATTATTATTTCCTTCATCCTAATTGGCAATGCGAACTTATTACATATCATCATGGTTTCGAAACCAGAACCATCGATTTTGGGTCTTGAAATTGAGGAATCGAAACAAAAATCGTCTCCCATGATTCCGGTCTGGTTCTCGATTCCGATTTTGAAACCATGGAACCTTCTTTTAAAAAAATAAAAATAAATAACTAAATTTTAATTTTTGATAAAATAAATTTTAGAATAAAAATAATTATTGGATTTAAAAGTGTTAAATTATTTAAAAAAAGTTTTTAAAAATTTATTTAGAATGCACTTTTATATGTATACAAACACATCTAATATCCATTATAGTTATTATTATGATATTGTGAAATACTCTAGAAGATAAAAAGAAAATTATAATACAAAAAATAGTTTCATATTATTAAGAAAATGAATTTTTCTTTTATAAGAAGTTTATTTATACTAATTATATGTGATTTTAAGATATATTTATTTGTGTTATTGATAATAACATATTAAATATTCTGAATAAATAATAAATTTTATTATTTAAATGAAATAATTTAAATATGAGTAATTATAATTTAATAATTTTTTTATTTTTATTTTTTTCAATAAAACTGGATAGAACCGCCTGTTCTTTCCACCCGGTTTTAGGCCAAAGAATTGCCTAGAAACCATAAAATTAACTATTCCATGACCGGTTCTAAAACTAGCTAACCAGTTTGGTTCCGGTTTTGGAATTACCAATGATGGTTCCGGTTCGAAACCGAACCATGCATATGTCTAGAACTTATGGAATAACCCGGCTTTTCAAAAATTAATCACTTGTCTATATATAACTAACAAATAATAGGATAACATAAGAGAAGGGAAAAGAGAAAAGGATGAGTATTTGTCTAATAAAATAAATACAAAAAATAACTGTTATTTTTTATTTTTATTTTTTTGACCAGAATAAAAATAGATTTACTTAATAATAAAAGATTATAAATTTAAAGAAGTAGAAAGATAAAATATTAGGAGTGAAAGGTTAACATAAAAACCAGAAAAAAAAAAAAAAGAAAAGAATTTTCTTCTTTTCTTTTTCTTTTGGTTTTTTAATGTATAGATGTCAAAATCTTTATTGACCCAATCACAGTACTGGCGAGTCTCATGAAATACTTGTAAAGTACTCTTACGTTGCACCCTCTTGTTATTATACAAAAAATGGATATTGATATTCATATTTAACATCATAATTTTCCAAATTAAAAGGCTTTTAAAAACCCGACTCCGTGCGTGATTACGACCATTCCGCAATTTAAAAAAAAAAAAAACTATTATTTGGATAGAGCTGACGTCACTCCACATATCAGCTGGAATATCGACACCATATGCAGCTAGAATTTAGAAATGGATCTAATTATTAATTCAAGAGAAAGGTTTTGGAGGAAAAAGAAAAAGGAAAAAAAAAGTGGACGGTAAGGTTATGGGCCTAAAAACCACAAAAAAAAAAAAAAAAAAAAATGGAAAAACAAAACGTAATACACATCACTTATACATAAAGATGATGTATACCAATCAATTATACTTTGACATATGAAAAAATAATAAATAATTTTTAAAATAATCATAATTTTTAATTTAGGAATATTCTTATATGTCAAACAATAACCAATACTTACTTACTATGTGTATATTATGCATGATTTGTATTATTCACCAAAACTTTTCTCATAAAACGGGATGAAGACTGTTGTATATTAGAATGATAGTTCGGTTACACAATTTAGATAATTAATTATGTTTCATATGAAAAATGTTTCTAAATGCACTTATATACCTATTCCATATGCAAATCTGTTTAATCTAATAAATGGGTATACATTTAACCTTTTACAGATTACAATGACAATGGTAAATATTTTTGACATTATTATTCATGGGGAATCTATCCTTTAAAGTTACTTTTGGTAGTGACATTTGAACATATCAATTCTAATTCATTGAATTTTATTTGGTTCGGTAATCAAGTTTTGGATATCAGTGCACAACTTCTGATTTTCGTTCCCCGATTGATTTATCTTAGGATAATACAATTATGGACATTAGGTTCTTCAAAATTTGAAAATTATACAATGCCCATGGACCCCCCAACTCCACCCCACCCCCCACACCCCAAAAAAAAAAGAAAGGAAAAATCGATGTGCAATTGAAATTAATATCACGAAGATGTATGACTAGTGGAAAAAGAGTGGAAAACACTAAATCTACCAGAAATCATAGATAAGGGGACCTAATTTGTCTTTACCTTTTCCCCTAAGTTGTTGATTGTTTAGATTTAAAAAGTCCATGCTTTTAGCTAAGAACACTTGCCATTAAGGAAGATTGTGCATATATTCTCAATATTTGTTGGATAATAAATCTAGTGAATTCCTCGGTCTTCCTTCTAATATGTCAGATCTTACAGAGAAGCTCTATCTTTTCTTAAATCAAGAAACCCCTAAGATTTAGGGATAGAAGTTTAAATTCCATTCTTTCCATTCTCAAGGAGAGGAAATCTTGATAAAGTTAATTGCTGACGCAAATTCCAACTTATATTGTGAGTATTTCAAATTCCTTATGAATTTGGCCAAAGGACGTTAAGCTAGCATTATCTCTCTTTTTAATTAGGGAGGAAATAACCCATAAATGAAAACCTGCTGGAAAAACTGAACTAATTTCATAAAAGTAGAAGGCATGAAAGTATTGGCTTTAGAGGTCTTATATAAAGATTTTAATAGACTTCATTGCAAAAAGGAGCTAAGAGAATTATTCATCAGGCAAATGATCTTTAGGCTCAAATGCTTAAAGAGTATCTATTTTTCTTACTCATTTTTTTGAATGCAGAAAGAGGTAGAAGAGCTTATTGGTGCGATAACAGTGCCCAAATCAGTTGATACCCATTTAATTCATTGGATAAATATAGATTTGCTCTTATTGAGGAATGAAATAAAACTATAATAGGATTTTATTTTATTATTGTTTTTATTTAAATGAGGGAATTTAAAAAAAAATTAATTGCAATATTGAATTGCTATTCATAGGTTAAGATAATGAATTACTATTTTATGTTTTTTTAAGAGAAATTCCTTATTGAATACATTATTACGGTTAACTAAACAAAGTAATAGCTCTTCTTAAAGTATAACATTATAATATTGTGATTATAGCAAAGTAATCAAGCAGCCATAATTTGATTGATGACAACATTTTATGACAAATTAGTGAAGGTAACAACATTATTGTTTGTAATGATCCAAGATTCCTATCCTTCCTAATTTCAAGTTTTAGACCAACCCAACTAATGTAGAGTTGAGCAATCCTATAGCAAAGGGCATTATTAATTGTATTGAAGGTAAATGAAACTTGAAAAGGATTGAGCATCATACTTCTGCCATCTAGAGTTTTGCAACTTCTCAAGTTATTATTGGAAATGAGATCTCATAGGACAAACTTGCATGGCCTTGCAATATCAATGAGGAATATTCAGATTGCTCTAGCCATAGTGTTAACAAGATCTTCAAATGATACTATTGATATCGAAGCTTTATCATCCAGTCTTGTTGAATTTGGAATGAACTAGCCATTGGCCTTTCTCATTCTTCTATCAAGCAAGGACTATCTTATCTATGTGATTAGTTCTCATGCAGTTAATTCCGGAACTAATTTAAGGACAAGATGTGGGAGACACGAAGTGAGTGATTTTAAACTTGTTCTCGTATAAAATGATAGCTAAGGGAAGCATGTTTAATATGCGAGTGGAAGACTGAATTGGAACAAAGGTTCGTGGCACTAACGTTATCACAATAGATCACTGGTTGATGAAGAAGAATGACACCAAGTTCGGTTAGGAGGGAGCAAACCCAACGTAGTTTGGCAGCCGTAGCAGCAACGGAATGATACTCAGCTTCAGTGGAGGAACGAGCAATTGTCCGCTGTTTCTTAGAGCTCCGAGAGATGGATTGTGACCAAGATAAATGATATAAGCATTGGTGGAGGTGCAATCATCCTTATTGCTAGCCTAGTCGACGTTAGAGAAGGCATGAAAATTAGGAGGAGAAATGCGACAAAGTGTAATACCATGATCCAATGTGCCATAGAGATATTGAAGAAGCCGTTTAACTACATTCCAGTGATCAGTGGTTGGGCGATGCATAAATTGAGAAAGTTTATTTATTATATAAGCAATATATGGATGAAAGAGATTGAGATATTGGAGACTCCCAACAACAGTTCGATACTCTATAGGATCAATTAAGGATGTACCTACACTTAAGGTGAGTGGTGGATGGATAGCTAGAGGTGTTGAGACAGGTTTAGCTTCATCATATGATTTTTGTGAAGAAGATCAGTAATGTGCTTCCTTTTACTTAGAAAAATACCATCAGTGTGAGGAATGACTTCAACACCAAGAAAGTAGTTTAACTTACCTAGATCCTTAATAAAGAACCGATGAGAAAGTTGTTCAATAAACTTGTGTACAGCTTGGTTGTTATTCCCAGTGATAATGATGTCATCAACATAGACTAAGAGATAGATGAGAATGCCATGATTGTGGAAGATGAATAAAGAAGTGCCAGCCACTAAATTAGTGAAGCCATAATAGAGAAGGAATTGGCGTAGTTCATGGTACCGAGCATGAGGCACCTATTTGAGACAATAGATGGCTTTGTGAAGTTTACACACATGATGAGGATGACCATGATTAACGAAAGCTGGTGGTTAAGACATAAGCCCATCCTCTATAAGAGTACCCTAAAGAAAAGCATTATTGACATCAAGTTTTCGTAGGTGCCAGCTATTACTAACTACAAGACTGAGAACCGGACTCATAGTGGTAGGATTACAAGACTAAATGTTTTAGTGTAGTCTACTCTAGGCCATTGATGAAAGCCTTTGGAAACTAAGCATGCTTTGTACTTATCAAAAAAACCATTAGGCAAGTATTTACTACAAAAAATCCACTTACACCCTACTAAGTTTTGAGTAGGATGAGGAGCAATAAGTTCCCATTTGCCATTACTAATGAGAGCATCAAATTCCTCAAACATTGCTTTATGCCACTAGGGATTCTTCATGGCTTGGCTGATGGTAGTAGGTTTAAGTATACGTTGATGAATTTCAGCATTGAGATTAAGCTTTTAGATTGGTTTATGGATACTGTGTTTGGATTGAGTCATGATAATTCTGGGTGATGAGGGTGGTAAATTGTGTATGTTTGAAGAAGCATTAAGTTCAGTAGATGAGGGAGGGTCAAGGCCAAATTGTAGAGGAACAGTAGCAGACGAAGGGGAAAACTAAACAACCATATTGGGTTGCAAAGCTGTAGGGGCAGGCAGGGTAGATGTGGTAGAGCTAGAATGGGCAACAAGGGGAAGAGTGATAGAACACCATTCGAACACAGTAGAAAAGGAGGCACGAGGAAGAGAGGGATGATAAGTGCCAACAGGAAAAACAGATTCAACAAATCGGACATGACAAGATGTATACAAATGATTTGTAGAGATGTGAAGACAAAGATATGCACTTTGAGTGGAGGAGTAACCAACAAAAACACATGGAGAAGAATGCGATTCAAGTTTATGAGTGGTGTAAGGATGAAGTCAAGGATAACAAAGACAACCAAAACTACAAAGTTTATCATAGTTTGGAACAATACCAAAGAGTTTGAAAAATGGAGACACATTTTAAAGGATGGGAGTAGGGAGACGATTTATAAGATAGATTGCAATAGTGAAAGCAAAGGACCAATACGTGAGAGGCATAGATGCATGAGATAATAGAGAAGCCCGTTTCAACAATGTGTCGATGACGACGTTCTGAGTACCCATTGTGTTCCGGTGTATGAGGTGGAGAAGTAAGATGAGAAATACCATTGACTGTTAAGATAAGAAGGATGATAAAGCTTGATACTCCCCTCCATTTTCAGAATAGAGTAATTTAATTGAACAATTAAAGAATTTTTCAATCAGAGCCTTGTATTGAATGAAAACATCTCGGACATCAAATTTTCTCTTAGGAGGATATAACCAGATGTATTTTGTAAAGTGATCAAAAAATGTTATGTAATATTTAAAATTATCAATGGATTGAACCGGTAATGTCCAAGCATCAGTAAAAACAACCTCGAGAGGTGAAGAGGTAGAGGGGGAAGAAGAAGAAAAAAAAATTATGACTTTTATTATAGTAACAAGAATTACAATAGAATCAAGATTTGAAGAACCAAAAACATCCAAATTGGCTGAAGATAAAATATGCTTGAAAGTTGACACAGATGGATGACCAAACCTGTGATGCCATGTAGACAAAGTATTTTTGATATTGGAGAAAGCAAGCAACAATGAGGAAGAGGTTGGCCTTCATAAATACCACCCTTAGTTTGGCCTTTTAGAAGTATTGCCCCCATGCACAGGTCCTTCATGTGAAAAGAAGATGGTAAGAATTTAATAAAGGTATTATTGGTCTTGCAAAATTGAGAAATGGAGATCAAATTGTGTTTCATAGTGGGAACACATAGAACATTAGAAAGTGTAAAAGAGTGACAGGGAGTGTTGAGAGATGTTGAACCAATGTGTGTAATAGGAAGTCCAGAACCATCACCAATCACAATCTCATCTATGCCATCATAACTGTTATGAAGAGCAAGATTGTTGAGATCAACAGTGACATAATGCGATGCACCGCTATCAAGCAACCATGGATGACTAGAAGAGGTTGAGTTAGCGACAAGAGCTTATGCTTGCCAAGGAGGTGTAACGTAAGATTGAGCTGGTGTGGAAGGTTAAGGTGGTGGTTGTGCGCGAGGATATTGTTGGTGAAACAGTGGGTATTGTGAAACAACATGTCCCTGTACACAACACCACTGGCATTTACCAAGAAACGGTCGGGATGAACGGTGTACCCGAGTGTTAGCAGGTCTGTGGAATATGTTACAGCAGGAGTAAATTGCTGAGACGAACCATTAACAGACCAAAGAGGTCGGTTGCGGGAAAACCACTGATTTGAGCACATGTTGGAGAGATGTGTAGATGATGATAGAACAGAGGAGCTTGAAAACTTTTGAAGAGCCAGCTCTTTGTTGATGAGTTTTTCATGTAGTTCATCAAAGGAAATTATAGTACCATGACTACTTACCACATCTATTACAGATTTATAATTTTCATCAAGTCTTTCTAAGACTTTTTCAATCAAATCTTCTTGATCTAGAGGTTTCCCAAGGGGAGCAAGCTCATCTGCATGAGTTTTGATTGTTTGCATGTAATCTATGATAGAAAGAGAGCCTTTAGTGATTTTTTTTTCAGATTATCCTTGAGTTGCTTGATGTGTCCTCAAGAGGGTCTAGCATAAGTGTTGGCGAAAGTTTGCCATGCCTCTTGAGATGTTTTTGATTGAGTGACAAGTGGCATAATATTTGTAAACCCCTAAATTTTTTGAATCAGTTTAGCCTAAAACCTTAAACCGGAAGTCAATCGGAACTCTAAAGATCAACAAAATCCTAGTTAGACGTAATAGCTTAAGTCCAGCAATCCCGAATAAGCAACTCAGTAAGAGTAAGTAGGAGTTTAGAATATAGAATAGTGCGTAATTACCCAAGGAAGCGTAAAAAGATCCGATTAGTAAAACCGCAACTCGTTTCGGACCCGATCGGACACAATTCTTAAAAAACGTGTCCCGGAGCCCGGAATAGTAAAAATATTCCGAATATACCGTTAGACTCGTAAAAATATAAGGTTTCAAAAATATCAATTTTATAATTTTTCGGTAAGTAAAAATAACAGATATCGCAATTATACGCGTATTTTCTTACTACAGGTACTTTATTAGTCATATCTACTTTATATTACACTATTCATTACTATTCTACACTATTCTTTTATCTCTACTTTTTCTTACACCTACTCTTACATACACCATAACCTATAACATTTACTTTTTACCTTTCCCATAACTTTATTTCACATTTACTTTATTTATTACTTCATTTAATCCACAAAATACAAAAAAATAAAACACTCCCTCTCTCCTCTCTATGTTGGCCGGCGCTTATCCCCTCCCTCTCTCCTCAATTTGTTTCAATTTTCATTTAATTTAATCATACAAAAATCACTCCACATTTTCCTATAAATACCCCCCTCCTCTTTCACTTCTTTCACACATTTACTACCCACAAATTCTCTACAAAAACTCTCAAATTCTCATCTCAAAACTCTCTCCAAATATTCTCCCAAAACTCTCTCAAAATAATTCTAAAACAACTTCTACCTACAACAAAAACTAAAACCACATAATACTACCACGGTCTTCTTTAGGTAACCATTTCCTATTTTTTTTTTCTTCTCATGTCATGTAACTTTACATGACCATAGTGTGAGATTCCAAAGACTAAATGTTATGGAAGCTATATTATCTTCATGTATTGTTCTTGTTCATGAAAATCTATTTATGTTTATATTATTATTTTTGTTCATATTATTTTTACTCTATCTAAGTATTATTATTATTATTATATTATTATATATACATATTCTTTAGAGCATATAAGCTCACTTGCAATTTATTTATTTTATGCAATGCAATTATTTATTTATTCCATTGCAATTTATTTATTCATTCCTTGTTATTTTAAGACTAGTCTCTATTCTTAGACTTGCCCTCATCAAGTCAAAACAATTTTTTTTCTTTTTTTTTTCTTTCTTTCATTATTTTGGGACTAGTCTACTTCTTAGTCTCGAGAGCCTTGAAGAAGCTAAGACTCCCAATACTTGACTTTATTATTTATGTTACTTTTGTTTTGCTATTATTTCTCATAAATCATGTTCATTTAGATTATTGTCCAAAATTTCAAGTTCTAAAAATAATTGACAAAAGGAGATTTTACACTTAAGATAAGTTTATGTGGAGTATAAAATCTAAGGTTTAATAAAAATAAAGTCATTCTTTTCAAGTTACAAAAGAATCCACTACAAATTTTAGAAACTACTTTTGTTATGAAAAGTTTTTTTTTTTAATCAATTATGATCCCACTTTGTTTTTCAAAAGAAAATAATTTTTGATACAAAAATGATTCCTACGAAAACATAACATAACAAAAACCTTAGGAAGCAAGGAGTAAGCATTTTTCAAGTTTAGATCTTTTCAAAATAAATAGTCAAAGAAGGAATGTGTAGAACATACATAGGACCAACACAAGAATTTAGAAAAGAAGAAAAATTGTTTTTCAAAAGTCATCTAGAAAAGTAATAAGTCAAAAATAAAGTAATTCTTTAAAAACCAAAAGACTTGAAGTATTCATTTCAAAACCAATCACAAAATGAATTTCTTGTAAAACAATAGTTTTCTAAAAATTAATATTTCTTTACTCAATAAATGATTAGACAACAAATACTTGAGCATGAATAAATATGAGCTATGTAGCTATATAAGAGAATTTTTTAACTATATAGATAACTAAGTATTTATCAAATAAATTTTTGGATGATTGGACAAAAGTTGTTTTTGAGTTGGAAAATTCGTGGTGAATTTTATCGCCATTGTTTCAGGGCCTAAATGGTTTAGTTTGATAAAAATATTTTTAGAAATAAATAGATCTGTTTGAGTAGATAGAAATCGGTATATTATATGCGCGATTCCGAGTTAAAATGACCAAATTATGGCCATTTTAAATTGGAACTTTCCTTTATACGAACTTTAACGTTCTTTTGACACTGTCTTGTCAAAATTCAAGAAAATCATTAAGAAATACTCATTGTGAGTATTTTCTTTGGCTAGATGACTCCAAGGAAGGATACTTATATCCCGAAGATTATTTCGATTGAGTGGAGTGTGTGAACGACTCATCCGTATAGAAGAATAGTCGACATGGTATCATGAGTTTATTTCCTTTAAATACTATACTTATTGTGCTTGTAATTTAGTTGCATTAGAGCTAGGAAAAGACAAATGGAAATGTATGTAAAATAATTCTTTGAAAGAATCCTAAGAATATCGAGGTCGGAATTGATTTAAATGTTTGTTTTAGTATAACACTTGCTTTGTATGAAATTCTTTGATCGCCTTAAATTTGATAATAATAATATTATGATATCATAAATAAATGGATTCATGCATACCACGAAGTAAGTCATATTGCATTTGGGTTATTATCCTTGGGTGAGAAGGGTAGTAAGCTCATGTCGAAAGCAACACTTGGCGGAGTGTCCGAAAGTGATTGCTTGGCGGCGTTAAGGAAATGCTTGGCAGAAGATCCGAAAGCAAGGCTCGATTCAAGTAAACTTCACATGCTTGACAACATTGGTCGAAAGCATAAATCTTTTTAACTAAAACTACTTGTTTTGAGGTTATGTATCACCAAACCCGAATGGAGGGCGCAAATCCATTCAACATATAGTTCTCGGAAAACTATATGCCTTGTTTGCCCACGTGTATGTTGCATTTCATTTGATTGCTTAAATAACTTATTTGAAATTTTGTTACAAGAAGTTATTTATGGAAATAGTTCTCAATAAGCCTGTCAGCTTATACCTCCATAGATATCTTTTGCAGTTCTCTTATCTGTGGTTGAGGCTACGAGGACCTTGCAGTCAAGTAGTTTGTTTTTAGATAAGGAAATTTTAGATGAAGTTTAGTATTAGAAATGATGTACAAATATTCTTGTAATAGATTAGTGAATTAGGAAATGTCCCTAAGTTTGTAAAGAGCATTGTTATAAGTAAATTGAATATTATGAATCCTCTTTTCTTAATATGTTATTATATCTTCTTAAGCTTCATAATTCTATGTATGGTCCTCTAAATTTGTGAGAGCAGGCCTTACACTTGATTAAAGCTTTTGGGAATGGCTAAGGTTGTCATACTTAAGCTTTAATATTGAGTGTGGCGGACTGTTACGTTTAAGGTACCCCTTGGGACGTGACAATATTTGGTGAAAGAGTACCTATAAGAGCTGCAAATAGAATTTTGTCTTGTCTTAGCCATGTTTGATATGCTAGATTGGGAGTGATTGTGTTATTAACTATGATAGTGGCTGTTGGAGAAGGATGAGAACCATCAATGAACTTTTGCAGGTCATAGACGATTAGAATCGCTTCCATTTAGGTTTTCCAAGAGAGATAGTTTGTAGAGGTGAGTTTGATTGAGTTGTGAATTGTGATCATAATTAATGGATTTGGAAGTTCTTTAGTGTTTGAAATAATAATGGGAGAGTTCTTGTTTGCCCTTGGGAAGAAAAGAAAAAGGTTAGTAGGGACTAAGGACCTATGATGGAAATTTTTATAGAACACGGCAAGACTCTGATACCATGAAGAAGATATAAGAGGAGAACAATTTCTAAAAAGGTTTTTCTATTTTCAATATCTTGTTTGTACATACATATATATATTATATATATTGTTAGAATATCTCTCCTACCACTATATTAATTATATTATTTGACTATATTAATTACATTGTTTGAGTAGTCTTATCACATTTTTTGACTAGTCTTATCATATAGAATCGTTATAAAATAGGGCAATTGTATATAGTACATAACGCATATCACTTAGATATATATAACTTATTATATATGTGACATAACATATATATAACAAATATTTATTATTTTTTGTGTGTGTGTGTATACTTATTGGTACATATATATGATATATAAGTTGTAGTGTCATAAGCTAAAGGCATTACAACTTGTCACGTATCTTACTTAATAAGGATATGCTAAGGCTATTTAACTACTAATCCACAAATAAATATATTGTTGGGGTTAGAGATCAAACCATAAGGATCTATAACTAAAGAGAGCTTAAATATATGTCGGATATATTTAAAGATTTTAAAATCAAAGTAGGAATGGACCAGCATGCTTTAAATGGGGAGATCCTAACTATATGGTTATATATTTAGAGGACATTCAAATCAAGGGTATCCTAGGTATAGGACATATACTTAGAAGAGGACTTGAGATAAAGAGTTGTTTATGCAAGCAAAGGACTTGTTTATTATGTACGCCGGTAACTAGAGGATTAGGTTTCCGGCCTTTATTGAATCATAAACTGACGTTGGAATTTGGAAATTCATGCCGAGAGTAGCAGGAGCTCCAGGCTGGCTCCAACGCCGCTGGCCTTAGTGGGCAACACTTCCAGTGTAGGAGGCTAAGCCGCTGGCATTAAGCTGGTGCTAGAACACTGCCAGCCTATGTTGTGTGCATGTTTTGCCTCTTGTGTTGCATATAAATAGTCCTTATTGTCTTAGGATTTGTAAGGAACAAGTGGTATGCCTCTTCTCAAGATTAGATAGAAGGTCTAGAGAGAGAAAGAGAGAAAAGAGAGGAAATCCTTGAGTGAGAAACTCTAGAAGAAAATCTTGTTCATGTTTGTGATCTACTGGTTGTGGTGAATGGTTTGTATGTTTAGATTAAATGAATTTCAATTCATACTGATCATTGACCGAGTTTTTCAAATTTATAAATATTTTCTAAATCAAGTTCAATAACTACGGTCTCATAGGGCAAGCGTACTCATCAAATGTAGCATAGATAGTGTTTTAGGTCGGTCCCAAGAGAATGATTGGAAGCTAGTGTATTCTCAACCTCATTAATTGTCTAGCTAAAGAAAAGTTTGGAAAAACATAAAGAAAAAGTAACTATGCTAAGTTAGAAATATTCACAAATGTTTGATGGGTAAATAAATAAGCCTGTAACTTTTATGAAATAGCAGCTCAGGGTTACTTTACCAATTCCTTATCAGAATTTCTTAAGAACAACAAACTTCTTAAAAGCTGTTTCAATTGTGTGTTTATACCGCCAGATTCTCTAATTTAAATTAAAGCTTCTCTCTAAGTTAGTAGTTCTGAATCTAGCTAAAACCAATAATCTGAAGTTTCAATTAGACATACATAAAGAATATGAATCCATTGTTTCGGAAAGATAACTCAATGAATTTTTAAAACAAGTGACAGAAAGTCTTCACCCATTTCTTACCAAAAGATAATTAAGATTAACTCCATTAGCAACCATAGATCTATTCAATTGAATGATCTCTCAGATCGAAATTAATCATGGATTCTAAGAGAGTGCACTACTCCTTTAAAAACCACAAGTTTAAGTTCAAGTTACTAATTACAAACACCAATCAAAATTAAATTGAAAGCGCATTTGGAATCAAACTGAATCAAGAATTGGATTCGTAATCCTTAAGATGTAAGAGTTTATTTCACAATGGACTTATCAAAATAAGCACGGATTGGAAGAAATAAAACAAATTCCAAAGATTAATCAATTAATAGCTTAAAAATTTATAGAAATTACAAACATCAGGTAAAATTGATTTTACCTAGAAAACAGAAGAAATTCTTAGGTAAGAAGAAATGGAAATTGTTTTACCCATGAATCCTTCAGAGATCTATTCTACGTTAATACTAATTTACACTATTGGTACATACTTTACAACGCACGCTTGCACATTTATTTATAGGCTACTAGGCACAAAAAGCATTGCCTACTTTATTGACACGTAGCAGATTCTCTCTAACAGAATTTGTGATACTGTCCACACACGCATATGATTTGTGAAAACATTCGTCTAAGGTTACATGTGATATGCTAGTAGAGGGTCGAATTAAGTAAAATCAGGCTCAACTTTAGGAATTTCCAAAGTAAACTATGCATTTTTGTCCATTACTCTATCAAGGGTAAAATTGAGAAAGTCGAGGCTCGTATTGCTGAGGCTTGAGGTAATTCTGATGAAGATTTTGTTTGTAAAAGCACTTGCCGAAGATTGAGATTTGAGGCTCGACTTTGAGGCTTGATAGTATATTTTCTTCAAAGTGATGCTCAATCACTTCGACTGAAGTCGAGGGTCATGTCGAGGGCTCACAGCGAAGGCTCGATAGACCAATTTTTGCTGTTTTTCTTCCTTGTTTGGCCTCAGTTGTGACTTTTCAAGGCTCGACTTTTGCAATCTCGATTTTACTTGTTGTTTTTACTCCAAATCTGAATTAAAACACTTGATTACTCCATATTGGATTCCAAGAGCTTTAAAACAACATTATTCATCAAAAACATAAATTTGCAAGATTTTGTCAAGAATTTTTAGCAAAATGAGGTCAAAATCCTATGCAAAATATAGCGTAAAAAATGAATTATTAGTGAAGAATTGTGAGATTCATTTGTGAGATTTAGTGAGGAAAACTTGTTGTAATCCCATTATTTCATTAGTAGAAGAAATTGTACGTTGCTGATCCCATGGTTTTTCCACATTGGGTTTTCCACACTAAATCCTGGTGTTGTTTGTTTTACATTTTTTGCATTGTTTTTATTGTTTATCGCTTTGGCAAGAGAAGATCTAGTCTCTAATCACAGGTTGATTAATTGCTTGATTAATCGGTTTTGTTGCTATTGTGATTAGGAATTAAGGCTTTCTTCTAACAAGTGGTATAAGAGCCCAGGGTTTCAAAAAGAAAATTAGGTTTTTATTGCCATACAGATATGGCAGAATCCTTAGGTACAATGATCAAACTGAATTCAATAAATTATTCCACATGGAAATCTATGATGGAGAATCTGCTGTATTGCAAAGATCTATATTTGCTTTTGGATGGTGATGCTACAAAGCCACATGACAAACCTAATGCTGATTAAATAATCATGCATAGGAACTATCGGTTATATCCGACAATGGGTGGATCACAACATTTATCACCATGTAACCTAGTAAACGAGAGCGGATGTCCTATGGAAGAAGTTATAATCTATGTATGAGAGGCAATCGGCCTTGAATAAAACCTCCTTGATTAAGAGAGTTGTAAATCTAAAATATAGGGATGGATCCAACATGGCGGAGCACTTGAATAATTTTCAAGGGCTTGTGAATTAATTATCTACCATGAAGCTGGTGCTTGATAATAAGATCCAAGCATTGTTATTGCTGAGTTCCTTACCTAATAGTTAGGAGACAATGGTTGTGTTTGTTAGTAACTCTAACCCAGAGGGAACGCTCACCCTTGCAATGGTGAAGGACAACCTAATGAATGAAGAGGCTAGGATGAAGGATCTTGATACAGGATCTGATTTTAGGGAACTTGTTTCTAGAAAGCTAGGAAGGAATGGTAGAAGTAGGAATAGAAGATCATCTAATGAGGATGATGGATCTGAGAAATCCAAATGAAGGTCTAAGTCAAGAGGAAAGAAAAATTTTAAATGCTACTATTGTGACAAGCTGGGTCACATAAAGCGAGAGTGCAAACTCTGGAAAAGAGAGAAAGTAAAAAGTGATGAAAAGAATGAAGATACTACAGCTGCAGTAGTAGCAGATGATGATGAGATCGAGATAAGTTGTTTTCTATTATTCCTAGTATAGATTAGTTAGTATATGGTTCATTAGTTATGTATTTGGAGATTTATGGAAAGATTATATGGTATGTAATATCTTTATGATATCCTTTACTTGTGATGATAATTATTTATTAATTTATGTCTTACATGTATTTGTCATTTCTTATTCGAGCAACTAAAAGATCCTGTTGTTTGACAACATGTCATTCTTTTAAGGTTAACTAGTGATAGTATTCAAGTGTAACTTATTTACTACTACTAGAGTACCCTCAGGGTGTGATATAAATTCTTTGCTTTGCCATAAATTAATAAACTTTATACAAAAAAGAAAAATATATTAAAAGAAAAAAACAAAAATCATGGATAGAAGTAAATATAGGGTTAATGAATTAAAAATAAAAGCTTCAATGACATTTTAATATTCGTAGGAAAAATTTTTATTGTCTCATCTATTCCATCACGTTTTTCAATAGGAACAGTTCTGTGAGCTATTTGACCATTAATTGCATGACCGACATAACATATAGCTATATTTATTTTTAATGGTTAGATGATTTGTGAGACAATCATGTTGACAAAACTATAGAAATTTGATGTATGTTGTCTCAGTAGAAGAGAAAGTGCAGTGAAGTTTCCGAAAAAATGAGAGAAAAAAAGGTAAAGTGATACATTAATATCAATGTGGTGTGAGTTGGGGGTAGAGAGTGTTTTCTACTTTTTTTTTTTCCTTAAATATATCTAAGCTAAATTAGTCTGATATATTATTTACATTTACCTGCTTTGTTTAATATATTCAAGGGTATAAAAGTACTTTAAGATTGTAGAGTGCAAAATATTCAAGCTTTGGCTTAATAATAAAGATATCAAGAAATTTTTAATACATTTGCTCCCATATATTCGGCCACGCCAAAAGAAATACAAAGAAGATGTCATTACATAGAATAACATCCGAAGCCATAATAAGACGGTAACGATGCATAGAAGTGTACGCTCCTACTTTCCAACATTTCATTAGGAATACTTAAATATGTTAATATACACTAGAATAAACGTAATTGCATACATGAATTATGTTCTCTATTTGTTGTCTCTATCTCTCTCTCTCTCTATATATATATATATATATGCTTGCATTTCCCATTTGGGGATATCCTTCAAAAGAAACACAAACTGACGCAGCGAGTTAGCGTGGATAAGACGAGAACACTCGACGAATGTATCTCAACTCACAAAATAATGTGAAATCTAGAGGAAATCCCCTCAAAGTGTATTTTCAATGATGATAATAAGTTGTTTTCAAATACAACCCTAGCACGACTATTTATAGTCTTGAAATAAAACCGAAAAGTAAATGCTAATTAATTAGCATTAATGCTAATAAATGCTATTTAAAATAAACAACTCAAAATACGAAATAAAACCGAAAAATAAATGCTAATAAATGCTCTTTCCGGATGTCTTCTTAGCTTCCAATCTCTCCAAGTAGGACATGGCCACCTCATCTACATCATTCTCTCCCACCTCCAAAGAACTCGACCCCGAGTTCTCATCGGGATACAAAGGAACATCATCGGGAAAGAAATGATATATATCAGCGACATTGAACGTCTTTGAAATGCCCATGCTATTTGGTAAACCAACAACGTAAGCATTATCATTGATGACCTTCACAATCTGATAGGGCCCATATTTCTTAGGTTGAAGCTTGCTATATTTGCCAACGGGAAAACGCTCCTTCCGCAAGAACACCATCACTTGATCTCCAACAGCAAAGATCTTCTTCCGTCGATGTTTGTCGGCGGTTTCCTTATATTTGGCATTAGATTGCTCAATCTTCTTCCGGACCTCAGCCGTCACGGAATGCCAGTGCTCCGCCATGTTCTTTGCTGAAATACTAACGTCATGACCCTTGGGAAGTCGGATTAAGTCCAAGGCATGTCGAGGTGTCTTGGTATAAACCACAGCAAATGGAGACTTGCCTGTCGTTCTATGAACCGCATTGTTGTAAGCAAACTCAGCTTGAGCCAATGCAACATCCCACTGCTTCTCTTCTCCCACAAATACTCCGAATCAGGTTACCAAGCGTCCTATTGGTAGCTTCAGTTTGCCCATCCGTCTGAGGGTGAGCTGTACTACTATAGTTGAGAGATGAGTCAAACATTTGCCACAAGGTCTTCCAGAAATAACTCAAAAACTTGCTGTCACGATCGGATGTAATGGATTTAGGTACACCATGAAGACGAACCACTTCTCTAAAGAAGAGCTTGGCAATGGCTTGGGCATCAGCTACCTTCCTGCAAGGAATAAAATGTGCCATTTTGGAAAACCTGTCAACAACAACAAAAACTGAGTCATTACCCCGCTGGGTGCGAGGTAATCCAAGGATGAAATCCATGGATAAATCTTCCCATATGTTATCGGGAACTGGCAATGGCATGTAGAGACCAGTATTTTGAGATTGGCCCTTTGAAGTTTGGCACACATAACATCGTTGTACCAATCTACTCACATCTCTGCGCAAATGAGGCCAATAGAACCTCTCACCAACTGCTAACAAAGTCTTATCTCGTCCCAAATGACCAGCCAAACCTCCTCCATGTAGATCGCGAATCAACTTCTCCCTCAATGAGGACTCGGGAACACAAAGTTGATTCCCACGCATCAAGTAACCTTCATGGATGTGAAAATCTCCACTAGGCTGCCCCTGCACACACATGCCCCAAATCTCCTTGAAATCTACATCATCCTCATAAAGTTCCTTCACATGCTCAAATCCTACTACTTCAGCGCTCAACGTCATAAGTAGATGAGCTCTTCTACTCAATGCATCCGCCACTTTATTTTGAATACCTGATTTGTGCTTTAGTCGAAATGGAAACTTTTGGAGGAATTGGATCCATCTAGCATGCATGTCCTTACTAATGCGGGTCTGACCATGTAAGTGTTTCAGGGCATCACAATCTGAATACAAAACAAACTCCCGACCTACCAAGTAGTGTTCCCAAGTTCTCAATGCTCTCACAATAGCATAGAACTCTTTATCATAAGTAGACCAATTTCTTCTGGATTCACTAAACTTCTCACTGAAAAAGGCAACCGGCCTCTTTTCCTGAGATAGAACAGCCCCAACTCCAACCCCACTCGCATCACAATCGACCTCAAATAGCCTATCAAAATCCGGTAATGCTAAAACAGGTGCACTACACAACTTCTCTTTCAAGAGCGTAAAACTACCCTCAACTTCCTCACTCCACTGAAACCTTCCCTTTTTCAAACATTCGGTTAAGGGGGCTGCTACCGTGCTAAAATGCCGAATAAACCGCCTATAAAAGCTTGCTAACCCCAGAAAACTTCGCAACTCAGTGACTGATTTTGGAATTGGCCATTCCCTTATCGCTCTTATCTTCTCATCATCGACCTGAATACCGTTACCACTAACAACAAAACCTAGGAACAGCAACTTTCTAGTCATGAATAAACACTTCTTCTTATTCGCATATAGTTTACTACTTTGCAAAACCGTCAATACCTCTCTCAGATGCATAACATGTTCCTCCTCAGACTTACTATACACCAAGATATCGTCAAAATAGACCACAACAAAGCGACCAATGAATGGTTTCAATACCTGGTTCATGACGCGCATGAAGGTGCTCGGTGCGTTGCTTAGACCAAAGGGCATGACCATCCACTCATAAAGGCCCTCCTTGGTTTTGAAAGCTGTCTTCCACTCATCCCCTGGTCGGATCCTGATCTGGTGATATCCGCTTCGCAAATCAATCTTTGAGAAGATCACCGCTCCACTCAACCTGTCAAGCATGTCCTCCAAGCGAGGAATAGGAAATTTGTACCCAATAGTAATTTTGTTGATCGCCCTGCTGTCCACACACATTCTCCAGCTCCCATCTTTCTTTGGCGTCAACAATGCTGGCACCGCGCAAGGGCTCATGCTCTCTTTTATGAATCCCTTCTGAAGTAACTCCTGCACCTTCCCTTGCAATATCTCACTCTCTTTCGGGCTCATCCTGTAATGAGGTAAATTTGGTAAACTAGCACCAGGGATCAAATCAATATGGTGCTGAATGTCTCTCATGGGAGGCAAACCATCTGGTAGATCATCTGGTAATACTCCCCTAAACTCCTCTAACAACTCTTTCACACTTTCAGGCACCTCTTCAACCCTCTTCTCCTCATCAATCGCCCAAACCTCCTTCACAATTAAAGCATGCACTACTTTGAACTCCTTTATTGCATCCTCCATCTCCTTCTCAGTTTGAGTAATGGTAAGGAACGAACGCCCCTTTTCAGTAGAAGCTTTAGGGCGGTCCTTTTGTTTTAATGGGAGAAGGGTAAATCGTACCCTATCTTTCTCTAATTTGTACACATTTTCTCGACCATCATGTAAAGCGTTAACATCATACTGCCATGGCCTACCAAACAACAAGTGGCAAGCATCCATATCGACTACATCGCAGTATACTTCGTCTCTATACTTACCGATGGAAAAGGGCACCTTGCATCTCTCTTTCACTTCTATCTTCTCAGCCGCTTTGATCCACCCAATAGTATAGGGATTCGGGTGTTTTTCTATAGGTAATTCCAAAGCTTTGACGGCTGCTCGCCCTATAATGTTTTCGCAACTCCCACTATCAATAATGAGATCAAATACACGCCCGTCAATCGTACATCGGGTACGAAACAATTGATGTCGCTGATTCTCCTCCTCCTTCTTAGGTGTCAACATTAGCTTTCGAACCACAAGAGCCTGCTCCTCTTCCTCATACTCTCCATACTCTTCACCTTCATCCGGTTCACAACAAATTTCATCCTCCTCATCTCTTTCTACAATGTTTATGCCTCTTCTATTAGGACATTCATTGGATCGATGTCCCGGCTGGTTACATCTATAACATTTCCCTAATGTTGGTTTAGCATAGGGATTATATTGCTTCTTCTCTTCCTTCGACTCCACCACCTTCTTACCCATTATCTTCTCTTCTTTCCTCTCAACAGCACCGCTTTGTACCTCTTGGACACCCTTGGCTTTTTCCCCATAACTCCTACTAGAACTCTCTCCTCCATAACGCCTGGTGTTATCAAAACGGTTTCCATCAAAACGGTTATTCTTCTCTTGTAACATCAGCTCCGCTTTGATGGCCATGTTCTTAGCTTCATTCAAATTGCGCAACACATGGACACCAATCTTATCACGGATCAGAGGCTTCAAACCTTCCAAGTATCTGGCAACTTGCTGGCCCTCACTTTCTCTTAAATCGTTCCTCTCTGCCAATCGCATAAAATCTGCAGTGTAATCATGAACTGACCTCTGGCCCTGGCGACATCTCTGGTATTGCTGGAACAAAATTTGCTCATAGTCAGGGGGTAGGAAGTCCCGCTGCAAGAGCTGCTTCATCCGGTACCACGTCCTCACCGGCTGCTTCCCTTCGCGATATCTCCTACTTGCAACCTCTCCCACCAGGCAGAAGCGCCCCCCTTCAAACGACAAGCCACCAGCTTCACCCTCTTCCCTTCTGGGATCTCCATATACTCAAAGAACCGATCAATTTCAGCGAGCCAATCAATAAAATCTTCAATGTTTAAATTCCCATTAAAACTGGGAATGTCCACTTTCAATTTAAAATCGCCCTCTCCATAACCAAAACCATAATCATCACCTCTATTCCGACCTCCATAACCACCCCTCCGACGTGGCGGTTCATCTTCCGGCAAAACATCATCTTCTTCTTCCGAATCATCATCGGGCATCTGAATCCTCCTATTTGCAGCCACAGGTCTGCCACGAGGGTCGCCGCGCATCGCCTGCTCTTGGTCGTTCCTCATTAACATTCCTGTTTCTGTTGGCATTGGGTCCCATCGCGTCGAAACGCTCAACCAGGTCATCAAGGCGCTGTTCGAAACGCCGGAATCTCTGATCCATGTCACCCAGCGCCGCTCTTTGATCCTGTAATTCGGTTCGCAGAGCTTCCAAATCCCCCACAACGTTTGGGACTTGACCGCCACCTAAACTGTCGTCGCCTGACATCTCTACAGGAATCTTTCCCGCTCTGATACCAACTGACGCAGCGAGTTAGCGTGGATAAGACGAGAACACTCGACGAATGTATCTCAACTCACAAAATAATGTGAAATCTAGAGGAAATCCCCTCAAAGTGTATTTTCAATGATGATAATAAGTTGTTTTTAAATACAACCCTAGCATGACTATTTATAGTCTTGAAATAAAACCGAAAAGTAAATGCTATTTATTAGCATTAATGCTAATAAATGCTATTTAAAATAAACAACTCAAAATACGAAATAAAACCGAAAAATAAATGCTAATAAATGCTCTTTAATACTAATAAATGCTCTTTCCGGATGTCTTCTTAGCTTCCAATCTCTCCAAGTAGGACATGGCCACCTCATCTACATCACAAACAGAAAAGATTTAGGAAATAGTTCGCACATATGGACTCCAACGTGAGATATAATCTAGCTGGGATGGCTTTGTTTTGGTGCTATTGTTCCTTAATTCAACAAGTGTTGAACGTTACATTGTTGGTGACCACGCGGGATCGAGCAGAGATGTTGACTACTTCGACTGGACTACCGGAAAAAACTTCCATGTTGGTGATGTGCTAGGTAAATATGTTTTATGAGCATATGCCAATAACTTTGTTTTACTTATGAAAACATCATTAGCTAGATCTAGGGCTACAATGGAGTCAGATTGAGATAATGTAGTACTGAGCTTGAGTTCAAGCTCGACTCAAAATTTCAAAAATCGAATTCGGTTCAAGTTCAAATAAATTAAGATTTTAGGCTCGAGTTCGTCTCAAAGTAACACTAGATAAGCTTAAGCTTAACTCAGTTAAGCTCATTGAAACTTGATTTATTAAGAAAATAATTTTTTTTAATTCTAATTTAAATAATATTAATACTCAGACTTGATTTAAATTCGATTAATATTTTAACCTATCAGCTTTATGAGATTGTGACAACAATAGTAATTATAAATTGAAATTGATTCTGTTTATTTCCACTGCTCAGTATATATCTTTGAGCACCTTTTTTCTGGTGTAAATATCTTCCTTCCTTAAAGTAACATTGATTTTTTGGGGAAAATCTGTCATTCTTACAAATTTGATTATTTATCCTTAATGATGAAATTTATAAACGTTACTTTAACTATTAGAGCCAAATGCAGTCTTCAGTGCGTACGTAGCTGGAGTCGAATATCCTCAGTTAGGGGTGGGATGGATTGATTTGCTTCGATTTTAAAAAATTTAAATCAAATAAAAATTTATGGTGTTTTTTTCCTCTTAAATAACAATTTAGTTTGAATTTAAAATTTTACAAACCATTAAATAATGATTTGGTTCGATTTGTATTATGGATTATATGAAAATTTTAATTAAAAATAGCTTTATTCTAAAATTTTATATTTATATGGATATTTAAATAAAAAATATAAAGAAGAGTACCATATTTTTATACATCAAGCATATTATGGGACACCATTATTGGTATTTATATGAAACATAAATCAGAACATATATTCTTAAATCATTCCATTCAAAAAATAAATAATAAATAAATAGACTATTTATAGAGATAATTATGTGATTGTTTTGAATATTCCATTACACAACCGAAGAAGCCCTTAATTAGTACAACTTTGTTCATTGTGTATTTTCAACACGTTTTGTTCTTTAACTAGAAACAAATAGTGCTTTCATTTCTTTTAAAACTTTGATGATTATGATATTTTAATTCACTGAAAAATAAAACTAGAACAAAAGGAAATAAAATAAAAATCTTGGATTATAAAATGTTATCATTTGGAGTAATGAATCAAAATTTATTCATCTTTAAGGTTGTCTTTTTTGTCAAAATTTATTTTCAAGATTCGAATAAATAATTATTACAAATCAGCATCATATTGTTGTGAATTGTGGTATCAAATACAAACTGACTGATTGCTTGAGTCCTAATAATATTTTTATTTTTATTTTTTTCACACATAGCCTTGCTGAGCTTACCATGGTATGCATTCTTACAATCTTTTTGATATTGTGCTCAAACATTAACTTTTTAAAAAAAATTTGACAGTTGTCATGTATTAATATAAGTTTCATGAAAACCCAACACCATAGAAGAATTTGGTCTAATTATTTCCGATCCGTTCCTACTTTATAAAGGAAAAAACTCTTATCATTACTCATGCAATCCTCTTTATAAAATCCTAATAATTTTCATGAGAAGAAAATCATTGAATGAAACAGTGCGGCAACGGGAGTGAGAGGCTTGAATTAGACGGGAGTGAGCCAAGCCAAGACTGAAAGTGGAGATCATAGAGTATTAATCTACTATCCTAAGGTTTTTTTCTTTTCCTAAATGATCTAATAAGAAAGAAAAAAATAGCTTTTACAATTAATGGAGCACAACTGGTTAATTTCAAAGACTGAGGCTAAACATATATATATATATATTTTATATATTTAAATGGGTTTGGGTTTCCCAACGGGTTTTATGCTTGTCCCAAAACCCATCCCAAAACCCTATAGGGTATTATTATTGATCTAAAAACCCATCCCAAACCCTATAGGGTATTTATCGGGTTAGGTACCCTATAAAAACTCGCTCGCTTACATCCCTATTTAGAACTCACCCAATTGCATTCATGAACATGGGTTGACAAATAAATAATGATAGGGCATATCCTAAAAAGAGTTACAATTTAGAAAAAAAATTCTAAATCTTTCCTATGTAAATATATCCACTTAATTTTTTTTTTTTTTCCAAATAAAGTTGTAACTTAAATAAAAATATTCAGATTTGCCTCATTGTTAATTAATTATCAACCTCTTGATTACATATGTGTGAATTGCATGTATAATATCTAACGTAAATAATTTTTTATACTTTGTAAATAATAGATTGTTATCATTATTATAGTCATTTGTATATAGTTCAAATAAAATAAAATAAAATGCTAAACTTGTAAATTACCCTGAATAAGAAAAGATAAAAAGTTTTTTTTTTTCTACTCATGCAAAATAATGTACATCATTGTGATGTAAAAAAAAAAATGTATATAATATAATTATCATTGACCTTTTTTTTTTTTCATTTTTTGGAAATAAACATATTCTAAAAAAAAAAGAAAAAACTAAACTTGTAAATAATCTTTAGATTATATAGATCACAATAAAGTAAATACAAAACTTGTATATAAAAGTTGTTAAAAAATGTATAGTAGACTTGTAAATATCTGTAAATTGTACATAATTTGATCATCCATTAGATTAGTTCCTCTTCTAGGTAGTTATAGGTTCTTTTCAACTAGAATCTCTTTGTCATAGGTATTCCACTCCTTTAAACGTAAGTCTATTATTCTGTGAATGTCGGTCACCATTTGTGAATATTTAAGAAAAAGAAAAAAAAAGTCATCATCACTCTTTACAATTTATTTTGAAAAAGAAAAAAAAATTGATAATTTATAAAATAGGTTTTGGTTTGAAATTTAAAAAAAAAAAAAAGAAGAAAAAAATCTTTGTAAATAAATTTTCACTTAGGTTGTAAATAGTCATTGTAAAGTATGGTTTCCAAATATTTTTTTGTTAATATCCATTATTTGTTTAGCGATTAGGTTTAGTTATTTCTAGAACATAATTTTCTAATAAATAAGAAAAAAGAGGTTTTCGAAAAAATGATTTTTCTTCGAAAAAGAGAAAACAAAAAAGAAATTTGCTGACAATCAAAGATCCTTTAAATAATCACTCACTTTAGGCTAAAGGTGAATTATAAATAAAAAGATATAAAAAATAGGAGGCAACCAAAATGACTTGATAAGTCACTAATTAGGAGCATTTGTTAGGCTTAATTTCAAAAATATAAACCCAATACAAAAGGGACATGTAGTAAATTATCTTGAGGCAATTGAAAAATGGATGATTGATAACCAAGAAAAATATCTCATAAAAAAAAAGTCTAGAATGATAAGAGGCAAGACAAATCCTAAACTAACCCTAAACACTTGAGAGTAGAGTGACATTAAAGGGAGGAAATAGACTTATTCATTAAAGGAGGTCCGCCTTAAATTTGATACTTAGGTCAAAATGATATTAGGCATTCATTTCAATATCTCAAACACACTTATACCTTGCTAACCCAGTTGAACCTATTAAGGAAGTATTTTAAAAGGTAAACCTTGTCAAAAACCACCCCCACAATGGGGTAACTTGGAGGTTAAGGTCATTAATAAAGAGAAAAAAGGATTAACTAATGTGTATTTACCATAGTTGTATCAATTCAAGAGCAATCATTTGATATAGATAATTCATTTCCTTTAAAAGGAAGAAGACTCTATTTCAAAACCATACACAACCTATACACTTTGAGTTGTAAGCCATCCAATGAAAGTTGAAAAAACACAAATCACCTTAAATTCAAAAAAAAAAGGAGGAAAAGAAGAATAAAAATGGAGAAAGAAAATGGGATAAGAAAAGAAAAAAAAAAAGAGAAAAAGAGACAGAGAAGAGAAAGGAAAAATGGAGAACATTCAAACAAGATGATCACGCCTAAAGATTGGAAGCACATGCTCAAAGCTTAAAACCACCAAAACTTATCAAAACTCAATGTCTAAGGCCTACAACATATTTATATCATGGACCCACCCACAATACCACCCTTTTAGAGACTCTTCATATTATAGGACTTAATTTATTAATGCTCTTGAAACTAGGGACAAGCAAATTATTAGTTTTCCTTAAGGGTTCTTGATTTGTAAACCCAGGAAGTATTGAAGATAAATTTCAAAATGGCCAATGTATATGGTATCCCTTTTGATTAAAGCCAAAAACCAAAAAGCTTACATTACGATAAAAAAAAAAAAACCTAATAAATTGACCAATATGTATCACTTACAAGTTGGATCACGATTTTTGGAATCCGAGTCAAGGTGTGAAAATAAGCTAAGAGAGTGTAAGGAAGTCCTCTTGGACTAGACAATTTAGAACGAGATAATTATGTCTTGGTATGAAAATCATTTACAGGGGCATGGAAAATCATTTACCCTAATTTGGAAGGTATTTGCCTCGAGTTTAAGAACCATTTGCCCTAAAGTTGAAAGACAAACCCCAATAGAAGCAAATTAAGGTCCTAAAAAGAAAAGTTTTGCTCCCAATATTTAAAAGTTTTTCAATGAGAAACCTTAAGTGGTTTAGTAGTCAAGCCTAAGGTTGAACTAAAATAAGTGATCAATGAGACAAGCCTGATGCATAATTGATCTTAAAGGATCCTCACTTGTTGGCAATCTTTTCAAAAACAAAAAAAAAAAAAAGAAAAAAACATCTCAAACAGTTTTAAAAGAGAATTTTCGGAAAAAAAAAGAAAGAAAGTAAAAAGAATTTTTCAAAAAAAATTTCCCTCAAGCTAAGAGAGAGAAAATTTTGGTTCAAAAAGTTTTCAAAAAAAAAAAAAAAGAGAAAAGAAAATTAACAGAAGGAGAAAATAAGTTTTTGAAATTAAGGCGTTAGTCCAAACATTTGAAAAAAGAATTTAGTCTAAAAGATTTCATTAAGTTAATTTTTTCTCAATAAGATCACTTGCTCGAAGGAGCATTATCCTACTTTTAGGGTCATCAACTCATAGGAGTGTCACCTCACTTTTATAGTATTATGATCGTCTTCTCAAAGGAGCGTTGTCCTATGTTTCAAGTATTAGGATCTCTTGCTCAAAAGGAGCGATGGCCTACTTTTCAAGTATTAGGGTCGCCTACTCAAAGGAGCATTGTCCTACCTTTCAAGTATTAGGGTCGCCTACTCATAAAAGTGTTTTCCTACCTTACAAGTATTAGGGTCGCCTGCTCCAAGGAGCATTGTCCTACTTTCCAAGTTTTGGGTCACCTGCTTGAAGGAGCATCACTTGCTAAAGTTTTTTTTTTTATTTAAAAAAAAAAGAGAGAAAAAGACTTGAAGCCCATCAGAGTCTCCCTTAAAAGAAAAAGACTCGAAGCCTATCTGGGTCTCCCTTAAAAAGAAAAGACCCGAAGCCCATTCAATTCTTCTTTAAAAGAAAAAGACCCAAAGCCTATCTGAGTCTCCTTTAAAAGAACAAGACCTAAAGTCCATCTAAGTCTCTTTAAAAGAAAAAGCTCGAAGCCCATCTGAGTCATTTTAAAAGAAAAAAACCTGAAGCCTATCCGAGTCTCTTTAAAAGAAAAGACCTGAAGCCCACCCGAGTCTCTTTAAAAGAAAAGACCCAAGGCCTATTTAAGTTTCATTAAAAGAAAAGACCCGAAGTCTATCCAAGTCTTTAAAAAGGAAAAGACCCAAAGCCCATTCGAGTCTCTTTAAAAGAAAAGACCTGAAGCCCATTCGAGTCTCTTTAAAAAAGAAAAGACCCGAAGCTCATCTAAGTCAAATGCTAGCTCAAGGAGCGCGTTTGAAACAAAAGATAGGCAAACTCAATGAACGCCTCTCTAGGTCAAGTGCCAGCTCAAGGGTGCACCTATACTACATCTAAGCCAAATGCTAGCTCAAGGAGTGCGGTTGAGACAAAACATAGGCCAGCTCAAAGAGCAACTCTCCATGTCAAGTGCCAGCTTAAGGAGCACACCTGTACTACATTTAAGCTAAATGTTAGCTCTAGGAGCGCATTTGAGAAAAAAAATAGACCAGCTCAAAGAGCACCTCTCCAAATCAAATCATAGGCTAGCTCAGGTATGCCTACCCAAACCAAGTGCTAGCTCAAGATGACTACATCTAGGCTAAGGCCAGCTCAAGAAGCGCATTTGTATCAAATCACAAGCTAGCTCATGGAGCGCTCGTGCCAAGTCATTAAGAAAGCATGGTCAAAGGACTTTCATCATCTAGTCATAATCTCTGGTGGATCAAATGCATAAACCCATTATCCGCCTTCAGTTTGCGTTGAGCTTTCAAAAGCCAAAAATAGGGTCTATCTTTTTATCTTTGTGATGAAGTTTTATCAAACATCATTACAAAGAGGGGCAGCTATAGACACTTTATTTTTGCCTATTTAAGGATTCAGTTTATAGTAAAAATTAATATTATATTAAGCCCATAAATTACAAAAAAAAAAAATAGAGCAAAAAAACATATAAATTGTTGTAAGATTTTTTGAGCTTGATAAAATGTTAATTTTCATTATAAATTAATTTAGGACGAAATTAAATAACCTATTGAAATAGGTTTATTTAATTAAGCCCATTTTTCATAACCTTAAATGTAATTTCAATGTAAAACAAGACCGAGACACAGGTTAACGACCTAATGGTAAAAGACACACACAAGCACAAGGGAGACCTGGGTTCGATTCTACAAGGAGGCAAATTATTTTTTTTATTTTCCCACATGCTCCCATTGGCCAAATGAGGTAAGGGCATATGTCAGCAAGCTAGTAAGTGGACGATAGGTGAGCAGTAGGTGGACGGTAGGTGAGCAGTAGGCTAGTGTTCAGATACATTGTATCGTGATAGGTGAGTAGTAGGCCAGAGTGTCCAGATATATTGTATTGTAGTAGGTAAGTAGTAGGCCAGTGTTCAGATACATTATATCGTGATAGGTGAGCGGTAAGCTAGAGTATCCAAATATATTGTATCGTGGTAGGTAAGGTGGTAGGTGAGCATGGTAATGCCTATAAATACTGGCATACAACAACACAAAACAACACAACACAAATTACTTAAAAGAGATCAAATGTGAAGTTTATAAGAAGTTAGGGTTTCAAATTCAAAACTTCAATTCTAAAGTTTTTTTAGGAAATTTCAAAGTAGTTGGAGGTTAGAATTTGTCATCACAAGATCGATTGAGGGCTTTTGAAGACGAATTCATGACGATTCAATCGGTTACAAACTGCCATTAGAATCTCCTGTTCAATTGCTGTCGGTTGCTTGTCCTTTACCCTTTCTCTAAGCCGGTGGGCATCTTGATGTTGTACCAGGTAAGTTCTTTTCTTTTTCTTTTCGTTTTTTCTATTTTATGTTTTAAAAAAACTTTAAAAAAAGAAAATAGATAAAAGATAAAAAGAAATATATTGATGCATGTAATAGGAAATATAAAATAACTATTATATAAAAGCATATATAGAACATGAAAGAAATTATTTCGACACATAGAAAAACTTATTTTTGTAAATAAAAACAAACTTGATGGTTTATAAGATTTAACATCTCATACTCTATTTTTGCTAAATTGGTTAAAATTTTAATAAACTTAAAGTGAAAAGAGTTCAAAAATTAAAAATAAACAATCCACTAATTTTTTTTTTTTTATAAAAAGGACTACGTAACGTCTGATCCCGATTAGCGGGTACGTAGGCACCTCCAGGGCGACATACAATCTAAAAAAATATTTTTTTGTTCCATCACATTATATTGTAGATTTTGAGTTAATTACTTTATCGTAAATATTAAACGGTCTTGTCATCAATTTGTATATAAAATTGTAAATTTAAGAATTCATGATATTTGATTCTTTTTTGAGCATTAAAATGATAAATTTTGAATTATGAATTGTAAGTGGTAATTATATGGTTTTAATAGGATAGCCCTAAATCCAAAATTTTTAGTTTATAAAGTTTGGTTTTAAATCAAATTTTTTCCCAGACTAGTAGCTAACTTATGATTAACCAACCCATTAATCTTAATTTATAATTTTTCTCAATTCTAATAGGGTGGCTACTCCAAAATATTTTCAAAAATTAAATTTCTTTTAATTCCTAGTCGAGGGTCTGTATTAAATGGGTTCAGGTTTAATATGGATTGGATTAAAATAAATAAAACCAGAAACGAAAAATCTAGGCTCAACACATTAAAACCATTATCAAGTGGGTGTTAGTTGTTCAAACACGAACAAAATAATTGATAAAATACCTTATTTTAGGTAACACTCGTGCTTCATTGCTTTTCAATGCAAAAGTATCTGAATCATGAAAAGGAAACCCACATGTTAATTTCCTTACTTACTTTTTTTTTTTTTTGAAAACCAAAGCAAAATAGAAGAATTGAAATGCTGATGGAAACGAAGATGATAAAAAAGGCTAAAAGACAAGAAGAAGATGATGATGATAATGATGAGAAGATGAACAAAAAGAAGAATGGACCTAATTGTGGGTTTGAGGTTAGATAAGGATAGACATATGCCAGTGGTGTCACCTGGTGTGGTGGTGGGGGCACGGTAGTGTTGGTCGGTTGGTGTCAGTGCAATGGAGAGAGTTTTGTTTTAGTTTTGGAAGAAAGTGTTATGTAGAGTGTGACTTGTTAGGGTTTGTTTAGGAGAGACTAGACTAGATGACAGAGTTTTTTTAAAGTAGATTAATTTTTTTAAATTTTATTTCATTTATTTATTTTATTTGATAATAAAAATTGGTAACATTTACTTTTATAAAAAGAGTAACAAATCTAACAATAGTTTATGTAATCTCAATATGTTCGTAAACATGGCCAATAGTATATATTCATTTACGTTTAATAAACATGACTATAATACAAAGGAAAAATGATGTTTGCAAAATCTACAAACGTCACCATATGTTAAAATTCTTATAGTCGACCACCGCCAACACTAGAACCATCATCACCACCATATCATCCCCCTAGTGACTTAGATGGTTAAGGTGGTCAGCAAGACAGCCAAGATCCTCATTCCTCCTTTTTTTTCTGAAATGAATTAATTATGTATTTTTTTTTACAAATAGTATGTAATTGCATTTATTCAGTGAAATAGATGAGATTATGCATTATTCATAGTTTAGGTTGAAATATTATAAAATGTAAAAATTAATTTAATATATTTACATTGCAAATTTTTCAAAACTTATTTTAGTAATGTTCATAATTAAAATTTCGAAAACCACCCAAAAAAATACCATGAGCCAAAAAAAAACAAATAAATCAAAAATTGTACAAACTGTATGAAATCAGATTCGACTATAGGCATTTGGCATGGCATAATGATGCATGTGACACAATACACAAATAAATGGCCTGATGCTATACAAAATAAAAAATCATACGAAACACAACATGTGAGACATGGAAAACATAAAATTTGACATGCGAACAGCACAGTATGACCCATTAATCATACCTGGATGTTACTATTGATAGTAAAGCTTCATCATCCAATGTTTTTGAATTTGGAAATTATATGAAACCCACCAATAAAATTCTATCTTTTCTTTTAGAGTTTATATTTATTCCATTGCTTGTAAAATAAATTTATTTGAAAAAAAATTATTTTAGATTCTTCTAATAATTCTTAAAAACATAAACAATTTATACTTTATTGAATATCTTATCTCTTACATGCACTTGGACTCATAGAGTGTGGTTTGGACTTTTTAATTACTGTATTGATCCACAAATCAGTAAGATGAATAGATAGCCTTTGAATATGGGTAATCTCTATATGTCACTAGGCTTAAATATATTATGTGGATCTATTCACTAAAGCAATTCATTGATTAATTAAAGTGGGGTTTAATCAAGAATCAATATTTTTGAATACCATTTCTAGATAAACAATAAGAATGACACAATTAAATTCAAGAAAAATCAATCAATAATTTGAAAATAAGATAAAAATCTCATATAAAACCTAAGGTATATTAAAATCTAGATTGAGAGTTTACTCCTCAATGGATTCAACAATAATAGCATAAGAAGTCTAAACAAACATCAAAATAAAATAATTAACCCCAGGAAAATTTAATTTTTATAAAGTGGTTGAAGTCTAGAACTTAATTTACATAAGCTTGAAGAGGAAATATATAGTTGATAGTGCATTCCTTCATAAGTTTGGATCTTTCCTCTATATCTAGCTGCTTTAAGGCAGAAATTGGAAGTTTCATTGTTAACAAAAGCCTTGATTAATTAAATATCATTTAGGCATATCGGTCTTTCATTAATTCCACGCAACTTATCAATTATGGTCATCATAATTAAATTGTTCACTTAATATATTAACACTATATGTGTGTGTATGTTTGTGAATGTGGGTGTGGATATAGTTCTTGACCTTTCATTTTATGCCAGGATTAGTTTTGGACATATTTTTAGTGGGTGTTTAAGGATATAATAAAAAGAGAAATTCATCCACATCATCTCTAATTAATAAGCCACATGGAAACATTAGACCTAAATAGAGAAACTAGAGAAAGGCTAATTAGAAAGGATCTTAATTTATTTGACAAACAGAGAAATCATATGGGGTAAATGGAGGAAATAGAACCATGTAATTATGTACAAACTTTTTTATATTGTGTTATTTCCATAAAAAAAGATTAGTTCAATCTTGTTTGTATTTATTCACTACCTTGTTAAACCCGTTATTGACCTTTCGCATCCTTTTACTGATTATCTTATGCTCAGTGACCTAGAACCGAAAATCCAGTTAGGGTTTAAAATACTTTCTTCATGAACGTGTTCTTGGGTTGATGGTATTCCATACATATAATTAATAATATAGTTGAAAAATGACATCAGTCAAGAATTTGCGTTGAAATCTTACCAACAAACTGTGAATTGGCTGAGATAAGAAATTAAGGATTGTCCATGACTGATAAAAATTTGCTGTTCCCATGATGTTGTTTCATTTCTATTTTAACGAATGAGTATTTGACTCGTGTCTTAAAATATAATTATTACATGCATTATTTTAAGAATTTTTTAAAGTTTTACACGTATCAAATATCCATTCGTTGGGACATAAATGGAATAGCATCATGGAGACAATAAATTTGCATCCATCAATGACCCATATTATAATTTTCTATATGTGAATCTGATTGTGAAATTTTATTACCATTTTTCATTTATGTGAATCCCTTTGTAAAATCTTATTTTTTGCTTTTCTCTTACACATAAACCATAAAGACCTAAAGGAAACACTAAACTTAAGGGAATGGAAGTGCATTCCACGAAAAGAGTAGTGATATATTCATAGTTGGCCATACATAAGGATAACAACAGACCAATCATAAAAGATTGATTAAACTAGACATGAGCAAGACAAAACAACACACACACACAACAAAAAAAAAAAAAAATAATAATAATAATAAAAGGAAGGAGAATTATAAATCTTATTCTTCTGGTGATGGCCATATTCAAGAACGCACATTACTCTAATTCTCGGTGGGAGGTTTATGTGGTGGCTTGTGTCCCTTACCCTTTTCTGGCTTGTCCTCCTTTTTTGAGGGCTTGTGTCCCTTACCCTTTTCTGGCTTGTCCTCCTTTTTTGAGGGCTTGTGCTTAGGGAAACCCTTGTTAGCATCCTCAGTTTCTTCTATCAAAATATGACCCTCGTGTGGTGGCTTTGTCTCTCCCTTACCTTTGCATGGCTCCTTCTCTCCTTCTTTGGAGGCTTCTCTGCATCTTCACTCTCTTCAATGAGAATGTGGCCTGGATGATCCTTGTGCGATGGCTTCTCGTCCTTTGGTGGTACCTTGTGACCTGGGAAATGTTTGGGGGAGTCTTGGTTTACTTGTTCCTCCAAAAGCATGTGGCCGTGGTGGTGGTGGTGATGATCATGTGTTGGCTTGTGTTTAGGAGGCATCTTGTTTTGATGTGAATCTAATTCATCATGAACTTCTTCAGCTAGAATGTGTCCGGGATGGTGATGGTGTGGATGTTTCTCATGCTTTGGGTGGTGCTTAGAGGAATCTTCCTCACTAAATTGTAGTAGACGGCGGCCGGGGTGGTGTTTGTGTGGTGGTTTGTGCTCTTTTGGTGATTTTTCTTTCTTGACAGGGTGATGACCATCGGCGGATACAATGGCGGAAAGGAGGAACACGGCTAGGGACAATACTAGTAAGTGCTTGAAAGACATTTTAGTAAAATTTAGTGTGTGTGTGTGTGTGTATGAGAAGCTCAGCAGGGACTGAGCGATGGAATGAAGGGTGCATGGAGCGTCAATATATTTGTTGATGTCAGCTTGTCTTTTGATTTTATGGTGCAGGTAGCCAGGTACTGCATCGTTGAGTAAGACAACCTTCCCTTATGATAAACAATTGAGTTAGTAAAAGTCAACATTAGCGGGAAATGTTGAATTGTTACGCTGTCACACATCACATCATGTATAATATATTTAAATAATTCCGTTACTATATATATTTATAAATTACGAAAGAATAGTTATTTTGGATAATATTTGTTGTTTTTTTACCTATTAAAATATAATTAGTATAGTTACTTAAACACATATACATTCACTGGGATATATTACTTATCCAATATTTATTTAAGTTTGCATCATTTGTAAACCATGGTCGTTTTCGAATTGAGACTATCCCGCAAGAAATAAGAAAACCTGTGTACCTCGTAATTTCTAGTCAAAAAGCTTAACTCATTTTTTGTTTTACTTACTTTTTTTTAACCCCTCTTGCTTAATTAGTAAAGTGAACTTATGGAACAAGCCTTGACATTTTATATTTAATTTTTTTAATATTGTAGATAGAGTTTGTTTGAAAAACCTGAACATAATAAAAAAGTTAGACAACACATATAAGAAATACTGAACAGTATAATTTTTTTATACGTTTGGTATGCATGATATATGATAGCACTGGATAAATTTTTTTATTAAGAGATTTTATTTTTTTCTAGTTCTAATATTTTTATATTATGAAATACAAGAAACAAAAATTTTAGGTTTTTTCTAGTTTTATGGAAATAGTTTTGTCCAGTTCCAAATATATTTTATAAACCAAATATGATACAAGGACTTTGTCAATCTAATACGATAAAAAATTATATAACCAAATGCTACCATAAAGTCAACTGTATATTAATTACTTCAAAAAAATAGATATCACATTAAAAAAAAAAAAGAATAACTACTTTCTTTTTTCAAACAATCTTTAAAGACATTTTGTTAATTAATATTCTGTACATGGCCATGTTTCTCTAATTACATTTTCTTGAATTATATATTTTATGCATGGGAAAACATGATGAAGAGAAAATCATGTTATTCATTCATTCTACGAGAGGGTATGAATGTCATAAACAGACTTAGGAGTTCATCTATGAAGTATTTTCCGTACTAGCAAATGATCAACACCTGACATATGATTGAAAAGAAAAGGAAAAAAAAAACTCATATATCGTTTTCCTCTCTATTTTTATTGACGTATAATTTACTATACAAATCGTGTTATTTATATACCCAAACGCATACAATTTCAAGTAAATATCACGGAATTGATTTTATATCTGTGTATTATTGTCACAGAATTTATATATATAGATCAAAATCTCAACTGGCCCAATCACAACAGGGGCGGGTCTCATAAAAATATGCAATGTATTGCTACTTTGCACCAACTTGTTATACAAAAAATGGATATTGACATTCATGATACATCATTCTGCAATAAAAAAGCTATTATGTGGATGGTGCTGATCAGCTGGAATAGTGACAACATGTGAAGGTAGAACTGGAATTTAGAAATGGAACAAATTATCAACTTCAAAGGGTTGAAACCCTCGAGTTTTTAGTTGGATCTCTACGTATTGAACTTCTAGAATCGAGGCAATGATTTCTATTAAAACGGATATAATAACGATTAGGTACTGTAGGTTTTGTAACAGATAAATATATAAAGTGGCAAAAAAAATATTTAGAAAGTAAATAATATTCATATTTTAATTATTAGTGTGAATTATTTGAAACTTGCAGCCTCAAAACATAGAGAACAGTAGAAATATATATATATATATATATGTGTGTGTATCTGTGTGAATTCAAGGATTTTAAAGACTAATCATAAATATTAGACAATTAGCATACTAGGGAACATGCTAAAAATATTTGAGTTTGTCTAGAGAATGACAAACACATTTGCTGTCAGTTATTAATTCAGTAGAATTTTAAAATGTAATCCATAGTTGATTAATATCATTAGTACACCGAACAAATTAAAGAATAGTAGTATTATAGTATTATAATATGCAAAATTAAGAAATAATAAATTCCATCATGTCCTTGACATTAAACAGTTTTGGACTGCATAAGAGTTGACATTGGGAATCCTTATTTAAGTTTATAGTACAGCAAGTTGACAGCAAGGAGATATAATAGCCAAGTCTTACACCTAGAAGGATTGCTATCTAGCATTCGTTGGACCGCTTGTAGACATGCCAAGCATGATTAACGCAGGAGTGGGAGAAGGGGAGAAGGGGAGAAGGTAGGAATTTGATTTATTGTAAATATAAGCATAATATATTTTTTTTATTTAAATATATTATAAAATAATTTTTTTTTTTTTTCGAACGAGCAAGGCTGGGATGCCTTTTGGCCCCGTCTAGGTTTGTCCCTGATACCAAGTGCTAAGGCCTATAAATATGGCATTCCGTTCAGGGAATTTTTATCCTATATCATAATATGCCTCACTAAACTTACTAGAAGACACTAAGAATAAATATCTACATGGGGTGAAAGGTAAATAAATCAAATTAATTTAATCTGTTTTTGCAAGTTACGCAGTTTTATTATTTACTAAATATTATTATAATAAGTTTTATTTCTATTTATGGCTTTATACCATTTATTATAACAGGATTAATGAACAATGGAACATAATATATATTATTCTCTCATATGTATATAATTCTAGTACATAATATTTTTTTTCATGGAATTTATCGATGACCTTAGCTATTTGTTTGATAATTATTTGCCAAAGACTGTAAATAGAACGAGTTAGAATGAAAATGTGGAATTAATGTGATACCAAGGTCACGGCAAGAATTATGTCCCATCTAAATATTTTAGTATCGTCAATAATTTTGACGTAATTTGATATAAAATGAGTAAATAAGTTGGCCAGTAATGTTAATTCGATAAATTTAGGAAAAAAAAAAGGGAATGGATATTCCCCAGTGTATATCTCAAACTGAATTAGTACTAGTTGATTATGGGTGCATGATTCAATGAAATTAATGGATTTAAGGCATTGTAGGATAACATAGGTACAATATATTGATAACAAAGTACTGAATTTGAAACATATATGTGTGTACTTTTGTACTTGTAAGTAGAGAAGGATATGTATATGGATGTAAATATCATGGTACGACAATAGTAAAACAGCTCATTTGATATATTGATATTCCTAGTTGAATTTATGATTGAAAATAGAATGTATCAAGTTAAATTAGAAACTAGTGATTGATTTAAATGATACGATAGTATCTTGTTGATTTGATTCTAATAATTGAACATCTTACTCATAACATGTATAAATATAATCTATTAATGATAACTACTTGGCAATCGTGCAATGAATTAAGACCGTAGGGAAAATAAAGGTCAATATTGTGCTACCTTCAAGAGTATTTTGGTAATATTGAAATGCTAACGTAATAACCACATGGTATTTGGAATCTACTCTTTACAAGGATCTCAACAATATATAGAACCTTAAAAATCAATGAGGAACAGAAAGGACGTGTTAAGGAATTGCAATAACAAACGTGTATGCTGTATAAGTGATATTATAACTTTGTTATAACATAGTTAGGGTATTGAAATACATGGGCTATAAAGGAAACTGCTTATCCAGGTAAATACACCTTGCTTGTTGCTTATTATATTATGGAATGGTCGAAAGATGGTAGGCCACCCACTTGTTGTTATTGAATTAATGTAACTTTACTTAAGTAAGTTACATGACATAATGGATTTATTGATTATGTGCTTACTACGCTGATACTTGATATGTGAGCTAATTGTTGACGATGTAAGCATGCTGATTGTTTGAGCTTAATCTATATAATTGCACGAATTGGTTGTTGCATCATGGTTCTATTATTAAGAATATATGTTCAATTCCTGAGTGTTTTAATGGTGCTGGCACTATTACATTCATGGCATAGCATGAAAGGGCTCAAGGGGCATATTTCAAAGGCTCGGTTTTATAACAAATGGATTAGAAGGACATGATTTGTTAAAGCTTGGTTTCCCCAGTATTCTCGATTTATAAGCTTGATTTAAAGCATCTAGAATTGCATGCTTGGTTTAAGCTGCATATAGGCTGCTTGCTCGATTATAGAGTCCTTGAATTCTTCTCAGTTATTGGAATCCCTTCAAGTTGATTCCTTCTTGGTTTAATAATTTTGAGGTGCTATATGCCACTCCTTTCGATTGAGCCACTACGTGCCACTCATAAGGCTACCTAAGGGTCGCTCACTTGGTTAAGATACTGGCTGATGTATGTCACGTGTATCAGCATGGCATACAATTGCATATGAAATTACAATTTTCAATAAATTGTGCTTTTACTACCTGTCTATTTGATGTGCTTTTGCGCTCGCTTAGCTCAAAGGAATGAGAGTTTAGTCTTTCTAACCTTAGGTACTAAAGACTATGCTTGATGCTGTTAAGAGGGGTTCTAGCATTTGCATTGAGAGTTTCGACTACTTACTTAGAGGTTATAGATTGCTATGTTACTATACAAAAGTTTTCTGTAAAACTTTTATGGTTTGCATAAAGTCTATATTAGTAAGACCCTATTGTCGGTTAGATAGCCCCTACTTGCTTTATATAATGTGGTGATGTGAATCACATAGTTTTATAATGTCCATAAAAGCTTGAATTATAAGGGGTTTGAGAGTTTTATGATAGCCTTATTCTTACTTTAAGGATGGCATCATGTCTTGTCTTTAGGTACCATATTTTTAAGTGGACACCTAAAAAGGTAGATTGTGACAAAAGGAAAGGTTTAGGGGGGAAAAGGTAGACGGTGAGGTTATGGGTACCCGTAAACAGTTTGATGAGTATCATATATTAGAAGGATGGTTCAGCTACACAATTTAGAGAGTTAATTATTTAATATGAAAAAATATCTAAATGCCTTTGTCTCTTCCATATGAAAACCAGTTTAATCTAAATATATGTACAGTTAATGACAATAGTTAATATTTCTGACATTATTATTCATGGGCAAACTATCATTTAAAATTACTTTTGGTTAGTGACATTTGCACATGTCAATTCTAATTCATTGAATTTCATTTGATTCAGTAATCAAGTTTTGGATATCAACGCGTTACTTTTAATATTTGCTCCCCGATTAATTTATTTAGGATAATATAATCATGCTTATGAGGTGTTTCAAAATTTTCAATTTAAACTTTTACGTAAAATAAAATCGATGTGCATTTGAAATTGACATCACGAAGATGCATTACTAATGGAAAAAGAGCGGAAAACACTAAATCTACAAGAGATCATAGATAAGGAGACCCAATTTGTCTTTGTCTTTGTCTTTTCCTCTAACTTTTTGATCATTTAAATTTGAAAAATTCTCCATGTTTTTAGATAAGAAAATTCCTTGCTATTAAGAAAGATTATGTATGCACTCTCAATATTTTGTTGGATAACAAATCAAATAAATACCTTGTTCTTCCTTCTAATTATGGTAGATCAAAGAGAGAAGCTCTAACTTTTATTAGGTAAGGAATAGCATCTAAAATGTAAGAAAGAAGTTAGAATTCCATTCTAAAGGAGGTATGAAAATCTTGATAAAGTTTGTTGTTGATGTGGATTCCAACTTATGTAATGCGTATTTTCTATTTCTATATGAGTTGGCCCAACAATGTCATAAGCATTATCTCTCTTTTTTAGTAGGAAGAAAACAACTCATAAAGGAAAGCTTATCGGAAAAAGTTAAATAATTTAGCGAAATCTGAAGGCATAAAAGGTATTGGCATTAGGGATCTCATAGATTTTAATATGACTTCATTATGAAAGGTAGCTTAAAGAATTCAACAAACAAACAATCTTCAGGTTCAAATGCTCAACTCAAGAGTATCATTTTTTTTTTTTTTGCAATTATATTTTTGAACTCAAAATTTGATGGAAGAGCTTCTTGGTGTTAGAATGGTATCCAAATGACTTAGAATTAAATTGATAACAACTTCATATGGCAAATTGGTGAAGGTAGCAAGAGTATTGTTTTTAGTGATCCATAGATTCCCACCTTTCTTCACTTCAAGTTTTACACCAATCTAACTAATGTAGAGTTGAGCAATCTTATACTAAACGACATTGTTTCTTGTAGTGGAGAGTGAATGACAATTGGAAAGGATTGAGCATCATACTTCTTTCATCAAGAGTTTTCCAACTACTAAAGTTATTATTTAAAATGGGATCATAGAGGACAAACTTACGTGGCCTTACAATGCCAATGAGATGTATTCATATTACTTTAGGCAAAGCTTCATCATCCAATCTTGCTGAAGTTGGAATATTATATGAAGCCTACCCATCATGCTAAACATTCATCATTTCCTTTAGAGTTTATATTTATTCCATTGCTTGTAAAATAAATTCATTTTTAAAAAATTATGTTACATTCTTCTTTTAATTTCTACAAATACAAGGAGTTTATTAGACACCTTTTTTTACATGCACTTGGACTCATAGTGTGTGTTTATGCTTTTTAGTTATTGTATTAATCCATTAGCTATCAATAGGATGAATAGATAGCTTTTGAATATGGCTAATCTCTATATGTCAATAGGCTTAAATATATCATGTGGATCTATTTACTAAAATAATTTATTGCTTAACTCATGTGAAATTTAATTAAGAATTAATGTTTTGGAATATCAATTCAAGATAATCGATAAAAATAACACAATTTGGTTCAAGAACAATATGAAAATAAGAGAAACAAATCATATATAAAACCTAAGCTTCATTAAAATCTAGATTGAGAGTTTACTCCTCAATGGATTCAACAATAATAGCTTAATAAGTATAAAAAAACATCAAAATATAACAATTAACCCCTAGAAGAATTAGTTCTTACAAAGTGGTTGGAGTTCTGGTCTTGACTAGCTTAAACTTAGAATATGAAATTTATAATTGACAATGTGTTCCTTCCGAAGTTTGGATCTTTCCTTTACATAGAGCTGCTTCATGGTTGAAATAAAAAATTTCATTGTTAACAAAAGCCTTGATAATTGATTAAATATCATTTAGGCGTTTTAGTCTTTCAACTAATTCCATGTGGCTTGTCAATTATAGTTTAATTAAATTGTTCACTTAAAATATTAATAGTATATGCATGTGTGTGTGGAGATGTGGGTATGAATATAGGTCTTAACCTTTCATTTTATAGTAGAATTAGTTTTAGGCATATTATTAGTGGATGATAAGTCTATTATACTCTATTCCATTCATAAGAATTTAGGCTTTATTTGATCCATTTTTAGATAAATTCCTATGAATTTTGTGCTTTTATTGTTTAAATGTTGTTTTTTAACTCATAAGATCAAGAAAAGAAGAAATAAAGTGTTTAAGATCATATTTGGAGCAAAACACCATAAATGAGCAAAGATAGGTTCTATCGCAACTTCCACAAATCCCAACCGAAGGCAAAAGACAAGGCAAAATTCCCAAATTGCACCCTTGACTAAAGCGGTGGTTCACAATGACACTACTATGCCCTAAACAGATTCTAGATCACGTCTACAACTGCTCGCTTGATTTCACCCGTGGTTCACCTGAAGATACCCGTGCTTAAAATGCAAAGAACAAGATTACATGCACCTAAAGTCGAGCTTGTGATTCTACCTGTGATTGAAACTGAGCCAAAAATCATGGTTTTCATGAAGAAATTACAACTTAGATCATGACCAACCTTCGAGCTTGCGATCATACCTACGAAAAGTGACCCTATCACGAATGAGCTGGCTTGCACGCATGCGTGAAGATAAGGACAAATTCCATTTTACAGAATCTACTATGTCAGTGAATAAAATCTTCATGATTTTTGTGTTTGTCGCATATAAATAAACGTACATAGAAGTCTAATGAGGAGTATATCATATGCAACAATATTTTTGCTAACTTGGAATAGTGTAGGGTGCGAATTCTTAGTAAGAGAAAATCCTTTTTCTTTTGCAAGGAATTCTAAAGGTTTCTGGGTAATTTCATTTTAAACTCGAACTTTGTTTTTGCAAGACCTATCTATGCTTAATATATAATATTCATTTGTATTTTCATATTATTTCTCTTGAATCTGTCCTTTACATTTGCATCTATGGAGAAATAATAATCTTCGCTTAGGGTTTGTGAATCCAAAACCTATTTAAGTGATTTAAAATTGCATTTTAATTGAATATTGACTGGGTATTTGTATTTATTGGCTTAAGCTTAACTTCGTAGGTCTAAATGTAAGGTGTACCTTTTAAATCCATGTCTGATTTCAACTAAATAGGTTGATAGATATTCTTTTGAATAGATCTAAGCTACTAATAGAGTTCCTCATAATTGCCTTGAGAGAGGGATGGTGAAACTTTCTGTCAATTGTTTTTAAATTTCCAAAATGAGTTTTAAACAGAAGATTCTTAAACTTTATGTGGATTTAGATTGCTAATAACTTGAGAAGAGATTTTGATGGTTTGATATAGATCTAGAGTTTCTGACCTTAAGAGATATTTTGGCTTACCTTCATGAGTCCAACGGTACAAGTATACTCAATAAACAACTCTATGAGTTTGTTGAAAAATCACATGATAAGGAATTGGTAAACCAATTCTAAGTCCTTTCTTACATTTACAAGCTTAGATTATTAATTTTATCCCGAAGAAGTGTACATACTTTTAGCATTAACCTTAGCTTAGAGTTTTTCTTGTGCATATGTTTTACTAATTTTTTGTTTATTTAGATAATAGATAAAAAGTGAGCACGATAGATATTGACGATCCACAAGGAATATGACCTAATACTTTCTATGTTACTTCGGTAAGTGTCGTTGCCTATGTTAGTGATTGCAACTGAAATTGAACATAACTTATTAGCATTTATATAAATTTTTGAAATACATTAGCTTTGTGTTGCATGTTTTAAAATGCATACACATAGAACCGACTAGCGAGTGTTTAATAATATAATAAAAATAGAATTTAGCTGTACCATCTATGATTAATAAGCTACATTAATGTAGCAGATTAGTTAGGTTTTGATATCACCTTCCATTAATTCGCACATGAATGTCGTAAAATAATCTCTAATTATCTATTAGTTCTACGAATACTTAGATAGTAGGCATCGAAATTAAAAAATAATGAATAAATTTGAAATTTTGGGAAAATAAAGAGCAAGACGACTCAAACTTTGTAATTCTAATGACAACTATTATTTGTTTTGCCTTATGGCGTACCTATATAAGCAGGTTAAAAAGCTGCCAACTTGAAAAACTTCCAAAAATAGCAAAGTCTTAAAACGTAAGGACACAAAGACATAAAAAGATGAATAAAATGCCACAAACAGCATATAAAATTGAAGTGTCTACAAGAAGCTATAGCACATTTTAAATATGCCCAAAACATTTCTAAATGAAGAAAATTGCCTTAAAATTGACGTAACTTATCACCAAAGGCAATAAATTCTTCCTGTTGGCCCGTTTTCTTTAAGATAAGGTCTTACAATTATCGAACTATCATTGGCCAGTCTTTACCTTATTTCCTTATGTATTTGTTAGCCACTTTCTTTCATCTCATCACACATGGTAAAATTAGGACTAAATAGAAAAGATGGATGATATGTAATTGGAAATGATCCAAATCTATTAGAGAAATAGAGAAATCATATGGAATAAATGGAGGAAATAGAGCCATGTAATTATGTGCAAACTTTTTTTTATGTGCTATTTCCATAAGAGAGATTATTTCAATCTTGTTGGCATTTATTCACTAACTTGCTAAACCGATTAACAATTTTTCTATCCTTATATTTATGCTCAGAGGCCTAGAACCAGAAGTCCATTCTGATTACATAGTTGAAGAATAACATTAGCGGAGAATTTACATTGAAATCTAACCAATAAACTACGGATTGATTGCGAGTGGAAATCAAGGATGGTCGATGACAAATATTTTAATTTGCTTTATGTGAACTTTGTCGTAGAAATTTACTCCCATTTTCACTTATGTGAACTTTTTTTTTTTTTTTTTTTTGGGTAAATCCTTCTTTTATGCTTCTCTGTTACACATTGACCACATAAAGACCCATAGGAAACCAGAGTTAAGAAAGTGCAAGTGAATTCCTGAAGAGAGGCAAAGATATAATCATATTCAGCCATTCATAAGGATGGCCGATGATCAATCATAAAAGATGGATTAAACTAGACATGAGCAAGTACAAAACAACAAAAAAAGAACGATTGATCTTACTTCCACTAATGGCCATATGTATGGAGGCACATTATTCTAGCTCTCGGTGGAAGGTTTGTACGGTGGCTTGTATCCCTTGCCCTTTTCTAGCTTGCCCTCCTTCTTTGGGGACTTGTGCTCGGGGAAACCCTTTTTAGCCTTCTCAGTTTCTTCAATCAAAATGTGACCCTTTTATGTGGTGGCTTTTTCTCTCCCTTACCTTTGCATGGTTTCTTCTCTTCCTTCTCTGAGAGCTTCTTTGCATCTTCACTCTCCTCGATGAGAACGTGACCCGAATGACCCTTGTGTGATGGCTTCTTATGCTTTGGTGGTACCTTGTGACCTGGGAATTGTTTCTGTGAATCTTCGTCCACTTGCTCCTCCAAAAGCATGTGGACATGGTGGTGGCGGTGATAATGTGGTGGCATCTTATGCTTATGTGAATCTAATTCATCATCAACCTCTTATGCTAGAATGTGTCCAGGATGATGATGGCGCGGAGGTTTCTCATACTTTGGGTGGTGCTCATAGGAATCTTCCTCACTACGTTCTAGTAGACGCTGGCCAGGATGGTGTTTATGTGGTGGTTTGTGTTCTTTTGATGACTTTCCTTTCTTGAAAGGGTGATGGCCATCAGCCGATGTAATGGCGGAAAGGAGGAACACGACTAGGGACAATACTAGTAAGTGCTTGAAAGACATTTTAGTAATTTGGGTTGTGTGTACGAGAAGTTCAGTAGGGCGTGATGGAGTGAAGTGCGCATCTCCATATATAATACTTGTTGATGGACTTATGGTGTCACCAAGAATGTCAGCATGTCTTTTGTTTTTAGGGTGCAGGTATTGCATCCTTGAGGAAGACTACGTTGCTTTATAAAAAATCATGCCCTTGCAGCCAATCTGGGGCCTGCGTGGCTGGAAATGTTAAATTATCACGCTATTCATGTATGTTTGCTATCATTTTCAACCATCATCTGTCTCAAATCGAGAATCGAGATTATCTCACATGATGACATGATATAAGAAAACCTGTCCGGGTACTTTGTAGTTTCTAGTCAAAAAGCTTCAACTCATCTTTTCTTTTATTTTTTATTAGTATTTTTTCCTTCATCCCTAATGGGCAATGGAAAGTAGACATCGTCATGCTTTTTAGTTTCTAGTCAAAAAGCTTCAACTCATCTTTTGTTTTTATTATTATTATTATTATTATTATTATTATTTCCTTCATCCCTAATTGGCAATGAGAACTTATTAGATATCATCATGGTTTTGAAAGCGGAACCATCGATTCTGAGTCTTAAAATTGAGGAACCGAAACAGGAATCATCTCCCATGATTTCGGTCTGGTTCTCGGTTCTGATTTTGATACCGTGGAACCGTCTTTTAAAAAAATAAAAATAAATAACTAAATTTTAATTTTTAATAAAATAAATTTTAGAATAAAAATAATTATTGGATTTAAAAGTGTTAAATTTTTAAACAAAGTTTTTAAAAATTTATTTAAAAGGCACATTTATATGTATACAAACACATCTAATATCCATTATAGTTAGTATTATGATATTGTGAAATACTCTAGAAGACAAAAAGAAAATTATAATACAAAAAATAGTCTCATATTATTAAGAAAATGAATTTTTCTTTTATAAGAAGTTTATTTATACTAATTATATGTGATTTTAAGATATATTTATTTGTGTTATTGATAATAACATATTAAATATTCTGAATAAATAATAAATTTTATTATTTAAATGAAATAATTTAAATATGAGTAATTATATATTTAATATTATTTTTTATTTTTTTCAATAAAACCAGGTAGAACTGCTTGTTCTTTCTATCCGATTCTAGATCAAATAATTGCTTAGGAACCATAAAACTGATGAAACCGGCCAACCAGTTTAGTTCCTATTTTAGAATCGCCAATGATGGTTTCGATCGGAACTGAACCATGCATATGTCTAAAACTGATGGAATAGCTTGGCTTTTCAAAAAATTAATCACTTGTCTATATATAACTAACAATGAATAGGAATCCAGGAGAGGAAGGGAAAAAAAAAAAAGGAGAAAAAAAAGAAGAGAAAAGAAAAACTACTTTCTTTCTTTCTTCTTCTTTTTTTTTTTTTTTAATTTTAAACAATCTTTAAAGATATTTATCATTAATTATTTATAACTTTAAACACCCATATAATGAGTGCAATGTCATCAATGTGTGCGTGTATATATAATGCCGACATGGTCATCTCTCTCTACTTACATTTTCTTGAATTATATATCATGAATGGGAAAACACGATGAAGAGAAAATCTAACTATTCATCATCATACAAGAGGGTAAATATCATAAACAGATACGGAGTTCATCTATCAATTATTTTCCATACTAGCTTGCAAATGCTTAACAACCGATATGTGAAGGAAAAAAACAAAAAGACTTATTCATCATTTTCCTCTCTATTTTTATTGACATATGATATGAAATACCTGTAAAGTACTCTTACGTTGCACCCTCTTGTTATTATACAAAAAATGGATATTGATATTCATATTTAACATCATAATTTTCCAAATTAAAAGGCTTTAAAAACCCGACTCCGTGCGTGATTACGACCATTCCGCAATTAAAAAAAAAAAAAAAACTATTATTTGGATAGAGCTGACGTCACTCCACATATCAGCTGGAATATCGACACCATATGCAGCTAGAATTTAGAAATGGATCTAATTATTAACTCAAGAGAAAGGTTTTGGAGGAAAAAGAAAAAGGAAAAAAAAGTGGACGGTAAGGTTATGGGCCTGAAAACCAAAAAAAAAAAAAAAAAAAAATGGAAAAACAAAAGTAATACACATCACTTATACATAAAGATGATGTATACCAATCAATTATACTTTGACATATGAAAAAAATAATAGATGATTTTTAAAATAATCATCATTTTTAATTTAGGAATATTCTTATGTGTCAAACAATAACCAATACTTACTTACTATGTGTATATTATGCATGATTTGTATTATTCACCAAAACTTTTCTCATAAAACGGGATGAAGACTGTTGTATATTAGAAAGATAGTTCGGTTACACAATTTAGATAATTAATTGTGTTTCATATGAAAAATGTTTCTAAATGCACTTATATACCTCTTCCATATGCAAATCTGTTTAATCTAATAAATGTGTATACATTTAACCTTTTACAGATCACAATGACAATGGTAAATATTTTTGACATTATTATTCATGGGGAATCTATCCTTTAAAGTTACTTTTGGTTAGTGACATTTGAACATATCAATTCAAATTCATTGAATTTTATTTGGTTCGGTAATCAAGTTTTGGATATCAGTGCACAACTTCTGATTTTCGTTCCCCGATTGATTTATCTTAGGATAATACAATTATGCACATTAGGAATATCACGAAGATGTATGACTAGTGGAAAAAGAGTGGAAAACACTAAATCTACAAGAAATCATAGATAAGGGGACCTAATTTGTCTTTACCTTTTCCCATAAGTTGTTGATTGTTTAGATTTAAAAAGTCCATGCTTTCAGCTAAGAACACTTGCCATTAAGGAAGATTGTGCATATATTCTCAATATTTTGTTGGATAATAAATCTAGTGAATTCCTCGGTCTTCCTTCTAATTATGTCAGATCTTACAAAGAAGCTCTATCTTTTATTAAATCAAGAAACCCCTAAGATTTAGGGATGGAAGTTTAAATTCCATTCTTTCCATTCTCAAGGAGGTTAGAAAATCTTGATAAAGTTAATTGCTGACGCAAATTCCAACTTATATTGTGAGTATTTTCAAATTCCTTATGAATTTGGCCAAAGGATGTTAAACTAGCATTATCGCTCTTTTTAATTAGGGAGAAAATAACCCATAAATGAAAACCTGTTGGAAAAACTGAACTAATTTCATAAAAGTAGAAGGCATGAAAGTATTGGCTTTAGAGGTCTTATATATAGATTTTAATAAACTTCATTGCAAAAAGGAGCTTAGAGAATTATTCATCAGGCAAATGATCTTTAGGCTCAAATGCTTAAAGAGTATCTATTTTTCTTACTCATATTTTTTGAATGCAGAAAGAGGTGGAAGAGCTTATTGGTGCTATAACAGTGTCCAAATCACTTAATACCCATTTAATTCATTGGATAAATATAGATTTGCTCTTATTGAGGAATGAAATAAAACTATAATATGATTTTAATTAATTATTATTTTTATTTAAATGAGAAAATTTTAAGAAAAATTAATTGCAATATTAAATTGCTATTCATAGGTTAAGATAATGAATTACTATTTTATGTTTTTTTAAGAGAAATTCTTTATTGAATACATTATTACGGTTAACTAAACAAAGTAATAGCTCTTCTTAAAGTATAACATTATAATATTTATGATTGTAGCAAAGTAATCAAGCAGCCATAATTTGATTGATGACAACATTTTATGACAAATTAGTGAAGGTAACAACATTATTGTTTGTAATGATCCAGCGATTCCTATCCTTCCTAATTTCAAGTTTTAGACCAACCCAACTAATGTAGAGTTGAGCAATCCTATAGCAAAGGGCATTATTAATTGTATTGAAGGTAAATGACACTTGAAAAGGATTGAGCATCATACTTCTGCCATCTAGAGTTTTGCAACTTCTCAAGTTATTATTGGAAATGAGATCTCAAAGGACAAACTTGCATGGCCTTGCAATATCAATGAGGAATATTCAGATTGCTCTAGCCATAGTGTTAAGAAGATCTTCAAATGATACTATTGATACCGAAGCTTTATCATCCAGTCTTGTTTGAATTTGGAATGAACTAGCCATTGGCCTTTCTCATTCTTCTATCAAGCAAGGACTGTCTTATCTATGTGATTAGTTCTCATGCAGTTCATTCTGGACATTGAGTTCGAGAAGCCTGCTTACAGTTCATTCTCTCTCTCTTGACTGGACATTCCCTGGACAAGTTTTATGTGATCGACGCCCCAGTGCAGTACAACGTACTCTTGGGAAGAGAATGGATACACAGGAAGATGTGTGTGCCATCGAGCCTCAACCAGTGCATCATGCTATGGCACAAGAATTACGTTCAAGTCTGACCTGCGGACCCAAGGCCAAAGAATACGAAACCAAGGCAGCGGACACATTTCCTAAAGCCACGCCCCTACTGCCAACATTGGATATTCCTTGAAGCCTTCAAAGATCGGATTCAATCGATTATTCGCATTTAACTTGAACAATTCTTGTGACAACAAACGGAATTCCTTCGTTAGAATTTCATCCTCACCTGGCCAAAGAGAGCAACTAGGGCTGGGAAAAAAAAACCGACCGAACCGTGAACCGAACCGGACCGGACCGGACCGAACCGAACCGAAATTTCGGTTCTTTTTTGAAACGGTTCGGTTCGCGGTTCGGTTCATTGAAGAGCAAATGGTTCGCGGTTCGGTTCGGGACCATGAACCGAACCGTATAGTTCGAACCGAATCGAACCGTTTGATATATTAAAAAATTAAACATATTATTTTTACTCTTAATTGTTTTATTAATGGTACATATCTATATCACAAATTTTAAAAATAATTAATTTTTTTAAATAAATTAATTATTTTTAAAATTTTTTACTTAGATATGTGTTAGTCATTAGAATAAAATTAGATTTTTCATAATATGTTTCAATTGTTATTTTATCTATAAGTAAGATAGATTTTAGAATTTAAAGTCTAGTATTCTAACTTAAAAAAAATAATTGTTGTAAAATTTTTTTACTTAGATATGTGTTATTCATTAGAATAAAATTAGATTTTTTATAATATGTTTTAATTGTTATGTTATCTATAAGTAAGGTAGATTTTAGAATTTAACCTCTAGTATTCTAACTTCTGCATATTTCTTTTCCATTTATCTTACTAATTAATCTAGTTCTATTATTTAATTACTTATTGATTTATATAATTGGTAATATGTTAGTTAGAAGCATACAACGAATTACATTTTATGTCTTATATTGAGATAAAGTCTAGTATATCATTATAGTTCAAGATAATTCAAAAAAATGAGACTAGTCATAGTTATAATTTTATAATGGATGAAATCTTTTCCTTCCTATAAGTTTTACCTGTTTATTTGATAAATGATTAATTTTAAATATTATTGTTTATATTTGCATTAGTGATAAGAAATATGTAATTGAACTTTTTCGATGGAATATATTTTTTATTTTATGAAAAAACGGTTCGAATCGCAAACCGAACCGTACCGGACCGTTTTTTTTCGGTTCGAAAAAATTACGAACCGAACCGTATAGTTAGGTTCGAATTTAAAAGAAAAACCAAACCGTAAATTATGGTGTGGTTCGGTTCGAGATGTAAACCGAACCGAACCGTACCGTGCACACCCCTAAGAGCAACTATACGTTGGTTTTTCAAAGCCAACTATCTAGGTGGGGTCCTTTCCTCCATTTTTGTAGTGTGATGTGGAAGTTAAAGAATTCCCCGCTTCTTTCGCATTAATCCACGGAGTCTAATGACTCATGGATTAGTGAGCCAATGATCTCCTCTCTCCAAATCAAAGATTTACATATCATATTAAAAAACTAGCATTTCCTTATTGGTTCGATGGCATAATCTACCTATCAAAGTCGGAGTTTTTAATGACAAAATATTTGTGAATCAAATGTAGACAACCTAACAAACCATGCGTAATTTTGTTTTTTTTTTTTTTTTTGTTTATTTTTCACTTTTACCCGCTTTTTTATGGCGTGTTCAGTATTTTAGTTAACCTTTTAAAAGAAAAAAGTCCGAACAGAAAACTCCCCGCAGCGACTTCCCCTAACCTTTTTATATTTTTTTTTTATTTTTTGGGCCAATGGCTTCCTTTAACCTTATTTGAAAAAATCCGGTGATCTTTTTTATTTCGTCTTGTTGCTTTCAGCTACTGTAATCACCCAAAAAATTTCCCAGATTTTATAAAGAATTTGTTGGAAGTTTTCTTTTGGAATTTTGCTATTAACTTTGTTACTATCACCAAGGTTTTTTGCACTAGTCTTCCAGTCATCCTTGTTTGCTATTGAAAAACCACCGGACCGGGCAGTCCTCATTACCATCTGTTGCCGCCAACTTCATTTTATTTCTTTACCTGTTTTTTTTTTTTTGGGTATTATTATTACTATTAGAAATATTGTTATTATTACATTATTATCCTTAACATAATTAGGGAAAATATCAAATCTAGTACCTAAATTCTGTAAAAAAATTTTGATATGGTATTCGAATTTTGAAGTAATCAATTTAACACCCAATCAATTATTTTGTGACTATTTTTATTAACTTATTAACACAATTTGCTCTGTTTTCTAATATGAAAGAAGTAGCATATAAGTGATAGAAAGTGCTTAGAGAAATACTAAAAATTTAATGGTATGTAACTGTAAGTCAGCAAATAGAACAAAAAAGGTTAAGAAGGTAGTAGAAATAACTCAAAAAAATTAGATTATGTATTAAATTAGTCACTTCAAAATTTATGTATCAAATTAAATTTTTATGTAAAATTCAAATATCAAATTCTACATTTACCCATATTATTAATACTATTAACACTCACATATGATATATATAATATGTAAACCATGTTTTCTCAACACACAGTCTTCATAGTACATTGACTTCAATGGCATTTTGTTTTAGAATTCCTAGGATATATCGAGCTGATTTCTTTTGATTATCATTATTTCGTTTTATCAACAAGAACCACAAGGTCGCTTATTTAATTTCCTAATGATGTCATCATGTTACAACCTATACTATAACGCGGAAAAAAATATTTGTTGTCTCATGGATGTTGTCCCTACACTATATCGGTCAATAGAAACTTGACACGTATTAATAAATTTAAAAAATAAAACATTTTTAAAATGAAAAAACAGTTACTATAATTTTGTATACACATAGTAATCATGTATTGATTGAGACTGAAAAGAAACAGTATCTTTGGGACAGCAAATTTTCATCTCTATAATGCTAACCCTAACCTGAGTACTCTACAAATTACGCAACATTAGGATACCACATCAAGCAAGGTATGGTCAATTTTATCTCGTCTAATACCTTAAAAACTGCGACTGCTATCTAATGTCTTTTGATATGCATAATAACAAGGGCACTGACTAGATAGTCTTGTTCTTTACACATTATAAAACCATCTCAAACAGATGTTTACATGTATATTTTTATGATTTGGATTCCATAGCATCTTTGTAGTATATTGCCCATGATGTTTAATACCCCTCACATTCATTATAGACATTAACTTTGAAAATTTAGGATACAACTGATAAATCTAAGCACAATATGATATGATTATAAAAATATTTGAATAAGTAAGAATCGGTATGAATAATAAATGAATCAAACCTGAAATGATATAAATTTAAATATGTCCAAGTTTAGACTTAAGACCCATACTTGTTTAATGATAACAAACTCGTTAAAATATATCATTACCGTTTTTTATGCTTACTTTGTTAAAATATAACATTGTTATCTTTAACTAAATTATAAATTAATAAAACTATCAATATAAAAAACAAATAATATATACAGGTATAGTATATTATAAATTATATACAAAACATACATATAACATATATAATATATAAATCTTATTTAGTAAATAAAATATGTATAATTTATATATTAATATACAGTTGATATATTTGCTACATATTTAGCACATATACATGTACATACACATCATATATGCCAAATAGTATGTAAACCAAATATTTAAATTATATAACAATTATATGTGTCTATCTATATATATATATATAACACACATACATACATATATATATATTGAAATCTATAGGATATAAATATATAATTTATATGCCATATAAAGATCATGCATATAACATATTATAGAAATTTATATATTAAAATAGAGATTACATATAGTGAAGAAGATATAAGAGGAGAACAATTTCTATAAAAGGTTTTTCTATTTTTAATATCTTGTTTGTACATACATAGATATATATATATATAAATATATATTGTTGGAACATCTCTCCTACCACTTTATTAATTACATTATTTGACTATATTAGTTACATTGTTTGACTAATCTTATCACATTGTTTGACTAGTCTTATCATGCCCTTGAAAGATAGATGGTTATGAAGTGAGTCCAATCTTCGTCTTGAGTGAGTGGAACTGAGAGCGAGCAAGAGGCTTCGTAAGAGCATCAATGAACTAATCTGAGGACAAGATGTGGGAGACACGAAGTGAGCGATTTTAAACTTGTTCTCATAGAAAATGATAGCTAAGGGAAGCATGTTTAATATGCGAGTGGAAGACTGAATTGGAGCAAAGGTTCATGGCACTAACATTATCACAATAGATCACTGGTTGATGAAGAAGAATGACACCAAGTTCGGTTAAGAGGGAGCAAACCCAATGTAGTTGGGCAGCCGTAGCAGCAACGGAATGATACTCAGCTTCAGTGGAGGAACGAACAATTGTCTACTGTTTCTTAGAGCTCCAAGAGATGGGATTGTGACCAAGATAAATGATATAAGCATTGGTGGAGGTGTAATCATCCTTATTACCAGCCTAGTCAGCATTAGAGAAGGCATGCAAATTAAGAGGAGAAATGCGACAAAGTGTAATACCATGATCCAATGTGCCACAGAGATATCGAAGAAGCCATTTAACTACATTCCAGTGATTAGTGGTTCGGCGATGCATAAATTGAGAAAGTTTATTTATTATATAAGCAATATATGGACGAGAGAGAGAGAGAGAGAGAGATATTGGAGACACCCAACAATAGTTCGATACTCTGTAGGATCAATTAAGGATGTGCCCACACTTAAGGTGAGTGGTGGATGGATAGCTAGAGGTGTTGAGACAGGTTTAGCTTCAGTCATATGATTTTTGTGAAGAAGAACAGTAATGTGCTTCCTTTGACTTAGAAAAATACCATCAGTGTGAGGAATGACTTCAACACCAAGAAAGTAGTTTAACGTACCTAGATCCTTAATAAAGAACCGATGAGAAAGTTGTTCGATAAACTTGTGTATAGCTTGGTTGTTATTCCCATGATAATGATGTCATCAACATAAACTAAGAGATAGATGAGAATGCCATGATTGTGAAGATGAATAAGAAGTGCTAGCCACTAAATTAGTGAAGCCATAATAGAGAAGGAATTAGCGTAGTTCATGGTACCGAGCATGAGGCACCTGTTTGAGACTATAGATGGCTTTGCGAAGTTTACACACATGATGAGGATGACCATGATTGACGAAAGCTGGTGGTTGAGACATAAGCCCATCCTCTATAAGAGTACCCTAAAGAAAAGCATTATTGACATCAAGTTTTCGTAGGTGCCAGCTATTACTAACTACAAGACTGAGAACCAGACTCATAGTGGTAGGATTACAGGACTGAATGTTTCAGTGTAGTCTACTCTAGGCCATTGATGAAAGCCTTTGGAAACTAAGCGTGCTTTGTACTTATTAAAAAGACCATTAGGCAAGTATTTACTACAAAAAATCCACTTACACCCTACTAAGTTTTGAGTAGGATGAGGAGCAATAAGTTCCCAGGTGCCATTACTAATGAGAGCAAAGTCCTCGAACATTGCTTTGTGCCACTAGGGATCCTTCATGGCTTTGTTGATGGTATTGGGTTTAAGTATACGTTGATGAATTTCAGCATTGAGATTAAGCTTTTAGATTGGTTTATGGATACTGTGTTTGGATTGAGTCATGATAATTCTGGGTGATGAGGGTGGCAAATTGTGTATGTTTGAAGAAGCATTAAGTTCAGTAGATGAGGGAGGGTTAAGGCCAAATTGTAGAGGAATAGTAGCAGACAAAGGGGAAAACTAAACAACCATATTGGGTTGCAAAGCTGTAGGGGCAAGCAGAGTAGATGTGGTAGAGCTAGAATGGGCAGCAAGGGGAAAGTGATAGAACACCATTCGAAACAATGGAAGAGGAGGCACGAGGAAGAGAGGGATGAGAAGTGCCAACAGGAAAAACAGATTCAACAAATCGGACATGACAAAATGTATAAACGATTTGTAAAGATGTGAAGACAAAGATATGCACTTTAAGTGGAGGAGTAACCAACAAAAACACATGGAGAAGAATACGATTCAAGTTTGTGAGTGGTGTAAGGATGAAGCCAAGGATAACAAAGACAACTAAAACTACGAAGTTTATCATAGTTTGGAACAATACCAAAGAGTTTGAAAAATGGAGACACATTTTAAAGGATGGGAGTAGGGAGACAATTTATAAGATAGATTGCAATAGTGAAAGCAAATGACCAATACATGAGAGGCATAGATGCATGAGATAATAGAGAGGCTCGTTTCAACAATGTGTCGACGACGACGTTCTGAGTACCCATTGTGTTCCGATGTATGAGGTGGAGAAGTAAGATGAGAAATACCATTGACTGTTAAGATAAGAAGGATGATAAAGCTTGATACTCCCCTCCATTTTCAGAATAGAGTAATTTAATTAAACAATTAAAGAATTTTTCAATTAGAGCCTTGTATCGAATGAAAACATCTCGGACATCAAATTTTCTCTTAGGAGGATATAACTAGATGTATTTTGTAAAGTGATCAAAAAATGTTATGTAATATTTAAAATTATCAATGGATTGAACCGGTAATGTCCAAGCATCAGTAAAAACAACCTCAAGAGGTGAAGAGGTAGAGAGGGAAGAAGAAGAAAAAAAAAATTTATGACTTTTATTATAGTAACAAGAATTACAATAGAATCAAGATTCGAAGAACCAGAAACATCCAAACTGGCTGAAGATAAAATATGCTTGAAAGTTGACACAGATGGATGACCAAGCCTGTGATGCCATGTAGACAAAGTAGTTTTGCTATTGGAGAAAGCAAGCAACAATGAGGAAGAGGTTGGCCATTCATAAATACCACCCTTAGTTTGACCCTTTGGAATTATTGCCCCCATGCACAGGTCCTTCATGTGAAAATAAGATGGTAAGAATTTAATAGAGGTATTATTGGTCTTGCAAAATTGAAAAATGGAGATCAAATTGTGTTTCATAGCGGGAACACATAGAACATTAGAAAGTGTAAAAGAGTGACAAGGAGTGTTGAGAGATGTTGAATCAATGTGTGTAATAGGAAGTCCAGAACCATCACCAATCACAATCTCATCTATGCCATCATAACTGTTGTGAAGAGCAAGATTGTTGAGATCAGTAGTGACATGATATGATGTACCGCTATCAAGCAACCATGGATGACTATAAGAGGTTGAGTTAGCGACAAGGGCTTATGCTTGCCAAGGAGGTGTAACGTAAGATTGAGCTGGTGTGGAAGGTTAAGGTGGTGGTTGTGCACGAGGATATTGTTAGTGAAACAGTGGGTATTGTGAAACAACATGTCCCTGTACACAACACCACTAGCATTTACCAAGAAACAGTCGGGATGAATGGTGTACCCGAGTGTTAGCAGGTCTGGTAGAATATGTTACAGCAAGAGTAAATTGCTGAGACGAACCATTAACAGACCAAAGAGGACGGTGGCGAGCAAACCACTGATTTGAGTGCATGTTGGAGAGATTTGTAGATGATGGTAGAACAGAGGAGCTTGAAAACTTTTGAAGAGCTAGCTCTTTGTTGATGAGTTTTTCATGTAGTTCATCAAAGGAAATTACAGTGCCACGACTATTACCACATCTATTATAGATTTATAATTTTCATCAAGTCCTTCTAAGACTTTTTCAATCAAATCTTCTTGATCTAAAGGTTTCCCAAGGGTAGCAAGCTCATCTGCATGAGTTTTGATTGTTTGCATGTAATCAATGATAGAAAGAGAGCCTTTAGTGATTGTTTTTCAGATTATCCTTGAGTTGCTTGATGTGTTCTCAAGAGGGTCTAGCATAAGTGTTGGCGAAAGTTTTCCATGCCTCTTGAGATGTTTTTGATTGGGTGACAAGTGGCACAATATTTGTAAACCCCCAAATTTTTGGAATCAGTTTAGCCTAAAACCCTAAACCGGAAGTCAACCGGAACTCTAAATATCAACAAAACCCTAGTTAGACGTAATAGATTAAGTCCGGCAATCCCGAATAAGCAACTCAGTAAGAGTAAGTAGGAGTTTAGAATATAGAATAGTGCGTAATTACCCAAGGAAGCGTAAAAAAATCCGATTAGTAAAACCGCAACTTGTTTCGGACCTGATCGGACACAGTTCTTGAAAAACGTATCCCAGAGCCTGGAATAGTAAAAATATTCCAAATATACCGTTAGAACCGTAAAAATATAAAGTTTTCAAAAATATCAATTTTGTAATTTTTCGGTAAGTAAAAATAAAAGATATTGCAATTATACGCGTATTTGCTTACTACTGGTACTTTATTAGTCATATCTACTTTACATTACGCTATTCATTACTATTCTACACTATTCTTTTATCACTACTTTTTCTTACACCTACTCTTACACACACCATAACCTATAACCTTTACTTTTTACCTTTCCCATAACTTTATTTCACATCTACTTTATTTATTACTTCATTTAATCCACAAAATACAAAAAAATAAAACACTCCCTCTCTCCTCTCTATGTTGGCCGGCGCCTATCCCCTCCCCCTCTCTCCTCAATTTGTTTCAATTTTCATTTAATTTAATCATACAAAAATCACTCTACATTTTTTTATAAATACCCCCTCCTCTTTCACTTTTTTCACACATTTACTACCCACAAATTATCTACAAAAACTCTCAAATTCTCCTCTCAAAACTCTTTCCAAATATCCTCCCAAAATTCTCTCAAAATAATTCCAAAACAACTTCTACCTACAACAAAAACTAAAACCACATAATACTACCAAAGTCTTCTTTAGGTAACCATTTCCTATTGCTTTTCTTCTTCTCATGTCATGTAACTTTACATGACCATAGTGTGAGTTACCAAAGACTAAATGTTATGGAAGCTACATTATGTTCATGTATTGTTCTTGTTCATGAAAATCTATTTATGTTTATGTTATTATTTTTGTTCATATTATTGTTACTATATCTAAGTATTATTATATATATATATACATATTCTTTAGAGCATATAAGCTCACTTACAATTTATTTATTTTATGTAATGCAATTTATTTATTTATTCATTTCTTGTTATTTTAAGACTAGTCTCTAGTCTTAGACTTGTCCTCATCAAGTCAAAACAATTTTTTTTTTTCTTTCTTTCATTATTTTGGGACTAGTCTACTTCTTAGTCCCGGGAGCTTTGAAGAAGCTAAGACTCTCAATACTTGACTTTATTATTTATGTTATATTTGTTTGCTATTATTTCTCATAAAGCATGTTTATTTAGATTGTTGTCCAAAATTTTAAGTTCTAAAAATAATTGACAAAAGGAGATTTTACTACCTAGAGATAAGTTTATATGAAGTATAAAATCTAAGATTTAATAAAAATAAAGTCATTCTTTTCAAGTTACAAAAGAACCCACTACAAATTTTAGAAACTACTTTTCTTATTAAAAGTTTTTTTTAAATTAATTATTATCCCACTTTTTTTTTCAAAAGAAAATAATTTTTGATACAAAAATGATTTCTACGAAAACATAACATAGCAAAAACCTTAGAAAGCAAGGAGTAAGGATTTTCAAGTTTAGATCTTTTCAAAATAAATAGTCAAAGAAGGAATGTGTAGAACATACATAGGACCAACACAAGAATTTAGAAAAGAAGAAAAATTGTTTTTCAAAAGTCATCTAGAGAAGTAATAAGTCAAAAATAAAGTAATTCTTTAAAAACCAAAAGAATCAAAGTATTCATTTCAAAACCAATCACAAAATGAATTTCTTGTAAAACAATAGTTTTCTGAAAATTAATATTTCTTTACTCAAGAAACATGATTGGACAATAAACACTTGAGCATGAATAAATATGAGCTATGTAGCTATAAAAGAGAATTTTTCAACTATATAGATAACTAAGTATTTATCAAATAAATTTTTGGATGATTGGACCAAAGTTGTTTTTGAGTTGGAAAATTGGTAGTGAATTTTATCGCCACTGTTTTGGGGCCTAAATGGTTTAGTTTGATAAAAATAGTTTTAGAAATGAATAGATCTTTTTGAGTAGATAGAAATCGGTATATTATATGCCTGATTCCGAGTTAAAATGACCAAGTTATGGCCATTTTAAATTGGAACTTTCCTTTATAAGAACTTTAACGTTCTTTTGACATTGTCTTGTCAAAATTCAAGAAAATCATCAAGAAATACTCATTGTGGGTATTTTCTTTGGCTAGGTGACTCCGAGGAAGGATACCTATATCCCAAAGATTATTTCGATTGAGTGGAGTGTGTGAACGACTCATCCGTATAGAAGAATAGTCGACATGGCATCGTGAGTTTATTTCCTTTAAATGTTATACTTGTTGCGCTTGTAATTTTGTTGCATTAGAGTTAGGAAAAGACAAATGGATATGTATGTAAAATAATTCTTTGAAAGAATCCTAAGAATATCGAGGTCGGAATTGATTTAAATGTTTGTTTTAGTATAACACTTGCTTTGTATGAAATTCTTTGATCGCTTTAAATTTGATAATAATAATATTATGATATCATAAATAAATGGATTCATGCATACCACGAAGTGAGTCGCATTGCATTTGGGTTATTATCCTGGGTGAGAAGGATAGTAAGCTCATGTCGAACGTAACACTTGGCGGAGTGTCCAAAAGCGATTGCTTGGCGACGTTAAGGAAATGCTTGGTGGAAGATCCGAAAGCAAGGCTCGATTCAAGTAGACTTCACATTCTTGGCAACATTGGTCAAAAGCATAAATCTTTTTAACTAAAACTACTTGTTTTGAGGTTATATATCACAAAACAACTTGTTTGAAATTTTGTTACAAGAAGTTATTTATGGAAATAGTTCTCACTAAGCCTGTCAGCTTATGCTCCCATAGATATCTTTTGTAGTTCCTTTATCGGTGGTTGAGGCATGAGACCTTGCAGTCAGGTAATTTCCTTTTTGGATAAGGAAATTTTAGATGAAGTTAGTATTAGAAATGATGTACAAATATTCTTGTAATAGATTAGTGAATTAGGGAAATGTCCCTAAGTTTGTAAAAGAGCATTGTTATAAGTAAATTGAATATTATGAATCCTCTTTTCTTAATATATTTATTATAACTCTTAAGCTCATAATTCCATGATATCCTCTAAATTTGTGAGAGTACGCCTTACACTTGTATCAAAGCTTTAAGAGTGGCAAGGTTATCATACTTAAGCTTTAATATGAGTGTGGCGAACTGTTGCGTTTAGGGTACCCCTTGGGGCGTGACAATATTTGGTGAAAGAGTACCTATAAGAGCTGCAAATAGAATTTTGTCTTGTCTTAGCCATGTTTGATATGCTAGATTGGGAGTGATTGTGTTATTAACTGTGATAGTGGTTGTTAGAGAAGGATGAGAACCATCAATGAACTTTTGCAGGTCATAGACGATTAGAATCGCTTCCATTTAGGTTTTCCAAGAGAGATAGTTTGTAGAGGTGAGTTTGATTGAGTTGTGAATTGTGATCATAATTAATGGATTTGGAAGTTCTTTAGTGTTTGAAATAATAATGGGAGAGCTCTTGTTTGCCCTTGGGAAGAAAAGAAAAAGGTTAGCATGGACTAAGAACCTATGATGGAAATTTTTACAGAACATGGCCAAGACTTTGATACCATGAAGAAGATATAAGAAGAGAACAATTTCTAGAAAAGGTTTTTCTATTTTCAATATCTTGTTTGTACATACATAGATATATATATATATATATATATATATACTGTTAGAATATCTCTCTTACCACTATATTAATTACATTATTTAACTCTATATTAATTACATTATTTGACTATATTAATTACATTGTTTGAGTAGTCTTATCATATAGAACCGTTATAAAGTAGGGCAATTGTATATTGTACATAACGCATATCACTTAGATATATATAACTTATGATATATGTGACATAACATATATATAACAAATATTTATTATGTTTGTGTGTGTGTGTGTGTATACTTATTTGTACATTTATATGATATATAAGTTGTAATGTCCTAATCTAAAGGCATTACAACCTATCACGTATCTTACTTAATAAGGATATGCTAAGGCTATTTAACTACTAATCCACAAATAAATATATTGTTGGGGTTATAGATCAAACTCATATGGATCTATAACTAAAGAGAGCTTAAATATATGTCAGATATATATTTAAAAGATTTTAAAATCAAAGTAGGAATGGACCAGCATGCTTTGAATAGGGAGATCCTAACTATATGGTTATATATATTTAGAGGACATTCAAATCAAGGGTATCCTAAGTATAGGAAATATACTTAGTGGGCTTGAGCTCGACTCAATTAGGCTTGGTTATTCTGATCAAAATTAATTATATTAAAATATTAGTTTAGATTTGGGAATATAAAAGGGTTTTTAGTTGACTTAGTCTTAATAAAATAAATGTAGACAATTAAATATATATATTTTTCAAAAAGCAAGGAATGAAAATAAATTTTAAAAATGGATAAAACACAAGTTTCATAATTTTTTTTTTTATAAAAATCTAAAAGGTTCGATTAGGCTTGCGAGGTACTGAATCAAGTATTTTAAAACTCAAACTCGAATTCGAAAGTTACTCGAGGAGCTTGAACTTGAACTTGACTCGATTAAGCTATCAACGAATTGAACTTGAGTAATTCGTGAGTAGGCTCGATTTATTAACACCTCTACTTTTTTCATAAAATATGGATGAATAAATCAAATTAATAGAAACCCATAGAAAAAAAAAAAAAGGAATTCATAAAAGTAAAAGCTAGAAATTCCTTTTTTTTTTTTTTTTTTTCCTTTTCACTTTCCCTTCTTTCTTCCTTCTTCCTTCTTCTTGTGACATATATTACAATATGAAATGAGATTAAAATCCACTTTCATACGGTTCATAAAAGTTTGGTGCTTGCTTCCTGATCAATGATGACTTCATCCTTGATTTACTTTAGCTTATAAACTTCAATTACCGCCTTAACTTAAATTTTGTACATATAGAGTTATGAGAAAATAACTCCATAATCTAGGATAAACAATTACTGTTTTATTTCTTAATATTTTATGCGTGATTTCACTAATTACATGCACGCAGATAAGAAATTAATGTAAAATTATATAAGCTTGTTTTAACACATTAAATATATGCATATAATTAGTAAGAAGTAACGACACCATAAAAACAAAATGTTAAAATAAGAAATATTTATCTCATAATCTATATTGAACCTGCCCCCATAATTATTCGAAGTATTACTTATGCTGGATCTCAGGATTCTCTATCCCAATTATATATCAAAAGTCATAAGGCAAAGTATCTATTTTTTATCTGTATCTGATTTATGTTTATATCTTATATGTATAATTTATTTATAAGTAAATTTATGTTTATATCTTATATGTATAATTTATTTATAAGTAAATAAATATATCTGTTTTTTATCTAGATTTGTTTCTAGACAACAATCTGATTTAAACAAACATCAAACCGATGTCAAACTGACGACATACCAATATACCTTACAGTTATAAGTAACTTATTTTATTTATTTTTGCAGTATTTAATTATGCTAAAGAAGAACATAATGTAATAGAGGTCGATGGAAACGATTTCAACCACTGCACGACATCTTCAGCATTACGAGCATATCAGAGTGGACATGACGTTGTCACTTTGACAGAACCTGGACTCAAATTTTTCATATGTACATATCATTGTGAATACTTTGACCAAAAGATTGCGATCGACGTCATATGAAGCAAAGTACAATCATGGTGCTTGGTGATATTAGAAGCGGCGAGCTTAATCCAGAACCAAAACCATCGCTATTTCTTTTGTTTTATGGAGTTGTGATAATTTTTGTAAACACATGATAACTTGTTATATCATGTATGCCTCGTTACTGCTTGGGAATGGGGTTGTGGAATTAAAATTTAGTGCCAAGTTGCTCAACTAATAATAATAATCTCGACTGTATACATATGGACTCGGCTTCTAAGATCGTGTGTTGAAGTTGAAGCTTTAATATCATTTAATCCTCTATGATTGTTCGGCCCAAAGGACGAAACGCGTGTTTATGGTCCCGGTTTTGTGAAATTAGGATGATACACAAACAATGGAAATTCTTGAAGAAATCTGTTACAAGTTTGTGAAGTTGGACAATTCTTTGACATTTGAAACACAGAGCAGGATAATGTGCAAATGATCCTGAAGGAGTGCAAATTTCCTTTTTAATCTTTAATCTATCTATGCATCTCTCTTGTATTTATAAGCTTTGTTTTAACCACATTTAAAAGTTTGATTAATTTATCTATGATCTTTAAATATTGAAAATAACCCTTTCAAATCTCAATAAAATATAACCCTATTTATATTTATTAATGTGTGTTTTAGCATTCCTCAAACTTTGACCTTGGTACATTTTTTAATAGAAAAAGTAAATATCCTTTTGTTGTCATTTTATAAAAGTTCAAGACTTTATAAGTTAGAATATATTTATGCGAAGTGAAAGTTTAAACGAGTTATTTGTAGATTAAAGAAAAAGAAAGAAAAAAAAAAAAAGAAATGGCAGAGTTAGTAATTTGGAAATTTTGAGACATAAATTTTATCTCCAATAATAATTTTACAAACTCCCTAAAACCGTCTAACTTAATGATGTCACTAAAAATATCACAAAAAGAGAAAGATACTAATTAGGTAACATATTAAATCTATATGTTGTAAAATTCTAATAAGAAGAGAGAGAGAATTTGGGTGTAATTGCACATATACTTTTACGAACTTCTAGTAATTAATATAATAAGTATTTTAATGATTCAATTATAATTGAATCATAATAAAATGAATCTTTAAATAATGTACAAAACCAACCTCCTAAAATATCTAAATCATAAAATATCTTTAAAACTATAGTCATGTGTGATATAAACCTCTTATTTTGTTAGGCCTTGCAAAATATCTCAATTGCAATTATCAGTTATAAGTAGTGTTATGAGATCCAGGTTCATCCAATCGATTCAACTTAGTTGAACTATACTTGGCCTTATAGACAGGCTTATATGACCTTTGTTTCACCCATTAATTTTTTACTCTCTAGCATGTCTAGATCAACTCCCTGAACTCGGTCTGACAACATTGGTTATAAATAACAGTTTAGTAATTATTTGCACATGACAAAAAAAAAAAAAAAAACCCAAAATCATGAAATCTTTTTAGGAAATTACTATTGATGTTGGATATATTTCTTTTCGACTAATGAACTATTCATATATTAGAGTAGAATGGATAAGAATAGAAAATATCTGTCAAAGGAATATGTATTGTCATAACAGGCTAGAAATTGATCTTCCAGCATATATTATTAGGGAATGCTTATCTCAACGGTTACTACGCCTATTAATTACTGTATAAGGTTAAGAATATAAACAAAAATAGTAATATGTACCTATTTGGTCAATTCCAAATATATTCAAAAGTTATATAAATATATTATTTATACATTTATATATAAATAATATATATATGATGGCCAAAAAATATAATCTATATACTCTAAATAAGTTATATATATATATATAACCTATAATGTATAACACATATAAATATTATTCGAATTTTATCTAATATAGTTTCAAGTCTTGCTGTCCTGAATAGTAAGTAAAAGTAAAGGCTATGAGCCCATTAAACTACAGGCCACATTTACTGTATTGCATCATTATAATAAAAAAAATCATCAAACCTGGCGCCCCCACGCCGCCCCAAACAACCCCAGCACCATTCATCTCTATTAGATACTCCTTAGTCTTTAATACCTTGGGATTTTTTTTTTTTCCTTCTCTTTTTTCACCAAAACAAGCAGTTTGAATGGATTCTTTTAGATTTAAAGTTTAAATTACATTGGTAGGCAATTTCTAAAATTGATTGTTTACTTTCCAAATCTTTTTTTTTTTCTATTAAAAACAAATAATTGTTCATATATGAATTTATTTGAATTCAATGCTTAAATTAACTTACCATATTTATAACTTATTTTGAAAATATAAATACTCTACTTAACTCGTTGGAATAAACAAAATACATGTAACCTTTTATTGATTCTTTCTCTCCTTTTTATTTCATTTTATATAGATCAATCAAATACAGGTAGGTGCCATATCACGTTGCATGTGCAAATTTAAGTACATGAAATTACAAAAAATTATTCATAAAAGAGAAAAAGAATCTTAAATCTTATATCATAAAAGATTAAAATGTTTGACCGTAAGTGTTATACTATGGATATGAAAAATAATGGTGAAGAGACGTAAAGCACACACAGATTTACATAAAAAACCCTTAATGGGAAATAGCACAGACAGAGTAGAGAGAATTCACTATATGTTGAAAAAGAAGTACAATGATGTGTATATAAGATGATCTGATAATTTCATAACCTTAACAAAGCACATATATAGATGTGTATGTATGTAAGCTGGCTCAAAGACTAGTAACCTATATCCGTTAGCATCAGGGCCGACACAAAAGTCGACAGCGTACAGGGATAGGCCGGCGGCATAAGTGTCGGTCTAGCTTAAACCTTAGCTATAGAAATTAATTTAAAGCTGCCTCAAGGTCAGCAGTGTACTAGTCAAGGCTGGCGACCTTGACTCCAAAACTGGCGGCTTATACTGGATTCGGGTCACACATCCAATAATATCCACCTTAACAAGAATTCAAGAGCAAAAACATAAACCGCAAAATTCAACATAAAAAACAAAACATTCTCCATCTCTTCCACAAAACCAAAAGAGCATAATCAACAGCGAACACTAACCAAGTCCAAGAGTACTCAAATTTTGCTATAGGAAGTGACTTAGTACTCATATTAGCAGGATTATCTTGAGTATCGACTTTGCTTACAGCAACATCACCTAACATCGCGAACAAAGTGATACCAGATATCAATGTGCTTCATTCTCTCATGAAACATATGATCTTTTGTGAGATAGATTACACTTTAATTGTCATAATAAACTACAGTAGTCTTCAAGTCATCACTGAGTTCAATCCTTTTAACCAAATAACTTCTTTACAGGCATCAATAATAACCATATACTCTTCTTCAATAATAGATAAAGCAACTATAGCTTGCAAAGTAGCTTTCCAACTAATACCACACCCCCCAATAGTAAAGGTATACCCTATGAGATATCTTCTTTTATCTAGGTCTCCAGTGAAATCAGAATCAACAAATCCAATAATTACATCTCTAGTTCTACCAAATTATAAATAAACATTAGTAGTACATCTTAAGTATATGAAAATCCACTAAACTGTTTCAATGTTCCTTACCAGGTTTTGTCATATATTTGTTGACTACATATGAAAAATCTGGACGTGTACAAACATAGCATACATAAGAGAACTTACAGTACTAAAATGTGGAATCTTTGACATATAGTCAACCTCATCATCTGATTATGGTGACAAAGCAAATGAAAGTCTGAAATGAGCTGCTAGAGGAGTACTAACAGGCTTATCATTTTTCATATTAAATCTGCAAAGAATTTTCTTAATGTACCCCTTTTAGATGTAATATACTTGCTTTTCTATCTTTTAAAATCTCTATCCTAAGTATCATCTTTATTGCTCTCAAGTCTTTCATCTCAAACTCTCTGCTCAATTGGACTTTAACTTTTCTTATCTCTCCTTTATCCTTGGTTGTTATCAACATATCATTAATGTACAAGAGTAAGTACACAAATGACCTATCACTACACTTCTTGATGTAAACACAATTATCAAAATTGCTTCTCCTGAAATCATGAGTAGTCATGAATGAGTCAAACCTCTTGTATCATTGTCTATGTGATTGCTTTAAACCATAAAGGGACTTTTTCAACAAGCAATTATAGTTCCCCTTTTTTGAGACTACAAAACCCTCTGGTTGTTGCATGTAGATGTCTTCCTCAACTTCTCAATGTAAGAAGGCTTTCTTCACATCTAACTATTCAAGCTCAAGATTGTGCATAGGCACAATACCAAACAAGGCTCGAATCAAGCTACACTTTACAACTGGAGAAAATACATTTGTAAAATATACACTTGGTACCTGATTATAGCCTTTTGCAACTAGTTTTTATTTATATCTGGATTCTTCAACTTTTGGTGTTCCTTCTTTCTTCTTGAATACCAATTTGCAACAAATAGTCTTCTTTCCCTTAAGAATCTTCTCTAAATCCCATGTACCATTCTTATGAAGGGATTCCATCACCTCCTACATAGCAATGATCCACATACCAGAATCATCACAACTAATTGCCTCCAAGTAAGTAGATGGCTCTATATTGGAATTATTGTTATATGCTACATTTAAAGCATAAATAATAAGATCAACCTCAGCATATCTGTAAGGACCTGACCCACTAAATCCCGAGATTTAGTGTATCGAGTCCCCAACCACATATAACATTTTCACATTATATGTACGATTGTCCTAAAACTAACAGTTTATGAAAATTATTTGATTAAATCTAACAACACTTTATAAACAATTTTTAGACAAAAGAAGATTACTAATAAAAGCAATCCATACATATATGCATTATATGTACAAAGATTACTGTCAATATAAGACACTACAAAATTACAAGTTGTTCTTGATGCAAAAAGATAAATTAAAGAAACTTTAAAGTCTTTTACAACTTAGGCTTATTTAACAAGCCTTATATATAGAGAAATATGTTTTAAACAAAAGCTTCTCCTAAAAAAAAAAAAAAAGCATTTGAGTCATATTCGTCTCACTCATCCATGAACCTCTCTAAATCTGACCCGTATCCCAAATCATCATATAATTCATCTTCAATACCTACAATGTAGCAAAAGTGAGCCACAAGCCCAGTACGCAATAACCAATACAAAAACTAATTGTCAAGCGAATTTAATTATGATGAAATGCATCAACGATTAAGTCATTATCTTGTTAATTTTTTTTTTTTAACAAAACAATAGTACGGTATTCAAACCCCGGAATCATGCTCTGGGAATTTAGGGGTCCTGAGTAACAGCAGCTGCTCAGGGGGTTGATATAAGCAGTCCGAACACTTATATCTCTTATATCTATTCCATAAAGAAATAGTTTCATTTAAGGCTCCAAAGTCGTTACCTGACTCTATTTAAACTCAATCCACAACATGAATCTAGTTCACAAGTCACCATAAACTTTGAACTCAACCATGGCATTTCCTCCTAAGTTTAAGCAAACGATACTCAGATACTAATCTCCCCATCAGCTATCCGCTTAACCATAAACGAATCGTTATTGCACTATAGCATACCATTGCATCATGATAAAGTCATTACATCATGATTTAGGTTAAAGCGCCTAACTAGCATGTCATTGCATCATGACAAGTTTGCTGCTCCTTGGACCAGATTAAACAACGTAATAGATACTCAGTTCATCAAAGTGTTAAGTCGAATTTAATTAAGTCAAATTTAGTAATGCCTACTCCTAGCATACAACAAGCAAGCTACTGCGTACCTGTACCCAATAGGGTATCACTATATCTACTAAGAGGGGAACCAACTGAAGAACTTTTAACTGAAATGAGAAATATCAAAACAAATCAATTAATCAAACATAGAACATACATACAACACACATTTCTAAATTAACTATACAAGGAGATTCAATGAATCCAACTTATAGCTTTAACACTTAATTCATACATAAAACATGCTTATATAACTTATAGATTCATTAGAAGACAATATATGAAGCAAAGAAGGACAATTGAATAAGGTTGAAATTGTAAAAACTCAGGGGATACGCTGGCAGTTTACACTTGCAAATTTGAGTTGAATGCCGATAGCGTTGGAATCATACGCCTGCGGTGTTAAGGCTGGTGTTAAGAAAATCAGTTCTATTCGCATTCAATACAGATAAAAGGTGGCGGCATTGAAGCCTAGTGGCCGACGTAGGATTTGAAAAAAATTGAATGCTGGCCAATTTCTTCACAAATGACTGTAGCGTTACAAGCAGCGTTAAAAAAATCGGCTCTGATCACACTCAACACCGCTTCTACGCCAGTGACATTGAAGTACTAGATGCCGATGCAAACACAATACAGACCTGTTCGAAAAGTTTTATATTTCCCCTGTTTTGCACTTTGAAAAATTGTAGTCTAAGGTACCTTTAATCCATCTTCAAACACATATCTAGCTTCATATACTATCTTCTATCTATATTAACTACTCCTAGCAACATTGAACATCATTTTGACACATAAAACTACTTCGTTTATCTCAAATCCTCTCCTACTCTTCATCTTAAACTTAACTACTCAAAATCAACTTCAATCTTCACCAATACTTCTCACTACTTCCATAAACACATATAACAAATTCATACAATAACAAAACACAATTCAACATTTATTAGTACATAAAACAATTCAAACTCATATTACATTAAAACTCATTTTAACATGGATTCTATATCTACATCATAAGAAAGAACAAACAAAGAGTTTATAACTTGTATTAACTTACATGAAGAAGCTTTGGCTTGGAGAAAATTGTTGAATCCAAAAGCTTGTTCTTACTAAGGTTTGGAACTTATGGTTTCAAGAAAGAAGAACAAAAGAAAGAAAAGAAGAGTGAAAATTCGGATGGATTTTGTTGGCTGCCAAAAGAAGGTTTATTTGATCAAATTATGGGTTCATATTTATCCTAAACTTTGACTTTTGGGTACATAATGGGTTAGGCTTAATTTGGCTTAATTTGGCTTAATTTGGGGCTAATTTGGACTTAATTTGAGCTTGAAAATGAGCTTAACTTATTGTAAAATTATGCTAACAAATTTTTAGACATTTCAAAAGTTGTTTTGATAATTTTAAACATAATACATATATATTAATTCATAAGAGATACAAACATTAATTATACTATACACACATTAATATACATAAAACAATAGCATTAATCTCATCACACATATACATATACATCAATAATTTAAATTAATAAACATAGTATTAATTCATAACATGCTACTTGCATACTTTTTATACTAACAAGAATTTACACATTGTATATCAAACTTATTTCTATACATTCATTTTCATATATCAAATTCACTTCAAAATTAATATTTAGAACTAATATTATATTTACATGAAAATTAAATTATTAAATAAATTAGGTTATTTCATTCTTCCCTCCTTCAAGAAGTTTCATCCTCGAAACGTAACTTACCTCAAGTCTCAAAAAGTTCAGGGTACTTCTGTCTTATCACACTTTCTACTTCCCAAATCGCTTCTCTCTCAGATTGATTGCTCCATTGGACTTTTACCATCGATATCACTTTGTTTCTCAATTCTTTGTCTATTTTGCCTACGATTCTAATCGGTTCCTCTTCAGTAGTCAAATTTTAGTAATATCTCTGGTTGATTTGTATCTAATATAGCATCGGGATCAGATATGCATTTTCTAAGCTGAGACACATGAAAGACGTCATGAACACCCATTAGACTTGGTAGTAAAGCTAATCTGTAAGCTGCTGGTTCTATTCATTCCAGAACTTCATATAGTCCAATATATCTTAGGTTTAATTTGCTCTTTACTCCAAATCTGAACACTCCTTTTGTCGATGATATCTTAAGAAGTACATGATCTCCAAGTTCGAACTCTAAAGGTCTTCTTCTCAAGTCGGCATAACTTTTATAACTATCTTAAGCTGCTTTTAATCTTTGTTTGATCATTTGAACTTTATCAATTGCTTGTTGTATCAGATCAGGACTAATTAATGCTCTCTTGCCTACTTCGTCCCAATGCAAAGGATATCTACATTTTCTCCCATATAAAGCTTCATATGGAGCCATTTGAATCACTGTCTGATAGCTATTATTTTATGCAAACTCAACTAGAGGTAAGTGTTCATCCCAATTGCTTCCAAAATCTAAGGCACAAGCTCTAAGCATATCTTCAAGAATCAGTATTGTCCTTTCCGATTGACCGTCGGTTTGTGGATGGAATGTCGTACTAAACTATAACTTCGTTCCAAGAGCTTCATGACGACTTCTCCAAAATCGACTGACAAATCTCGTATCCCAGTCAGAAGTGATGGTTACCGATATACCGTGTAACCACACTATCTCTTGGATATAAATATGAGTCAAATTTTCGAGTGAACACCCAACTCTTAGTGGAATAAAATGTGACGATTTCATTAACCAATCTAAATGATCCAAACCATCTCATTCTTGGCTACTGTCTTTGGTAAAAATGTCACAAAATCCATAGTTATCTCATCCCACTTCCATTCTGGAATCCTAAATGGTTGCAATTCTCCTCTAAGTCGTTGATGCTCAATCTTCACTTGTTGACATACTAAACATTTAGAAACAAATCTTGCAATATCCTTCTTCATTCCTTCCCACCAAAAATGTTGCTTCAAGTCTTGATATATCTTTGTGTTTTCAGGTTGAATCGAATATGAAGAGGAATGAGCTTCTTTCATAATTTGTTTTCTCAATTCACAGATCTCTGGTACATAAATTTTATCCTTGAACCTTATAACACCTTCATAATCAATTCTCATATATTGTCTCTTTCCTTTACTTATTTCACTTCTCAATCTTTGGCTTTCTCACTCTTCTTTTTGTCCTTGCTTGATTTGATCAAAGATCGTTGGTTGTACAGTTAAGCTCATTAACAATACTTCATCTTTTTCCAATGTTATTTCAATATTCATTCTCTGAAGGTCTTCTTGCAACTTTTTTTAGCTTGTGATCGTAGTCACTATATTTAGCTGTTTCTTTCTACTCAATGCATCAGCCACCACATTAGCTTTCCCCGGGTGGTACATAATTTCAACCTCGTAATCCTTGATTAACTCCAACCATCTTCGCTACCATATATTCAATTCTTTTTAGGTGAAAATGTATTTCAAAATCTTGTGATCGGTGAATATCTTACACCTTTCACCAAACAAGTAATGTCTCCAAAGCTTTAATGCCAATAACACTATAACAAGTTCCAGATCATGAACCGCATAATTTCTTTCGTGAGGCTTCAATTGTTTGGAGGCATAAGCTATTACTTGCTCATCTTGCATCAGAATGCATCCCGGTCCTTGAAGTGAGGCATTACTATAAATTACAAATTCCTTTCCACTAACTGGAAGTGCTAAAATCAGTGCATAAATTAACTGCTCCTTTAACTCCTAAAAACTTCGACCACAATCTTCACCCCATTCAAACTTCACATATTTCCTTGTCAACTTGGTTAATGGCGAAGCAATTTTGGAAAATCCTTCGACAAATCTTCTATAATAACTTGCCAAACCTAGAAAACTTCGTACTTCTGTAACATTTGTAGGTTGTGGCCACTTTAAAACTGCTTTAATCTTCTCGGGATCAATAAATATTCCTTCTTTGGTAATAATATGACCTAGGAAAGCAACTTCCTTCAACCAAAATTTGCACTTACTAAATTTTGCATAAAGCTTCTGTTCTCTTAACCTTTGTAAGACAATTTTCAAATGCTTCTCATGTTCTTCCTCATCCTTTGAATACACTAATATGTCATCAATGAAAACGATTACAAACTGATCCAGATAATCTTTGAATACCCTATTCATTATATCCATAAAGGCTGCTGGAGCATTTGTTAAACCAAAAGGCATAACCATAAACTCAAAATGTCCGTATTTTGTTTGGAAAGCTATCTTCGAAATTTCTTGTGGCTTAATTCTAAGTTGATGGTATCCGGATCTTAAATCTATTTTGGAAAATAATGCAGCATCTCTCAATTAATCAAATAAATCGTCAATTCGGGGAAGAGGGTACTTGCTCTTGATCGTAACTTGATTTAGCTCTCTATAGTCCACACACACAATCTTAAGCTTCCATCCTTCTTCTTCACCAATAGCATAGGAGCACCTCAAGGTGAGATACTCGAATGTATAAATCCCAATTTTTGCCATTCTTCTAACTGACTTTTCAACACTTTCAATTCTATAGGAGCCATTCTATATGGAGCTTTAGATATTGGTGATGTCCCTGGTACCAAGTCAATGCCAAACTCAATCTCTCTATCAGGTGGTAGACTTAGTAATTCTTCAGGAAAAACATCAATAAATTCTTTCACTACTAGCTCCGTATCAACTCTGAGCTCTTCACTACCAATCTCCATTCCCACATTATTCTCCCACAACTCTATATATACATGCTCTTAGGTCTCTTCATCTCTAAAACATACCACAATTTGCCATTCTCCAGCTCAAAACTCATCTCCGCCTTACTACAATCTATTGTAGCTTTATAAATGTTTAATCAATTCATTCCAAGGGCACAACTAACATATCTATAGTCATGCTTTTATTAGAAATCACAACATCAACATTTCTACAAACACATGTTTCTTTCGATTGCATACCAAAAGGAGTATTAATGTTTATGATTCTATCATACAACACTTCAGAAGACAAATCACACTCATTCACCAAACTTTCAGCAATACATGCATGAGTAGCACTAGTATCAATCAAAGTGTATGCAGGATGATTTGCAATCTGTATAGTACCTGCTAGTGTATCAATTGCAGGAGCTCTCTCACACTGTTTCAAAGCACACTCGAGTCGCTGACATTCCTTTTCCAAAATTTGGTCCATCATTCTTAGTTTTTTCTTTACAATTAGTTACATGATGTCCTCTCTGCTGACAGTGAGCATAGAAAATAGGCTTCAATTTAGGATCAGGACACTCATAAGCTTTAAGACCTACTTTCCCACATGCAAAGCGTGCTCCAGGAGTCCATTTACATTGAACTGATTCATGGGGCCCAAAACATATAGGGCACCTCTTATCATATGGAATGGAAGAAATAGGAGTCTTTTTCACTTGTCCAAAATTTGGTTTCTTCCCCATAAATGGTCCGCTTACCTTTATTAACATTGCCAAATCTTGAACAAGGAGTATATGAGGTAACTGATCTCTTGCCCATAAATATAGCACGTCTATCTCTCTGGGCTTTATTCTCATTTATAATTTGTCCCACTAACTTCGCTTTGATTATCGCTTGAAACAGTGTCGATAACTGAAACTTCTTGACCCCACTCTTGATTTCCATGTTCAAGCCATCTTGGAACTTTTGAACCTTCATACTCTCATCATTGTAATTTGTGCCAGCAAATCTAAGCAACCTATAATACTCTGTATGATATTCTTAAACAGTTTTATTTCCTTGCCTCAAATTCAGCCAATTCAATATCATTTGCTCTTTCACTGTAGATGGAATGTACTGCAAGAAAAAGGCTTCCTTGAATCGGTTCCATGGTATTGGTCTTGCATATCCTTCACTATCCAATCTCTACCAATTATATGCATCTCTTTTCAGCATATATATCGCCAAATCAACTTTCCTATGCTTGGGTACTTCACAAGCTGCAAATGCTTTTTCAAGCTCTACTCTCCAGCCTTCTGTTCTAGACCGTCCAAAGCAGTTATATCAAAATCAGGTACCAATCTAATAAAGTCATGCAACTTGACTTGATCATTCCGGTCTTCCACTTATACATGTTGTTCTTGTCTCACTGTTGGTGGATTATATTGTTGCATAAATTGTTATTGTTGTTGTTGTTGATACATCATTTGTCGATACTGTTGAACAATTGCAAACATATCTCGAAACATAGTAAACACGTTATTCGAATCTCTCGTAGGCATCTGAGGCATAGCTGGATATGCAAGCATTTGAGGAGGCTATGGATTTGGTGCAGTAGAAGCCGAAGCTAGTGATGGAGTCGAAGTAGAAGCTGGAATACTAGCTGACGCAGAAGCTGGGATAGTAAGGAGGTAGCATATCCTCTCTTTCCGAAGACTGTTGAGTCACTCTCCTTAACCTATCCATCTTTAAACAAACATACAACATATATGACATATAATAATTTTATAATGTCAAATCAACATCAAAATAATAAATGAATAAAACAAATATCCAAACAAAACACACAATTCAAGCAAGTCCTATACTCATCCGACTAAACTCACCACATCTAAGGTCAAGTCATTCCTATTTAACCAAACAATTTCATAAACGTGGCTCTGATACCATATGTAAGGACTCGACCTACTAAATCCCGAGATTTAGTGTACCGAGTCCCTAACCACATATAACATTTTCACATTATATGTAAGGTTGTCCTAAAACTAACAATTTATGAAAATTGTTTGATTAAATCTACCAACACTTTATAAACAATTTTTAGACAAAAGAAGATTGCTAATAAAAGCAATCCATACATATATACATTATATGTACAAAGATTAGTGTCAATATAAGACACTACAAAATTACAAGTTGTTCTTGATACAAAAAATAAATTAAAAAGACTTCAAAGTCATTTACAACTTAGACTTATTTAACAAGCCTCATATATAGAGAAATATGTTTTAAACAAAATCATCTCCCAAAAAAAAAAAAAAAAAAAAAAAAAAACCTGGGGCATTTGAGTCATACTCGTCCTACTCATCCATGAACCCCTCTAAATCTGACCCGTATCCTGGATCATCATATAATTCATCTTCAATACTTGCAATGTAGCAAAAGTGAGCTAAAAGCCCAGTACGTAATAACCAATATAAAAACGAATTGTCAAGCAAATTTAATTATAATGAAATGCATCAACGATTAAGTCATTGCCTTGCTAAGTTTTTTTTTTAACAAAACAACAGCAGGGTATTCAATCCCCAGAATCATGCTCTAGGAATTTATAGGTTCGAGTGACAGCAACTGCTCGGGGGGTTGATATAAGCAGTCCGAATACTTATATCTCCTATATCTATTCCACAAAGAAATAGCTTCATTTAGGGCTCCAAAGCCGTTGCCCAACTCTACTTAAACTCAGTCCACAACATGAATTTAGTTCACAAGTCTCCATAAACTTTGAACTAGACCATGGCATTTTCACTACAAGAAAATAAGCCTTTAGAGACAGAAAATCTGCGACAAAAATTTGAAAATGTAGTTATAATTTTACAAACAAAATCTGCGACGATGGTTTTTGCGACAGAAATTTACGTTTAGAGACAAAATTTTGTCTCTAAAGCCCAATTTTCTTGTAGTGTTTCTCTAAGTTTAAGCAAATGTTACTTAGATACTAATCTCCTCATCAGCTATCTACTTAACCATAAACGAATCGCTATTGCATCATAACATACCATTGCATCATGGTAAAGTCATTACATCATGACTTAGGTTAAAGTGCCTAACTAACATGTCATTGCATCATAACAGGTTTGCTGCTCCTCAGACCAGATTAAACAACGTAATAGACACTCAGTTCATCAAAGTATTAAGTCGAATTTAATTAAGTCAAATTTAGTAATGCCTATTCTTAGCATACAACAAGCAAGCTACAACGTACATGTACCCAATAGGGTATCACTATATCCACTCAGAGGGAAACCAACTGAAGAACTATTAACTAAAATAAGAAATATCAAAACAAATCAATTAATCGAATGTAGAACATACATACAATACATAATTCTAAATTAACTATACAAACAGATTCAATCAACCCAACTTATAGCTATAACACTTAATTCATACATAAAATATGCTTATATAACTTATAAATTCATTAGAAGATCATACATGAAGCAAATAAGGACGATTGAAGAAGGTTAAAATTGTTAAAAGTCAAGGGATACGCTGGCAGTTTTACATCCGCAAATTTGAGTTGAACACCGACAATGTTGGAATCATACGTCGGCGGCGTTAAGGCTAATGTTAAGAAAATCAATTCTGTTCGCATTCAACACCGATAAAAAGGTCGGCGACGTTGAAGCCCAATGGCCAGCATAGGATTTGAAAAACATTGAACGCTGGCTAATTTCTTCAAAAATGACTGCAGCATCACAAGCAGCGTTAAAAAAATCGATTCTGATCACATTCAACACCGCCTCTATGCCAGTGGTGTTGAAGTACTAGATGCCAACGTAAACGCGAAACAGACTTGTTCAAAAAGTTTATATTTCTCCTGTTTTGTACTTTGAAAAATTATAGTCTAAGTTACCTTTAATCCATCTTCAAACACATATCTAGCTTCATATACTATCTTCTATCTATATTAACTACTCCTAGCAACATTGAACATCATTTTGACACATAAAACTACTTCATTTATCTCAAATCCTCTCCTACTCTTTATCTTGAACTTAACTACTTAAAATCAACTTCAATCTTCACCAATACTTCTCACTACTTCCATAACACATATAACAAATTCATACAATAACAAAACACTATTCTACATTTATTAGTAAGTAAAACCATTCAAACTCATATGACATTAAAACTCATTTTAACATAGATTTTATATCTACATCACAAGAAGGAGCAAACAAAGAGTTTATAACTTGTTTTAACTTACATGAAGAGGCTTTAGCTTGAAGAAAATTGTTTAATCTAAGAGCTTGTTCTTGCTAAGGTTTGAACTTATGGTTTGAAGAAAGAAGAACAAAAGAAAGGAAAGAAGAGTGAAAATGGATGGATTTTGTTGGCTGCCAAAAGAAGGTTTATTTGATAAATTATGACTCATATTTATCCTAAACTTTGACTTTTGGGTACATAATGGGTTAGGCTTAATTGGCTAATTTAGGACTTAATTTGAGCTTGAAAATGGGCTTAACTTATTGTAAAATTCTGCTAACAAATTTTTAGATATTTCAAAAGTTGTTTTGATAATTTTAAACCTAATACATATATATTAATTCATAATAGACACAAACATTAATTATATACACACATTAATATACATAAAACAATAGCATTAATCTCATCACACATATACACATGCATCAATAATTTATATTAATAAACATAGTATTAATTCATAACATGCTACTAACACACTTTTTATACTAACAAGAGTTTACACATTGTATATCAAACCTATTTCTATACATTCATTTTCATATATCAAATTCACTTCAAACTTAATATTTAGAACTAATATTATATTTACATGAAAATTAAATTATTAAATAAATTAGGTTATTTCAATATCTCTATAGAGGCCCAACTTCTCTCATAAGTCTGTTTTAGCAATAGAATACCGTTGCTGTGATGGTAGTGTAGAAACAGTACCACTCTGCTCTTCTATTCTAGGATGAGAAGTAGGCTTTGGTGTAGAACCTGAATCAATCTCAACTTCCACCTACATACTCGATTTTTGCCGGACTTTATCAAATGAAGTGCTAAAAAAAAAGTCATGTGACATAGCAATTTCATTAAAAATAACATCTCTACTAATAATGACTTTCTTTGATTCAGGACACCACAACTTATATCTCTCGATACTAGACTTATAACTAAGAATATGCACTTCAGAGATCTAGGCTCAAGCTTTCCATTATTAATAGGAGCATATGTCGGACATCCAAAAATCTTCAATTCATAATAATTAGTAGGAGTACTAGACCATACTTCTTGTGTAGTCTTCTTCTCAATAATAGTTGATGGAGACCTATTAATAAAAAAAACATACCGTAGAAGCTGCTTTACCCCAAAATGACTTCGCTAACAGAGCATTTGAAAGCATAAATCTAACTTTCTCCATAATAGTTATATTCATCAATTCTATCACCTCGTTTTATTACAGTGTACGAAGAACTATTAAATGCCTCACAATTCCCTTTGACTTGCATATAACATTAAATTCAATAGAACTCCAAACCATTATTAGTATAAAGATGTTTGACTTGTTTCCCTGTTTGTTTCTCAATCATTGTCTTCCACTCTTTAAATGTGGGTAGAACATCATTCTTCTATTTTAGAAAGAATATCTAGACTCTTCAAAAGAAATCATCAATGATCGTCAGTATATAAATATCAATTCTACTTGAAGGTACTCTAGATAGCCCCTAAGGATCTGAATGAATGGAATCAAGTGTACCCTTTGTGTTATGAATACCAGTAGTGAATTGGACTCTATTTTGCTTCCCAAAAATGCAGTATTCATAAAATTTCAGTTTGCTAATGCCTTGCCCATTAAGAAGTCCTCTTCTACTCAATTCAACTATACTGGCTTCACTCATATGCCCTACACGAATGTGTCAAACTCATATTGGCATTCTTTTTTCTGCCCCTTCATCACCATAAGGGAACCTTTACTGATCTTTAGAACTCCACCTTCACCAGTATACTTGTATCCTCACCAAGTGTCTAGACAACACCATCAAACATTTTAATTTTAATTATACCAATACCTGCAACCTTGCAAGTACATTATTTCCCATCAATATGGCACAATTAGAAACTTTTTCATATGTTGAAAATTAGTCCTGATTGGCACACATATGAAAAGGACAACCAAAATCAAGAATCCACTCTTGGCTTGTTTAAGGATCACCATTAAGCAATAAGAAGTTCTCCACCGCTGTGGTCTTCAGTACATCATCTTCAAAGGATTTTTCTAGTTATTTTCCCTTTTGATTTTCAATAGCTCTCTTGTTCTTTTCTGTAATTTATAACACTCTGACTTGATGTGCCCGTTCTTCTTACAATACCTGCAAATTTTATCCTTATTTGCATACTTTGATCAACCCTTTATATTACCACCAGAATACAATCTTGGATCCTTCCACGAGTAATAGAGACCCCTATTTGAGGCTTGATTTAACCAAGATCATTTACTTTTCAAAAGAACATATTATATCATAAACTTCATCCATGGAGACAGAATCACAACTATATAATATGGTGTCTTTAAAGGTATAATAAGAGGGAGGTAGAGAATACAATAAAATCAAAGCTAAATCCTCTTCATCATAATTAACTTCCAAAGTTTCCAAATTAGAAACAATTTCTTCAAAAGTAGTTAAGTGATCTTCTAGAGACTTACCTTCTATCAAATGATGATAATATAGTCGTTGCTTCAAATGGAATTTGCTGGTCAAATTTTTCTTCATATGAAACTGCTCCAATTTCAACCATAATTCAGCAGTAGTCTTTAACTTCAACATAACATGCAATACTTGATTTAACAAATGTAGATGAATTTGAAAAAGGGATTTTCAATACTTCATTGTTTTTCTTCTAGTGACCATGAGAAGGCATCTTCTCAAACTCTAACAACGCATCATCCAAATCATCTGCAAGAATTGCTCTCATCTTGACTACCATAATGAAAACCTGATGTTGTGATCCAATAGCGGAATATCATATTTCACAATTGCCATTATCTTGGACAAATCAAACCTAATACTCTTATACTAGTTTGTTATAATTAGGATATGAAAAATAATGGCAAAGAAACATAAAGCGCACACATAGATTTACATGGAAAACCACTGACGGAAAACCATGGGTAGAGAAGAGAGAATTCACTATATGTTGAAAAAAGTACAAAGATGTGTATACAAAATGATATGTTAATTTCGTAACCCTAACAAAACACATATATAGATATGTATGTGTATAAGCCATCTCAAAGGTCGACAACTTATATCCGTTAGCATCAAGGCCGGCATAAAGGTCAGTGATTTAGAGAGATAGGTCGGTGGTGCACGTGTTGGCCCAGCCGAGCCTAAACCTTAACTATGGAAATTATTTCAAAATTACATTAAGGCCGAAACCTTAACTCCAAAGCTGTTGGCTTATACTAGATTTGAATCACACGTCCAACAGTAAGAATTCTATCTTATGATGTTATATGAGACACACACTTTAGTGTTTTTAGTTTTTATATTTTTATTTTTCTCAATCCACAAGATCTTACCTTCCTATTTGAATAAAAATTGTTCTCTCTTCCTTTTTTTTTTTTTTTTTTTTTTTTTCTCTTTGTCGAAACCATGCATTAGAATTTAAAGTAAAAAAAAAGGAGATCATGCAATATATAGAACATTTTTATTGAAACCAAAAGTAACTTTTTTCAAGAGCTCGAATCACGAACTCATAAATAAATATCTCAAAATTTTTATCATTGAAATTTGAGATACTATATTTTACCATTATCATCATGTAGACAAAAATGCTAACATTATTGCCTCATATGCGACAATGTTAGAAATTTTTATTATATACAGTATATCATGTGGCCTTTTGCTCAAGACTTATCTTTTTATTGCATAATTTGTATCCATCATACGACATATTATTATAATGTGTTGTCTTTTCAATTTTTTTTTTTTTTTTCATGAATGTTTTTTCTCTTAATTCAATTTTTCATGGTTGTATTTTCGTGTTATTCCACAAACACATATCGACTTTTAGAAATACTATTAATCATAAATATTTTAATATTAATATTTCCAAATATCATCAAACACTAATTGCATTTTAATTTATAAAAAAAAGTCAGACTTTGATTTTTCTTTTTAAATTAATATGACATTATTAGGTTATACTTTCCTTCATATACTAATGCCAATAATTAATATATAATTCTAATGATATTGATGATCCTGTGTCGGTTCTTGATTATATTTTATATATGTTGTGACGCATATATATATATATATATATATAGTAATATACCATAAAGTCTATACAAACATATAACCTCCTTTTATGTATGTATAATAAACATATGTATCACATACATAACATATAAATGATATATATTATACACACATATATGTGTTAATGATATTGGTTATACATGTATAATATATATTTTAATTGTAAAAAGGGTTTTGTTTTTACGTGGATAATTTTTCAATTTATGATTCAATTAAGGAAATGATAATCACATTACTTGACACATTTTTATTTACTACAGAGTGGAATAAAAATTACCATCTTACAAGTGTAACAACTATTTTCCTGTATAAATGGAGTAAAAAAGCTTTCAGGAAAAAAAAATCTTTTAATTTCCTTATTCTAGAAAAGGTTATTCAGTTTTCTCTCTGTTATTTCAGGTAAACTGTCATAACTCTTAAGTGGATTTAGTACATGGTATGAGAATATAAATATATATAAATATTCAATAATTTAATTAAAACAAAAGGATCAGTTTAAAATTTGGCAAAAAATATAGAATAACTTTTGGATGAATATAAACAACATCTAAGGTGCTTATATTCGGCTACACCAAAAAGCAAATACAAAGAAGCTGCATTTTTTGTTGAAAACATCTAAAGTGATAATAAGACGGTAGATAATGCATTGAAATGTACATGCCTGCATCCCAACTTTTAGTTAGGAATACTTAGACAGGCTAATCTAATCCATCCTATAACAAACATATTTCTCCCTGATACCTCTCTCCCAACACTATATATACTTGCACTTTCCTTCTGAGGACATGCTACAAGAGAAACACATACAGAAAAGGGAACGAAAACAAAAGTCCCATAATGGATTCCAAAATGAGATATAACCTAGCTGGGATAGCTTTACTTTTGGTGTTATTGTTCCCTAATTATTTAACAAGTGCTGAGCAATACATGGTTGGCGACCAAGAAGGATGGAGCAGTGATGTAGATTATTACTCTTGGCTTGATGGAAAGACATTCTACGTTGGTGATGTCCTAGGTAAATGAATTTCATGTATAATGCCAGTAACTTCATGTTACTTAGGTCGTCCTTATCTTGGGCTATATAGTCTAGATAACCTATTTATAGATGTCCTTAGTAGGGGGAAAAAAAAACTAGGTTTTTAAATAAGTATTGATTCTTGGCTAAGAATGATCCATAGGTTTGACATTCATTATGACATTTATTACTCATAAAACTATTCCATTAACTTACATGTGGAAATAACTATTCTCAAACAATCGTCTTTAATAGTCTCACAGATAATTAAAGTTGGAATGTTCTTATATACTTAAAATGGGAAGTTTCTTAAGTTGTTGATATGTATCTTACTAAGTTGAATGGGGATAATAATAACTTCATTGAAACATGATAGTATTGCCAATCATTTTTAATGAAATTTATAGGAAAGTTGAACCTTAATTGGTCTTCATCTTCATGGGATTTTAGCAATAAAAAAACTACTAAAATTAGCGAAATATAATTAATTCAAATCTTGGTATACATTGCGGGGAAATGTTATACATTTCCGAAAACCTTTTTTCCGGTGTAAATAGCTTCCTTATTTTGATGTGGATGTCTTTTTTTTCTTTTCTTTTTTTTTTTTCCTTTTCCATGAAATCTTCTTTGGAAAACTCTCAAATTTTAAGATTAATAAATTTGCTTGCTAAGTGTTATGCAATTTTGATGGCACCATGAAACTTTCCATGGTGAATTTGCTATGCCATAGTAATGAGTGGAAAAGAGAAGCAACTCATCTAACTATGAGATTATCAACATATTATTTTGCATAGAAAAGTTTTTATGGTCCTATCATGTTTTTTTAATGGGATTGGTTCCAACAATTAATTAACGGTTCAACTTTATGCTCAATCGCACAATAAAATACTTAATATATCACTTATGATATCACAATGAAATACTTTGTACGACCCCATTAATGGGACTTTAAACTTTCTATTAGTTTTAACATTTTGGATTATTTCAGGAGGATCCTCGTTATTATAATTATAGTTATTATGTTTTCCTATCTCACTTAATTTCTTAACAATAAACACCCCAGATACTGCATCATTTGCTAAACGTAGCTTTAATTATACGACCTTGATTACATCCTTGATTTATGTTAGTTAACCAAGTTAAATTCCTAAAAATAACTTCTAAAATTCAACCACCATGGTAGCTTGATTTTGAGAATGATTTGGGTACATAGATCTATGAGAAAGTAGGTGCATGATCTATACTTATCCTGTGTTATTCATTGCCGATTTTAAGTATATACTTGGGCAATTTTACATCTTTTGGTTTTGTTTTATCTATTTTTACAGTGTTTAGTTATGTTCAAGGAGATCATAATGTCATAGAAGTCGATGAGAATGGCTACAATGGCTGCACCACATCTTCACAATTAGGAGCATACAGCAGTGGAAATGACGTTATAACTCTGACGAAATCTGGAACCAGATATTTCATATGTTCATATCATTGTGATTTCTCCGATCAAAAGATAATGGTGGTAGTCAATAAGGCAAAATAATCATGGTGCTTGGCAATGCATGAAGTGGCGAGTTTAATTTCAGACCCGAGCCTATTTAGTACCTTAAAATAATTCCTTGTTCCTTTCGTGCTCTGTTTTTTATTTTATGAAGTCGTAACTTTTATTAGTAATAAACTTGTTATGCATACCTTCATCTCCATTGCTTCTTGGGGATGTGGTGTGTTCTATGGATGTATGATGATATGAAGCAATTCCCACCAAGGAAGTTTGCTCGGTTCAATTATGTCTTGACATTGAATGTTTTTGTTTGAGCATGGCCCAAATACTATTATTTAAAATGTTTTTTTTTTTTTTTCCCTTTGGCAAAATACTAATACGTAATGCTTAAATAGGAAAGAAGAAGAAGAAGAAGAAGAAAAAAACGGGGCTTGTGCTTGAATTTTAAATTTGCAAAATTAAAAAAAAAAAAAAAATTCTCCGCTAATAATTTTACAACTACCTAAATTTGTAATGAATGAGTAAAATTTTAGGTTTGATTGCAAAATACCTTTAAAACTATTGGTTAAGTATAATTAGATCCTTTAAACTTCCAAAATGTCTTACTTCCCGCATATTATGAAAGGGGTATGAAATAATCTAAATAATTTAATTATAATGAATATAGGAACGTAATTTGTTCTTTTAAATAAGGGTAATATTGTCTCGACACCAACATTCAAAAGGTATGTTACTTAAATAATATATTTAAAAACTAAAGGGAAAAAATACCTTCCATATCTCCATTTCGTACAATAGATTTATTCCCTTCCTCTTAACTCATGATTGCAAATTTTGAAGATTTCCCAAGCTTAATTTTGTGGTAAGCCAATAGTTTTTTTTTTTTTTTTTTCCTTCGTGTTGTTTCCAATGAAATAAACACATGGGTAATGAAATTTGGACATTTTGATGTTAACAACATGTTATAGAGAAAATAACAAGGTATTGGAGTGATTTTGGAGAAAACCTAGAGAGTAAGGATTTAGGGAATTTTAAAATGAAGAAAGATTGGAAATTTCAAGAAGGTAATGCCAAATTATGTAAATTTGAAATTTTTGACAGTAGTTTTATTTATTGAGTAATTGTTGCATATTTTAAGGTTGGAGTGGTCAAAACATGTGAAAAAGTGTGTCAAAGTGATGAAACAAGATTAAGTAAGGGATTAAACATGCTTTTATATTAAAATGGATAAAAAACTAAAAAGGATGGATTTTGAAAGTGTACAACCAACACATGAGCTTATGCATTAGTCATGTACCTCTTATGGTAAAAATAGTGATTTATAAAAATACACAACCCATATATGAGCCTATGAATTAGTTTGCATATCTCTATGCATTTTCAATGAAAAATGAACTCCAAAAGTACACGATCTATATTGTGCTATTGTATTAGGTCATGTCTCTCTCTATGGCTTAAGAAGTGGTGCATGGAAAGTACACCCCAAGTATATAAGCTCAAGCACAAGCTCATGTATTGCCCATGTTTTTTGTAACTTCATCAAATTTCTTATTTCTTTTCTTGAAAAGTAAATAAACTAAGTTTAATTCTTTATTCTAGGGTTAAGTATAATCTAAAACCTTGAAAACATTAATAGTAGTGGATTCTAACGTTGAGGACAAATAAAGTATTCAATTACATGTATACCTTATTTATTGTTTATACTTGTTAGGTTAGAATCTTAAAATTAACTAATTGAAAATCTAACCATAAAGTCTTTGTATTGCATGTACTTGGCTTGTAGTGGTGATTGAGAGTACTAATGATGCTGATGCGGTATTCCAATGATCCTTGTGTGACGTTGTCCTTGCATGAGTCACACATGGAGACGATTATAGTAGATCTTGGGAAATTGGACCCATGGACTCTTAGACTCATGAACTTTTGAATGTTAGGAAGTACCTAACATTGCATATATGTATACTTACTTATGGTGCGATCCTGAGTCATCCTATATTGTTTGTCTAGTTTAAAACAAAGATAATACGATATTGGTTATTGCATTAGTAGTAGGCCAATAAGTGAATGTGTGCTTGCTTGATCACGTGTGTGTTTGTGGTATACCGTACTAGGCTTTGGCTTGCTATTTACTTTTTGAAGTATGGGTTGTGACATGTAGATCGTTGTATCGCTAATGGCTACTAGTTAGTGGGTTGGGAATATCACTAGCATTGAAGTCCTTTAGATGATGATAGAAACATTTGAAGAATAATGACGAATAGAGACTTTAGTTATGGGCAATTGGTTTAAAGGATATTAGGTGCTTAGTGTCAATTATAGAGTATCTTTTAGTAATATCTTATAACCTTTGTAGTGTTGGTATGATGGTTATTAGTTGAACTCTCAATGATTATAAGACGATATTTAGGTGTTGATTACGATTAAAAGTATGTAAACCAATAATATTACAAGTTAGTAATGTATGAGAGATTCTAGAGTTATTTGTGATGTTTATTGTGTATAATAACTGGTTCTAAGCCTTGGTGTATGCATATCTAATATGGATACATGACGAGTTGTAAATGTTCTTAAATTTAAGTGTTACAGAGTAAATGTCACAATTGAATAATTGATATGTAAACTTTACTAAGTTTTATAATTAACTACTCGATAGTTAAACATTTTAATTTGGTACTTGAATTTTTTTGCTTTATGCAATTGAATACTCGACCTTTCCTAGTTGTATTGAATTTTTCCTTTTTTGTAATTAACTACCTAATTTAAATACTATAAATGATCTCAAAAATTTATAAATAGTATATCAGTACTTTTAAATTTTACCTACTGTTTTTCTTGATATATCTTAGCTAGCTTTTAAACTTTAGCCATATCTTATTAAAATTTTAATGAATGAGAGAACTTAGACTTTAAGTGCAAAAGAAAAAAAAACCTTTAAAATTATTGGTTAAGTGTAATTAAACTCTCTCTAAATTTCCAAATATGCATTTACTTCCCATAAAATTAAAAAAAAAAAAAAATGCATTATACTTATAAATCACTATTTTCTGAATTTTCAATGATGACGCTAGAGGTTTAAATGCTAGTTTAAAGGGTATATATATGTTTCAAAAGTTATTGCAAGACAAAGAAATTTTAAGAGTTTACAAGTCTAATTAGAATTAATTGAGATAATTATAGGATTACCTTAGGATTATGAAAAGTGCTCTCCTTGTTAGCACCCTCACCACCATGCTTGAGCAATCAACTAGCTACCTTGAATCAGGGGCTAGGTAATATATATGTTATTATTTATTAATTTTTATTTTACTTGTGAGCTAAGTGATAGGGTTCAGCAAGTCTAGTTCAATTACTGAGATGACTTGAGGAGATTTGGCTTAATAGGTTTAGAATAGGGATCGTTAGACCAATCCACCACATCCAACCTCTTGAGGTAGACTCAAGTACATAAAAGGATGGCTATTGGCCTGACCTATGGTAATCTCATTCATAATAAGCATATATGAATCTTACCCTGTTTAACTATCAACCACTGAGATGATTTAATGGTTATCATTCATGCTAACTACCTACAGGTATTAACTTACTCCTCCTTATTTCCAAAACTTTTGGAAAGAGAGGACAAACAATATTCTATGAGGAAAGCTCTATCTCAATTATCAAATAGGAAACTCAATAACTATTACTCCAATTGCTTAAGAACTATAATTGACACACAAGGTCTACTCGAGTTCGCTTTCTTGTCACTTATGCATTGAGACATTGAGACTATTTTTTCTTCCTTTTGTCATTCTCTCCAAGTCATCCCATCATCAAGTGTCATCTCCTCATCAACATTTGAAAGTCACGTGTAAGGCTCGATATCTACATGACACATGTGACTGCTTAAGAAAAACCCTGCATCTACAAATATTAAGTGCATATGATTGCGGTTTTGCAAACTTGATGTTCTAAAATAACAAAACAAGTTTGATCCTCGAAATCATATAGATATAGAAGCTATGAGCAGTGTTCCACATCATGAAATAGAAGGATAGAGGAGAGAAAAGGGGGTCAATAATGGTAGTAGAATCAGTAGTTGGGTCAAAGATTGGCTAGATTTGGAAGCTTACATACTTCAACTTTTTCTTATGAAGATTACAAAACAATTTTGTTAGCTATTGATGTCATTTGTTAGATGAAATACAACCACAACTAGGATGAGTCCCTCTCATAGTGGATATAGATGTGGGCTTCCTTGTGGACCCAAGCCCATAAATGCATTTAGTTGTAATATGTATGAGCCAATTTGAGAAAGGTTGAAATTGGACAACTAATTCTAATGAGTCCTACTCTAAGACTACATGCCAAACCTCCCTTTGTCATCCTAATATGGGTCTTACTTTTTAAGTCCTTCACAGTAGCCTAAAGAGTTAAACCTAAATAAAAATAAAGTTCAAAGCCTTTATAATCAAATTCATGCATCTATATTTTACCATATAACCACAGCCCTTTGGCTATACCAAAGGATTTAGGCATTAATCGAGCCTTTCAAATGGAGAATGCTCCATCTAGCACATGTGTGCTACTAATTAGTTTCACTGCTTCTTGGCATGTTAATTCCTTAGGATTTCGTAATGTAAAAGTTTGATGCAGCGTTGTCAGGCAATGAAATCCTTTTGAGACAAATTCTTGTAATATCATCTTACCATGCACATCGCCTTAGATCCAACTTTTATTATCACTAAGATGACCATATATATATATATATGACAATTTCCTTTCATGGATGGTCTTCCTCATGTGTGTTAATTTATCTTCCATATTTGATTTACACAAATGATTCATCTCGATAAGTTGACTTTCTTCACCTCCAGATACCTTAGCCATGATTTGACTTGTTTGTTTTGGCTTCATCATCCTTCAAACCAAAACTTCAGCATAAGAATGTGTAAATAACTCAATTCGCCATTTCAGCATGTTCAATACACCTTTTACGCTCTCCATCATTTTCAATATTTTAACTCATTTCTCTCCATCATCTCATTGGTAAATAGCCTCACTTATCTAATATTTCCGAAGTAATAGACATATCATATCTATGATCGACTTTGTCGTATTTTCATTGTAATAATGATGATTATGTAATTAAGATTCTAACACAATGCTCTCTAAATCTTGTTGCTATCCATAATTCTAAAGCTTCAAAATAAATACCGAACTTGAGTGGCTCATATAAAGATCAAATGTATTTAAGTTCATTACTAAAGCATTTATCCAAATGAAGCCTATATCATACTCATGAAATTTTTTTTAACTTTCGCACTTATTAAAAAAAAAAAAAACACAATTTCATGCTATTATATTACATCAATCAAAAGCTCTATTCGTTTGCTCGTACTCCATTTGACTGAGGACACGGGTTCAATCTCAGCAGTCCCGTATTTGATCCTAACTACACAAATCATGTAGTAGCTTAGTTGACCCATTTCTCCTAGACTTGATAGGAGGTTCTGTGTTTGATCTAGGCCAGGCGCAGCTGGCATAATTTATTTTTTTCAAGGCATGCATCATGCACATGTAGGAGGAATCGCATGGCATGTGCGACGCACATGACCTCTACCATCTTCAATTTTCTAACTACATGAACCATAGCTCTTTTTGTTTATATATTGCTAATTTCTACATATACACCAACACAAGAACATGGTACAATTTTATATCATTGGACAAATATCAAAATTTGATTCCCCCCTAGTGCAAAGGAACAACTCATTCTTTTCAACGTATTTGCAACTTCAACATATTTCCAGCTTTAGTGTGTTTTTTTCTTTTAATTTTTCTTCTTTTCATCTTCACAACATTCCAACTTCGCCCTCTCCTTCGATCCATAACCTGCTTTCTTTCTTTTTTTTTTTAACTATATTGCAAATTCTCTATTTCCTTCTCCTTCAATGGGTTTAAACTCTACTATTGCCCACATCAAGAGAGCTTACAACTTTCTCAAATTTATCTGAGGAAGGAGCAACTTGTGGTGTGCTCTGATTATGCTTCTGGTAGCATCAATCAGACCAGGTTATTCTTTTAGCTTCCTTTTCATCTTTATTTATGTTAATATGTTCAAAAGCTAACTCTCGTCATCATGTTCATGACATCCATTTATCATTTTCTGAAAGCTTCTAAGAATCCCCTCATTGTGACCGATTCTAATTAGTCGTTGTGGCGTAGCACACATTGTAGTGGCTTTACTTGAAAACTAATTTCTTGATGGTTGTATACTGTACTTGGTAATATGAGTTCCAATTGGGTTCTATTTAGTCTAAGTGAGCTCCATCAGTATAGGTACTCTGTTGCAGCGGCTTAATAGTCTGCAAGTCTTCATTCATTGGCTTCCATAGTGTAATATTCATTTATGATGGTGATGACTTCTACTCTAGAGATCGCTGCTCGATTGAGTCTCTTTTCGACTCGACTCGACTCAAACATCAAAGGTAATGTGCTATGTGGTTGGTTCTTTGTTATTGATTCATGCAAGTGCATCAAGAGGGTGTGAGTCTTTTTGTTAGCTTAGTTGACTCATTTCATCAAATTCTTGATCACGTTCTTTTGGTTTATTTCATCATTTAGCATCTTATGAGCCACTATCTAAAAAGGATTTTGCTCTAGTGGTTTGTTTGTCTTGTTGACAGTATGGAAATCCTTGGCTCATCTGTGATTGCTTTTGTAGGTCATTTAACATCATTTCATAGCATGGGAAGGTGGTTGTATCTCCACTAGAATTCTCTAATAGTATCTTGTCATGTTTTTTTATATGTTAGAGACCAAATATGGTAAATAGAATAAGTTCTAACCAATGTAAGTTTGAACTCATTCCTCAAAGCATGTACCATAGACATAAATTTTCATAGTCTGTGTATTTGATAATTGATGCAGATGGGTCACATATCACATTACAGTCATCTTATTTCATGTTGTATCTTTGGCTAATTCTCTATGCATTCCTTTCTTTTGGATTTGTAAATTTAGTCAAAAGATACCAAATATGCTTCAATAACATATATTACAATTAACTGGCCCTTGGCTGACTCAACTTTACCTTAGATGTTGACAGTATATCTCTCATACTTATTTTCATGTGTTTCCATATGTTGAAGTGTGAGTTGGTATTTGGATTACTGTCACATGATACATCCATTTTGCTGCCTATCCCTTCTTAGCTCTTTTATGTGCATCATATATTTTTGTAAGAAGAACATAGCTAGCTGAATGGTGGAGTTCTGCTTCAATGAGAGAGTTAGCTACCCACTTGCCAATATCTGTCAAACCATAAGTCCTAGAAGCACTTAGCAACGTACATAAATGCATCAGAAGAGTATGGCACAATGTTAAGGAAGTTCCTTACCTATCTTAACTTTCAAGATCAGCTAAAAAGGTCAAGCATGTGAGTATAGCGTTCAGGAATTGGAGTTATTCCTTGTTCTTTTATCATAGATTCAAAGAAATGTTGTCCTTTCCCACCAATCCAACTTTATTGCATAACTTAAGGAATTGACTACAGCTGTTGTTCATACATCGAAGCAGTGACAGTGCAAAAGCAGTAATTTCACACCTAATTCTTGCCTTGATTATTTTAAAATTTGCCAAAACTTAAAACATAAAAGTTAAAGTTCTTTCCCTTAGATTTTTATAGCATTTTAAATCATCTCAGTAGGAGTTTGTATAAGAGAAATATCCATAAGTTACTCAACTCTATCAAATCTGCAAAAATTAGGCACTAGCACTGCACACGCAGTGACTTCGTGATGAATTTTGTATTGATGCATTTCAAGCTCATCAAAACTCAAAACATGAAAGTCGTAGAATCTCCTCTTTCGAAAGAATTTTGAATCACATTAAAGGATCTCGAATGAGAAAAGTGTGCATAATTTATGAAATTGTGCCAAATCTAGACATGTCAGAACATGACCTTATATATACTACAAATTTATGTTTGATTTTGTACTGCTACATTGTGAATCCATCAAAACTTAAAACATGAAAGTTGAGACCTTTTTCTTATCTTTCTAAAGCATTTTGAATCATCTTAATGGGAGATCGAATGAGAAAAATGCGCATAATTTACGAAACTGTCCTAAATCTGCAACTTTGGAAGCTACCACTGTACTTGTTGTGACTTCATGATGAATTTTGACTTTGATACTTCCCAAGTTTCACACAACTTAAAACATGAAAATTGAAGATCTCACTTTTATGTTTGTATATCATCATAAATCACTTAAAATGGTGCTTATATGAGGGATGTGCGCAATTCTCTAAAAAGTATTGGAGTTATCCTATCTAGAGCAAAAATATGTTGCTTCTGTGCTATGAATTTGATTGTTGTTGTGCAAATGTATTTTTCTTCTCTTGTTCATGAATGTGAGTCTTTATTAAAGACAATGAAGAGCCCTTATTTGTTGTAATTTTCATTAGTGCTTATCTCGCGACTAATTGATATAGTTCTAAGCACTAGAACTGAGTAACACGCTTGAGCAAAAACTGAATGGGTTTCACCATATCTTTTTATGTCTGATTACTGTCATCCATAATGAAATTGTGGTTGCTTCATCTTTGTATATTAGTTACTACTTGTTTTGGTTCTCATCTCAAGTCATAATCCTATCCTCTCGGTTCCACGTTCTAAGCTTTCCTACTTCTATTAGCATGAGCTTAGAAGTCAACACTTATCATTTGAGATTAAAATGTGGAGGAGCTTGATATTAGGTTTAGCATAACTCGATGTTGCTTCTGGTACATTAGATATTGTAATATGAATTGGACTTTGAATTTCCATCATGAAATGCTTTCCATGTATTACTTGTCTTTCATTTAAAATTTAGAGTTGTTATGTACTTGAAATGGGACATTAGACACTTATATATTGCAAGAGTACCCCATTTTGTGTTGAAGCTCAAAGAGTTTCAAGCTCGGTGTCTGAAATAACATTTTCTCCATCTAATATGCTGTCACTTTCAACCTCTCGAACTCTGCCTTGATGTTGATTCTAGAGCTTGGGAAAAGTGATGCTACTTCCATCACGTTAAGGTGAAGATACTGTGGCAGCAAACCCTCTTTTTTAAAAAAATAAAATAAAATAACACCTACCATATCAATAGAGTGCCAGCTATTTGACTTGGTTATTGATTTCATTGATGGTATGTTGGTGGACAAGCTAGATTCTTGTAATCTAATTCTATTAAATTTCCTTTATAGACATGGAGTAACTCAATCAATTCCAACAACATTTGAGACTACAAGTCAGTTCTAACAACATTTTGATGAATCATTGCTACTATGCTTAGATACAAAGCATCATTTACATGTTACGATAGAAAGGATGGATACCCAAGCTTTCTAAGTAGCTCAAGCACAACTTAAGAAATACTCATGCCCAATCAAGCATCCATCATGAATCCGAGCACTTGAACCATAAAAGCAAGCCCATAAGATCCACACATGGCCAAGCTACTATCATTTTGTAAACTAGAGTTGTCTCCTATGGTGTTATCTGAGTGTCTAACACTACAATGTGTTAACAACAATCAACAACAACACTTACTCCAACTAATACTAATTCGAGTAGCTGATCACAAGAAGTGAGCATCAGAGTAAGACAACGGTAGAAGCTCAAGCATGTGATAGAACTCGAGTCACACACAATACCAAGAAAGCATACCAAACACGCACTGCAATAGGCTAAACAAACATAGACCGAGCAGCTTCCAACTCCAAACCAATCAAAATAGTAGCAGCTTTACGTCAAATAGCTCAGTCGTAATGGGCTAAGTAATGAGAATAATAGTAGTATTGATGTTCATCACTTTGCTAGAAAATTAGATGGTAGGAGACAAGTCATTGATGATGTGTACTGTGTTTTGGAAAATGGCACTCGAGGAGCTTCACTTCAATAATATGGATAATGATTGTGGTTTCATTCAAAGTATGAATCAGCGCATATAATGAATCCTATACCAATGCTTCTTGAGACTTTGTGACATATCCTTGCCCACTTGCTTTATATAAATCTTGCACCTATGCTTGTCATAGCTTATAGTGCATGCGATACTTTTTTTTTTTTGTACTCAAGATTCGATGTCGTGTCCTACTACTTGGATGCTCCATTGAACTTGCTTAGACCATCATTGCAATATCTTAAAGGATCATATAGACTTTATTTGAATACAATACATTATTTTCATGGATGTACTTTTAATTGACCAATTGTAGTAGCATTATATAAGAGCAATGTAGCATCATGAGCAAGCTAGTGTTACATTGATGTGCCTAAAAGACAAGCACGCTCTGACACCAAAAGATAATGTGCCAAGAAGGATCTGATACCAAAATATGATGTGCCAAGGATGATGTTTTGTTCCAATATCAAAAAGATGATATTTTTATGGTTTATATATTTGGATGTAATGAAACTAAAAGGATATGAACGACGTTATTGATGGATATTACACACATAAAATAACCCGAATTACATACTCTCTCTCTTGATATGACTCACAAGAAAGATCGAATGGTTATTGCCATGATCACAATGATCGATAAGAACGGGTTGTTTGCCACGATGTAAGGATGATAAGAATAGTGATATCTCACCACAATTAAATTGATTATAAGAGAAAGGTTTTCTCAAAGAGAAGAATTCATTCATTCACTAATTTCAAAAACTGATTTGTTCTCAATACAAAAGGGGTATTTATAGTAGTTCCCCAAAGACTGAAATTAGTGACAATTAAGACAAAATAACTAATAATAAATATGACAATAAAGATGACAATAACCACTAAAAATTTCTAATAATAATTGTAAACAATGAAGACTAAAAGATAAAAGACATCATGAAGATTGATATATAGTAAAGACCAAAAGGAAATTCAAAAGGATGAATTGACTAAAGAAAATAATGCGGTTTGACTTAAGCCAGCTAATAGGCCACTGACTTGGATGAATGCCGTCGGCTTTATGTATAAAAGCCATCAACCTTAGACAACTAGCTTCAACAGCCAATAAAGCCTATGATGTATGCTACCAACCATACAAGAACACTGCCAGCCTATGAGGTAAAGCTGCCGGCCTATGAGGTAAAGTTACCGGCCTTGAAGCTCTGTGCACTAGCTTTGAAGTCCTATAATGCTAGTCTTCTAATGCTACTTCAACTGTCGCATCTTGATTAATGATAAATTGATGCACATCATTCTCATGGGCTTGTTGAAGATTTACCCTCAAATCTTGATGGAAAAATATGTCTACTTGGATCAAAGACAAACCTACAAAACTCAAAAGTCAAATCTTTGATATCCAAAGGATTGATATCAAAAATCAATCTAGTAGCTGGTATTCTATACTTCTTCACTCTCCTATGAAAGGATCACTGTCATATAAAGCATGCTTCCAATATTGTTATACATCCATATCACTCCAATGGTCATCCTTGTTAACACCCATTTGACTACAGTAGTCATAAGGCACCTTAAAACTTCTCTTCACAAACAATTCATTAAGTGGCTCTTTTGATCCATGGAACTCTTTAATACAAAGTACAACTCTACTGGATAGGTAACGTTGATTCAAAAAATTACCAAACCAATAGATATCTATGCTAAGTACAACAAATGTGTTGGCAATAGGAGGCTACAGTAATGTCCATCACAAGCCCATTTCACACTAGGCATATATAGCAAGGTATTAAATCCCAATGGTGCTTCTGCAAACATTTTGACAGGAATAATTTCAGTAGATTGTCGCCTATACACAATTATCCTTTTCCCCAATACTACCACACCAAATCACAACACTCTTCCAACATATGTAATCATCTATAATACTCTATTGAATGTCAACAAATATCTCAATCTCCATTATAGGTAAAAGATGACTACAATATTCAGGAGTGCTCCTAATCCCAACACTGGATCAAAATAACATATATGGAAATAGTAAATGAAAGTGGCATTAATTTAGGCCATGGAAGGTCCAAATGTGGCTCATTTGATTCTTCTCTTAACACTAAAGAATGTGGTTTAGCTCTTGCACCGCATATCATATCATTTTGATCATTCGTCTTTTTGATACAATCATCCTCTTCGCATTCTTCAAGGATCTCATCTCTTTCTTTTGCAATCACATCGGTTTTCTCTACTTGAGTCTCTCGAGCATCCCTTGCTATTAATTCTTTCAATTGTTTTAATTTCTCTACTACGTTAAAAAGAGCAATATACATTTCTGCCTTCATTGCAACTTGGATAGCTCCTTCTAAAGCTAGGAGTCTACGAGAACCTATCCTCTTGGCAATGTCATAAGTTAGACGTTACATAAATTTGGTAATGGTATCTACTTGAGACTCATCCACTTCACATTATCTACAAGGACCCTATATTCTCTTATATATTCTTAACACTCATTTGTCCTACTTTAATGCCAACAAATATTCATAGTGCTCATTTAGGAAGGAAGGTGGAACAAAATCTCTTCTCATCAATCTTTTCATATGATCCCATGTGATATCTTCATAATATCCATTACTACTCCTCTGTAATACATTAAATTGCCACCATTCCCTTGGAAGCTTGTAAATTTCCTAGCAATTACATACCCTAAATTACAATTAGGGTGTGAAAATTCTTCAACACCCTTTTACTTGAAACTCCCAATCTAAATATTCTCATGGGGATCCATAACCATCAAATCCAGGTATGTTCATCTCTATCTCCCTTAGAATTGCTGTTCTAGGATTATTCTTATAATAATATTGGTTAGCCATATCTCCTTCTAATGTAACCATAAAGATTACAACAATCCCATATTTCACAATACTCCACCAACACAGCAAAGATTACATTCACACCACAAACCTAATTCAACCAATCAAACAAGAACATTACAAACCTAATTTGAAACCTTCACTTTATGTACAATAACACAAAAATATCAAATCTTGTGCTTACCAAATTTCCTGTTGCCGCAACTGAGCTTTGATACCAAAAGATAATGTGCCAAGAAGGATCTGATACCAAAATATGATGTGCCAAAGATGATGTTTTGTTCCAACACCAAAAAGATGATATTTTTATGGTTTATATATTTGGACATAATGAAAATAAAATGATATAAACGGTGTTATTGATGGATATTACACACCAAAAATAACCTAAACTACACTCTTTCTCTCTTATTATGGTGGATAAGAAAGATCAAATGGCTGTTCGTTGCAATTCCAAGGATTGATAAGAACAATGATATCTCGCCACATTCAAATTGATTAATAAGAGAAAGGTTTTCTCAAAGACAAGAATTCATTCATTCACTAATTTCAAAAACTGATTTGTTCTCAATCCAAAAGGGGTATTTATAGTAGTTCCCTAAAGACTGAAATTAGTGACAATTAAGACAAAATAACTAATAATAAATATGACAATAACCACTAATAAAGATATCTAATAATAAATCTAAACAATAAAAACTAGAAGCTAAAAGACATCATGAAGATTGATATATAGTACAGCCCCAGAAGGAAATTCAAAAGGATGAATTGATTAAAGAAAATAACACGGTTTGAATTAGGCCGACTAGTAGGCCACTGTCTTGGATAAACGCTGTTGGCTTTGTGGATAAAAGCTATCGGCCTTTGACAACCATCTTTCAACAACAAATAAAGATGATGATGTATGCTGTCAACCATTCCAAGAATGCCGCCAGCCTATGAGGTAAAGCTATTGGCCTTAAAGTCCTACACTGCTAGCTTTGAAGTCCTACACTGCTAGCTTTGAAGTCCTACACTGCCCGCCTTCTAATGATACTTCAACTGCCGTATCTTGATTAATGGTGAATTGATGCACATATATGTTTTGAGCATATTGCACAAACAAACCTCATGCAGTCTTGCATAAGTAAGGATCATGCACAAACAAATATTTTGTGCCTCAAGCATCTCACAGAGACATGCATTACACAAAAACTCTTTGCTTTATGGTAGGCATTGACTTTGCCTTTTCACTATAACCTTCTTGGTTGTACAATGCAATCTTTTTTTCTAATAGGAACTATAATAAACTATGTAAAATTGACCATGACAATGGAATCAACTTGTCAACTCTATTTTTCTTAATACTTTTTTTTTTTTATGTCTAGTTACCACGTACTTTGGAGCACTAGCTCTCATTTAGCAGCAATACATAAAGTGATGCAGCAATGGGATTACTTCAATCCTCTATACATTTATGATATCATGATAAGCATCACAAATAAGAAGCATGTCATATTAACAAAGCATGTCACTTGATGCAATACTTGATATTAGAATATGCTTTTTTTTTTTTTATGATCTTATGCACATAGGAGCAAAACTTCAACCAATCAGTGATATTACCTAATGTGATAGTTTTAGAAATGAAGGGGCTTATTACACTATCACGCGCATTGAATTAGCATGGTTGCTTCCTCACAACGATGTTTAAATGATCCATTAAGGAAAATGATCATTCGCGTCATGTAGCGATAGTAGCATTGATTATCAATCACGCTCATGTAGTGATAATGGCTATCAATTGCGCTTGTGCAACAATAGTGGCATTTGGAATGATAAATTTTTATTAGTCAAAGGAATATTTCCCACTAATCGACTGCACAACACTCATCAGGGTATCACCTAAGTGTAGAATACAACGTACCTAGGATTACTTGGCTCAATGGAGCTTGTCAAGAGGATTATTACCACTACTTGACAACTAGAAATACTAAGAAGAAACTAGTGATGTGTTATCAACATCATGCACTTGGGAGCTAAGCTCTAACCCATTAGCAACGATGTCTAAATCATATATTATACTTGTTATTATTTTTCTATTATTACTAAAGGGTAACGATACCTAGTCCAATGTCAATTTCTTCATTTTTTTTTTTTTTGAAACTAGCTTTGCGCACTAAGGAGACTAGTCTCTTACTTTAAAGCGACAATAGCAATAAAAAGGAAAATAAATGAGCATATCATCCTATTTACATGAACAATAATCACTGATTAAGTAATACAACTCATTCATTAGTTAATAGCATCTAATGCTTTGTTTACACACAAAGAGAAAAGAAATGAGCACGATATGATAATAACACTCTTGATTATGAGCAGCTCTTTGTCACAAGCACCTCTTTCTCTAGTTTATGTAGGGCTTTGCATTTTCATGCTACTATAAGCCTTCCTGTGTTTCTTTATACCTCCACGACAACCACGTTCCTTTTTCTTTTTGAATTCTTGATCCTTAATTTCTTCTCCTGTAGCTAGTGATTCCGCATAGGATTGCACTAAAGCCACATCTGCTTCATTTTCATGCTCATAGAAGAAGGTAGCTTCAACAAAGTGGAGTTCATTACCATCGAATGGATTCTTTGTCACGTAGATTAAGATATCACTTCCATTCTAATGAATTTTCATGTACTGATGCTATGTTGAGGGTATCATGTTGTACTCGTATAGCCATGTCCTTCTTTAACATAACCCATTGTCATTGTAGAAGATTCAACAAAGCTGTTCACTGTGATGAGATGCTTTACTAAGTGTCAAATATCTATTCTTGCAGCTTTAAAAGTAGATATGGGTATAATATTGAGCAATGATGCATTGTTGATAAGAGTTTTCTTGATGTGGTAACCATTAAGTATACTCTCCATATACAAAGGACGATTGTGATTGAAGTTCTTCAAGCATGTATCAATACTAGCAAATGCAATGGCATAATCCCTTATAGAGGCTACTCCTTCTTTAGGTTGAATAACGTCACACCCACTATAGTAACCTTATTCAAATTGTTAAAGTGTAGTCGTTGCTACAAATCGTGCATGATCATCAATTCCAAGTAGATTAGAGAAGCTCTTAAAATTTGAATTTTTCATTAAAGTAAAGACAACAGTATCATCCCTACGTGTTTCAATTTCGAGTGCATTTTCATTTTCTTCATGCACTTTAATCAACTACATGTCTATAACTCCGTTATGGTAGGATCATGGGTAATGGCATCCACAGCACCATGTAGATTATCATGTACTGGAAGTGGATTGTTCTTGATGTCGTTATTTTCGATAACGAGCTCTCCATTCTGCACTCTTTTATTGAAGATTCTTTTCAAAGTAATACAATCCCTAGTAGGATACCCTACAATTTTGCAGAACCTACAAAATATAGGATCATTCTGCTCTTCCTTAGTTAGTAAATGCTCTATACTTGGGAGCTTAAGATTTTCATCTCTTAACCACTAATCTAGAATAGCATGTATTTTTCCCACTGAGCAAGGATATGTTAGTGTTTCCTTTACCCTCTCACCTCTAGACTTTTCAACTCTTGGTTTCTTCCCATCTTTGGAATCCTTACTTTGGGCTACGTTCACGGATGGTCCCCTCTTGTTATACTTCACATTTTGTCCTATGGTTCTATGGACCCTATAAAATTTGGGATCATTCTTCTCTTCTTTAGTTGGCAAACGCTCTACCTTTAGGAGCTTGAGATTTCTATCTCTCAACTACTGATCTAGCATAGCATGTACCTTTCCCATTGAGTAAGGATATGTTAGTGTTTCCTTTGCCCTCTTACCTTCAGATTTTCAATTCTTGGTTTCTTCCCATCTTTGTAATCCTCACTTTGAGTTGCATTCACGGACAGTCCCCTCTTGTTAAACTTCACATTTCCTCCTCTTTGTTACGTTACCAAATTATTGGTTCTTTGTGTATTCTCAGCGAAAATGGAGAATGAGACTAATGAAAGATTTTCCAAATGCACCGCATACTCAGTGAACATACCTTAGATACAAATTTTCACTAACACCCGTTCATCACATACATCTTAAATATCTAGGGAACATTCCCTAAGGCGCTCAACATGATCTATTAAGTCTTCCTTGGATTTTTGGCGAATCTATCCCCTATCAGTCAAGGCTACTTGCTCTTCTATAAAGAAGAAATTCTCTAGAAACATCTTACACATACTTACCCATGAATCTACTGATCCAGGGGGACATACCCAGTATACATCTTCTCTATGAGGGACTTGGCAAATTCTTTCAATTTCATATCACCATCGAATCCATAAAACTCTAGTGTCCCAATAAATTTCAACAAATGTTCCTTGGTACTTCATTTCTTACCATTAAATGCATGAATTTAGGACTTACATAGTCCTGAGGGTATGGTTTGGTAGCAATACGTTGATTGTATGGGAGTTTGAGATCTAACACTGCTAGATTAAACTTAGCTTGTATTTTCATTCAAATACATACCTAAATCTTCCTTCATAACAAAAATGTCTTTAGGAATTGAAGTAGTAGCTTTAGTTGGTGTAGCTAGAGTAGCCGTCTAGAGTGAAGTAGCATTGGGTTGAACAACAGGTCCACTAATGACAATCTATGATGTAGCTTATGAGGATAAGGATCCTCTAGGTTGAACATGTAGTGTAGGTATGGAGGCTAAGGGTCCTCCAAGTTGAATTCCAATGTTTACTACTTGAGGTGCAAGTGGTTGTGTAACTACAGGCTTCAATGCAAGGACTTAGTCTCCAACTCTAGTAGGATCCTATTTAGGAGTAGGAAGAGGATTAATTAGTAGGTTGAAGTGCTTGAGGAGCTTCAGGTGCCTAAAGAGTGCATTGTTGCACAACAATAGCATGGATCGACAAAGTCCTACCTTGTTGTGCAACTGCAATAGCAGCTATACTAGGCAGGTAATGAGCAAGCATCATCATGAGTTGATGGAATTGTCTCATGGACTCTTGCATCGATTGATTGACTTACGTTGTATTTTCTTGCACAGCACGTAGGACTGCAGCTTTTTCATGTTGAGTACTAGCAAGTTGGTTAACATCCTCAAGTATTGGCATGTCATGCTTACCAACTTTAGGATTAGCATCGAGTTCTTAAGTCGTACCCTCAATGGGATCAGTAGGTCTCTTTCTTAGAAGTGCCATGATGCAAGTGTCGATTTCTTTATCCCTAATGGAGTCGCCAAGAATATGTGGCTATGGTTCCAAAATACAATGATCACGTACGTGCCGCGTGACTATTGCACTATACGTAACCTAAAGAAACAACACGTACGAAGGCGATCAAGAGAGAATCATGTAGAGAGGAGGAGTAGGCAATCTCAGTAGGCTCTAACACACGTGTGACAAGCGAGAGAGCTAAGAAGCATCACCCTCACTAAATATCATGTGATTATGTGCGTTCTTGAGTAAATCAAGCAATTAATTCACTAAGAAAAAAATCCGATAGCACAATGGCATTTGTCCAAGATTTCACTTATCCAAATAAGATGGAGACTAGTGGTGTTTATAGAGAATCTAACTATTGATGTTGTTCGTCAAATGAAATAGACAACCAATAGCTAGAATGAGTCTCTCTCATAGTAAATATAGATATGGACTCCTTTGCGGACCTAGACCCACAAAGGCCTTTGGTTGTAATGTGTGTGAATCAAATTGAGAAAGATTGGAATTGGACAGGCCAGTTCTAATGGGCCCTACTCCAATCCTACCATGCCAAATTTTCCTTGATCATCCACATATGGGCTTTACTCTTTAAGCCCTGTCACATTAGCCCAATGAGTTAAACTCAAATAAAAATTAGGCTTAAAGCCTTTCTAATCAAATTCATACATCTACACTCCTAAAATATTGTTATGTGTAGTAGGGTAAAAGACGACTAATATATTTTTTTTTATTCTTTTAAGTTTCTTCTTTATTTTATTAACCTAATTTTAAGAGAATGGATCCTTTTTAATTACCTTTTCTTAATTTGTCTTAATTTATCTTTTTATGATGTTACCATGTTTAATTAATGATTGAGATTATAAGACAAAAGACAATATTATAATTGTGTTATAAGATACTCTAAAAGTCCATGCAATTTTAACTATTAATTCCTAAATGGTACAAAATTAAGAAAAAAAATAAATGAATAGGTAATGTCAACTATATTGACACATGAACTTTTATAGCCAGGTCGACAACCATCACTTAAGTCCCATTATAGGGGCCTGCCGACTTAGCCTTGCGCCCTCTAACTTAATATTTTCATCTAGCATATCTATAGGAAATGGCTACGTCGCACGTCGATTGGACGGAATTTGGAACAAAAATTTCATGTTAGATATTTCCTTCACATACGCAAAAAATGATGGGTTCTACAGTTGTATATTAAATGAGGCAACATGCATATTGATGTGAAAGTTTTCTTACGTAGATAATCTACCTTACCTTATAATTTATGTTTTTCATGATAAAAAGAATATAAATACCCATGTCTTTTTTTATTTATATCTCGCTGTTATTGTGAAATTATTTTTGAGATATATATTTGTAAAACAATAGGTATGATAAACATTAGGATATAATGTTGCATTTAGTATTCAATTTCTAATTGATTATTCAATATATTATTTGTAATCATGAATTGTTAATTTTACTAATCAATTGGACTTTTTGAGATCATTTACACTATTGATGTTATTATGCATTAAGTTGTCTGCTTTTTTATTTTAAATTATCAACATCAGTGTTTCAAGTAATTATTGTGATGTCCCAAGTGGCTTTTCTAACCAATTATGGACAAAATTATATCCTAATAAGTAATTACTTTGATGAAAATATTTTACTTAAAATATATGATTTTTTGTTAATCATGCATTGCTATGTATGTTTAAATACTTACAAAATGTTATTTTCACTACTTCCATGTATCTTTAGAAGGGTATCTTCTTTGAAATAATTATTTAGGAGACACAAAATTCATAATTGTTTAAAGAAAAACAACTATGCATATTGTTTTAGACAAAAGTAACACTAGTAGTTCTTCTTACGTGGTACTTAAAGTTTAGGTAACTAATTGAATAAATAACCAAAATTCAAGTATCAAATGCAAATTATCCCATACAAATTCGTGTATCTTGTACATATCACTCCCACAAAATTCCAAAATTAAATGGACATCATTTTTTATATTTGGTATGGATGATAGTATATAAGAATCTTGTGATTTCCATTGTTTAATATACATAAGTACAGCACAAGATGTTATAATTTCACAATTGTACTTTTCGTATTGTTGTGCGTAAAATTATAGTTAGTGTAGGTATTGATGATTCAATGGTAGTATTGTGATGATAGTTGAAACACTCTAAATATCATGTAAAATAAGTTAATTATAGGGAGTGGAAGATATGTAACCAACAATTTTAATGCAGGGGCATGTTGATAATTTAGCATATCTTTTAAAAGATACATCAATAGTAGAAACGTTTAAAACCAAACGTAACTGCCTTCCCTCTTCTTTTCCCTTTTATTAAAGAACTTTACCCTCCTCTTTCTCATCAATATCCACCTAATCTTGATGCTTTCCAATAGGAATCTAGGGTAAAAGACCACTTTTGTCTCTTTTACTTATAGTTTTTCATGTTTAAAATGTGGAAATAATGGTAATCCACACTTTTGAGTGTTGACAACGAATTTACAAGGGAGAAACGACCAGTGAACACAAGTGTGATCGTGGAAGAAACCCTATAGCAAGATGAATAAAAGATTGTGGTAAAGAAATAATGACAGTCCGTTCACCTAATATGAATTGCTATTCATTATCTTCTCATTTTATGTAAATTGCTATAACAGTGTTCACTTGAGATGAATGACAATTTCTGATGAATTGCTATTATATAAAATGATGAATACCAATTTATGTCCCTATACCCATGAATTGACATTCAATGACTTATGTTGCACCTTTTTCATGAATTCCCCTATTTGAAAATATCACTTATACAATTATCATCTTTCTATAATAAAGATAAGGGACATTATAGATATTTTACTTTTTATTCTAATAATTACTTATTTTACTTTTCACACTAAATGAATATTATAATAATTATTACAACTCTATTATATTACTATATTAATTGGAATTCAATTCCTTCCTTATTCATTATGATGAAGTGAACGGGCAATAAAGGTTTAACTGAATCTATAAAAAGGAACTAAGTATTCTACAAAAAGTTTTAACATTTCGTTTGAAATTTCGGTTGAAATGGGTGTTTCGATGTATGAAGAAGGGTTGCAAATTGAATGTAATTGTGTTTCGATGTTAGTAACAAAGATAAGTTAGATTTTTTACAAATTTACACGAAAAACCGTACATTTGTGTTCAACACGATTGAGCAACACAAGCCGTGTACTTACTCATGTTGAACACATAATGTATTGTTTTGTGTTATTTAGGTTTTGTGCTCAATACCACCAAGTACATAGGTTGTTTTCGTATCTATGTATAATCTTGTGACGTGTGTTTTCCAAGTATTTGAGGGTTTTGTGTCCAACACGAATGAGTTCAACAATTGTATTAAGACCCATGTTGAACATAATGACTTTGCATTCCTGAGAGTCTTGCTTTTAAGCTCAACATGAATGAGTACACAAGTGGTGTACTTATCTGTGTAGAAGTACATGATCTCCAACACCTGTTGTGTTGGCACTTGTGTACCAAATAGCTTGTTTAAAACTCACATTTTCTTTATTTTACTTTTGAAATTTGTTTAAATCCATCCATAAGGGTTTAAAATTACTTTAAAACCTTAGAATAAAATGAAATTAATTACATATTTTCCTTTTCCTTCATAATGAAACTCTTATCTTCAAATTAAATGTGTATGTATGTTGAAAACGTACTAGAAAATACTCAAGAGTGAGGATGAATTGAGTATTTGACCTAAAATGCTCAAACAAAGAATTTTTACGTAGAGGATCAAATTTAAATTTGATAACAGTAGATATAATAAAATTAAGTACTATAAGAAATATAAAAGAAAGAGAGCAAAAAGATTCAATTCTAGATTTAACATAGAGTTTGACCCGCTTTCTACTCTCCACGATCACCCAAATCGTCTCTAATAGGGACTTCACACACTTTATTAAATTCAATCATATTAGCTCAATTAGAGCAGTAGACAAGTTTTCAACACTCAAGAAATAGAAGATTTCCTTCTCTTTTATTATGTTCTTTTATAGATAACAAATACAAGAACATAGCTTTAATTTAGTTTTCTTTCTCTTTGTCAATTTAGCAAAATAATGAACAAGAATTAATGAGAGAGTGTTTCTGTTTGTTTGTTTGCAAATGAAGGCTTTTAAAACTTGTTTGAATCTCCTAAGGAGAAAGTATTTATAGATTTGAAAGATTTAAAAGTTTGTTAGAGTTAACATCTTAAAATTGTTAAGCATTAAATGTGTGTAATGGCCCTTTCATCCCACATTAGCTCATATTTTGAATTCGTCACATGTTAGTTCTTGTCGCACGTTAGATCTTGTCATGCCTTGGTTCTTGTCGTGCCTTAAACTTGTCGTGCTTCGGTTCTTGTTACACCTTAAGCTTGTCGTGCCTTAATTTTTTTGTACCTTGAATTTAACCCTCGATCAAAGCTGTGCTATTTAAACTTGTCGAGCCTTGATTTGAACTTGTCGCACCCTGATGAATAGACCTGTCGAGCCTTTGATGAAAGCTGCAATCAAGGTTATACTCAAGAATTTGTACCTGCTTGCACTTGCATAATCTTCAGAGAATAACACATACACAAAACACGCACACACATATAAATATTTTAGCATGTTTTTCATCTAATTTGTTTGACTAATTAAGTATAGTTTAATACAAATGAGTAGTTGATTGTGCAACTAATTGTCTCATCGAAATTCACGATAAACACACAAGTTCAACAATCTCCCCGTTTTTTATGAGGACAATCATGCACAATTAACTCCCTCTCAATTAAACACTCCTCTTCAATTAAAGCATCCAGGTTTTAGAAGAGTTTTCTCAACTATGTTTAAATAATTTGATGCTTAACTCAAGGAAATTTGTAAGCTACACTCAATGGTCAACCAAACACAATACACATTATTCATACATATTAATTGTGCATTTAACATTTTTCTCCCCCTTTGGACTCATAAGAAAAAAAGGAAAACTCAAAACATGTTAAACAATAAGAGATGCACAAGCAACATACAAGTTCTAAAAGATGTATTAGACATGTTTGAAAATCCACATATTATAGATTTATGCAAAGTTCTGTAAAAATTACAGGATATGTTTCTCAAGAGAGCACAAATTTGTCTAAAAAAAATTTCAATCATTTAATTAAGTCTGAAAAGTAATATTAAACATATTCAAACACTATTTATGTGTTAACAATATGAAAAACTATTTTCATGCATTCAAAACCAAGTTTTAGAATAAATTTAATTTGATCATCGAAGATTCATGCTTAAGCACTCAAAGCTTTATGCAAGTTGAAAAAGATATATTAAACATGTTGGAACTAAACAAACTCAAATAAGCTCATATTTTGCAAATGAGTACATATTTTAGTCATCAAAAGTATGACTTTTCCTTAGATATATGCACAAATTTCTTTAAAAGTACCTTTATTTAAATTGGAACTTACATGCAAGTTTGTTCAAGTCCATTAAGCATGACAAAACATGATTTAGGCATCAAAACATAAAAGTTCAATTTTGTGCATGTCAAACCCAATCTTAGCTCATTTTTGGCTCAAAGCATGCATAGAAGCATCTCAACATATATTCTAGGATCTAATAGCTTGTTGTACTCCAAGATCAAGTTCTAGATCATCCTATCTCCATGATATTTAACACTCATTTTGCTTGATGATGCTCAGTTCTCTACACAAAGTGCAAAAACATCCTCACTTCACGGTTTCATAAAATTATTAGCAATTTGATTATTTGTATCAACAAATTCCAAGCTAATATCATTATTTAGAATATGATCTCTAATATCAAAAAACGATCCTCACTTGTGCACAACAGCTACCAACATCCATGAATTGGTACATTATTTTAACCACTTGTGTTAGTTTTTTGTTAAATTCCAAGCTAATATAAAAAATGATCCTTACTTGAGTGTTGTATTGGATTTTTTTGTTAAATTTATAGCACTTGTGTTATCGCAACAAATTGATACTTTATTTTAAACCATAATCGAGTAAAGTTTATTTTATTCATAAAATTTGTGAACAAAAGCTACTAATAGCCACATACTTGGCCTCGACAATTGAAAATGCAACTGAATTTTGCTTCTTTGAGTGCTAAGATATCATGAAATTTCTAAGAAAATGGCATGTGCTACTTATGCTGTTTCGATCAACTTTTCACCTAACAAAGTCAACATCAAGGTATCCAACTAGATCAAAAGAGGTAAATTTTGGACACCACAAGCTAATTTAAATAGTTCATGTATGATACTTGAGTATGTGATTTACCGCATTCAAGTGTGATTTCTTTGGGCAAGATTGAAATCATGTATATACTCACATAAAGAATGTGATATCAGGTCTTGAAGCTGCTATATATAATAATCTACCTATCATGCCTCTATACAGCTTTTCATAAATATTTTTGCTATTTCATCTTTGTTAAGTTTTAAACATGTGCTCATAGGTATAGGTTTAATTTTACAATTATCCATTTTAAATCTTTTCAATAGATCTTTGGTATATTTAGATTCATTGATGAAGGTTCCATTTTCAGATCGCTTCACTTGGAGACCTAGAAAATAATTGAGTCGTCCCATCATGCTCATTTCAAATTTTCCTTCATGGACTCAACAAATTCATCTATAAGACTCATGTTTATAGCACTAAACACAATGTTATCCATATAGATTTGCACAATCAAAGTGTATGACTTGTGATTTTTGATAAATAAGAGTTGTATCAATTTTTTCTGTAGAAAATCACTTGTTTAAGAGGGAGCTACTAAGCCTTTTATACCAAGCTCCAGGAGCTTACTTGAGACCATAAAGAGCTCTGTTTAGTTTGTAAACATGATTAGGGGATTCATTATTTACAAAATATGGTGGTTGCTGTCACGCCCCGAAGGGTACCCTAAACGTGGCAGTCCGCCGTACACAATATTAAAGCCTAAGAATGACCACCTCAGTCACGCGAAGGCTTCCATACTATGTACAAGGCGTCTAACACATAAAGGAGACACATCGGAATGATACATTTTATGTTGATACAATTGAGTAACAATGTAAAGGAAATACAATTTACTATACTTCGATACAAACCACTATACTTCATATACGAATCACTATACTTCAAATACAATCATTAACTTCAATTACATTCATCCACAGACTTCCTACTAAACTATTACAAGACAAATCATAAAACTAGCTGATAACTTCAAACATTCTATTCTTTGCCGAAATCCCGAAGTCATTCCGCTCCAACCAATCGGTCCCCACTTTGCATTCTTGAGATAACCTGTTCATTTAAACAACTATTGGGGTATAAGCTACACTAGCTTAGTGAGAATTCCCTTAATTCCGTACCATAACAAACAAGTATTAATCAATCATATGCTATGCATGAACAAACACGTGAGCAAGCAATTATGCATGGGTATCCGGAACCCACACACAGAACGGATTTACGCCCTCCGTATCTTGGGTTAGGAATGGTATTGAGTCTACACGACCGCATCTAGTCCCCAAGCCCTCGGCTCTTAGCACTCGACTCGGCTAGGCTCATCCAAGAATGCATCCACATGCGCCTTAGTACCCCTGAATGAGCTCTGGCACCGGGTCGTTATCCAAACGAGTCATCACGGACCATACCGATCGACCTGCGTAGGAGTAGCATGCTACCAAATGCAATATGTCCATGCGATGCATGACCAATTTAATTTTTGCTTAGGTCAAAAATATTTATACATTCTTTAGAGTGACCAACCAATATCACACATATAACAGAAATAATATGAACGGTGCAGTTATCCAATCAAATCGTGGTTTCGATATGCTTTAGTATTCTTTGGCATACATTCATCACAGTCTCATCATATTCCCATCCCCATTCATATCGATTTTTATCTTGTTCCTATAATTCTAATGCAACTAACTACAAGCACAATCAAGGTAACAAAACAAGGAGAAAACTCACTCGGCCATTGGATCACCGGTCTTCTAGTAATAATAATCGGTGGTAGGGAATCGTCGATTCGGGATCTCCTAAAAAGGAAGAAATACTTAATAAGTATTTCAACTCAAACTAATCCAAACATTTCATACGAACTATCAAATTCGTAATTCTCGTCCTAAGCGGGAATTCCAACTTAAAACGGCCATAACTTGGTCATTTTAACTCGGAATCTCGCAAATTATATATCGATTTCTATCTACTTCGAAAGATCTATCTATTTATATATTATTTTCAAGTTTTGAAAACTTTGAAGCTTCGAAAAGTTCGGATCAGATTAGGGCAGCAACAATTTCAATTCCGAAAAATAGTTTTGTAAAGTTTGTAATGTTCCTACTATATAAATTAGCTATACATGCAATATGAGTGATTTCCTAACATGAATGACATGAGATGAGCTTAATGTATGCATGATCTTGATGATTTTGCTAAAAGGAAATTTTATAACTTTTTATTTTGCAAGACCATAATACAACTACTTATGAAAAATCTAGTTTTCTAACTTTGATCATTTCCATTTGTTTTGGATTTGTTACTTAAGAAAATATAATTATTTTTGTCAAAATTGAGTCTTCATTATATATATTACTTATGACCTTCATTTCTACATAAAAATTTCCATTTTACACTTTGTAAATATGTTTTCCAATATGATTTACTCAAAAATCCGAATTTTAGAAAATCCACTTTTTGAATGATTCATTTGGGAAAAACTTGTTTAAGGCATTAAAATTTAAGGCTTTACTATATCTATTGTCTAAGGACTTCATTTAACACATAAAACTTGCAATTTGAGCTCAAATACTAAGTGATTACATATGCATCATCTCAAATTACGAATTTGACAATTTGATCACTAACTCAAAATTTTCCATTTTAATTCCATTACTTGTTTTACACATTACTCATGCCTAAACTCATTTTAACTTGTAAAAATCATTGCTTAATGATATCTATTACCTATATACTTCATTTTTCACATAAAACATGAGTTTTGGAGTTGATAATGGGTTTTAAAAATTGGTCTTGGTTGGGATCCGAATTTACAAAATTCATTTTTGGTTATATCTTTTGATAAAATCTATCTAAGCTCATGAAAATCCATTCCTTACATATCCTATCTAAGAGCCTTTCATTTCTTAAATAAAAACTTCATTTTTGAGTTGGAAAACATGTTTTTAAAATAGGCCTTGGCCAAAATCCGAAAATAGAATTTTTATTTTGAAAATAACTTTTGAAATCACTTTTGATTCTTGTAAAAAGAAGTCTTGATGATATACATATATTAAGCCTTCATTTTCTTAAGTAAAAATTACATTTTGACACTTGGAAAGTGGTTTTTAAATGGGGTCTTGCCAAAATACGAATTTCACAATTTTGTTTGAGTTCATAACTAAGATCTATACTTAATATGAACATAAACATAAAACAAATGCATGGTAATAAGCTATAAACATCATGGATCTAAACTTTACTTATCAAAATCTTTCATTTATGGTATCTATACCCTAAGCCCTTCATTTTAAATGAAAAATATACATTTTGAAGTTGAAAAACCACTTTTCTAAATATGGTTCCATTTTCATCCGAATTTTCAAAAGTTGTTTTTGTTGAAAATAAAATAGATCTTGAGTTTCCTACAACTTCCTACCATCATCATGCTATACAAGTTCATGAACATAAAAAAAGTCTAATGCATTTTATGAACTCAAAACTCTAGATCTAGTTTTCTAAACTAGTTTTAAATGCATGAATCACTATATGAAGATATATGCATAAATCATAAGAAATAACAAAATAACAACTTAAATACAAGATCTATGGCATAAACAAAATCAAAGCTACAAAAATTTAGATCTACAAATATATCAACTTTAAACAAGAAAATAATTGAATACAAGATAATAAAAGTAGAGAAAAGGATGTTTCATTTTTGGCATCATCATCCTAAGCTTTTAAGCTTATGGAAGGTCATTTGATGCATGAAACCTTCATTACACTTTACCTATATCACCTATGGAGCTTTGAAAAGATTTGCTTAGAAATCTTCAAGAAATGGTGGAAGCTAATGGAAGAGATAGGGGCAGCTTGTGTTCTTGAAGAAACAAGAACAAAAGAAGAAGAAAGAGAGGAAAAAGAGAGAGAAAAGCTAAGAATGAAAAGGGAAAGAGAGTAAATGAAGGAGAGAGAAAATGAGTGTATTAAATGAATGAGAAAGAAAAAAATAAAACAAGGCAGAAATTTGGGGGGGGGGGGGGGGGGGGGGGGGGGTGGGGCAATTCACGTGGAAGAGAGGAGAGAAAGAAGAGGAATTGTTGAAATTTGACTTGAATTAAATTGTGTAATTAATGTGTGATGTAACTTCTTTAAGAAGGAGTGAAAGAGAGTTATTTTAATTAATTTTTGGAGGGTTTCAAAGGACAAAAGACAGCCATAAAGAGGGTCAAAATCTGCCATGAAGTGTGGGTTAATGTGTAGAAAGATTGAAGTGAAAAGGAAATGATATGTGTAAGGTGTACTTGAAGGTATGGGTTGTAAAAGTACTTTCTTAATAAAATAAATTAAAATAAAATAAAATTAGAAAATTTATTCCAAATATTTATAGCAGATTTTTCATAATCAAAATTAAATAATTATTTGAATTATTTTAGTATTTTAACAAATATGTTACCGGTACGATCAAAATACGCGAATATGGGCTATAAATAATATTTTTATAACTCGAAAAATTCTAAAAAATTATTTTATGAAAATAAAAATATTTTTAAAATATTTTTCAATTATTAAATAAATTTATTTTATTTTTAGTATTGGGTCTTAAACAGAATATGATCCCGTAAAGACCCGAAACGAACTAAATTTTAGAAAAACAAAATTTTCTATAACATATAAAATATTTATCTAAAAACATAAGGTTTTATAAGAATAATAAAATTTTGTAATGAAATAAAAATGAATAGTGCAAAAGACTAATCAATTACCGGTAATAATGGAAATACAATAAAAATGTTATAACTGTAACTTTTATAAACCGAAAAATTATATAACTGATTATTTAGAAATCTTATGAAATTACGAGTCTAACGGTACTATTGGTATATTTTTGATATCTTGAGCCCCTGGACACACTTTTCGAAGTCTGTATCCGAACGGGTTCGAAATAGGTCAAAAATTTACCAATCTGATATTTTTAAACAAACTCATATTACTATGAGCTATTTTACATATTTAAACTACATCTCGGCCTCTAGGGCTAGGGGCGCTAGATTGCCGGACTTAAGCTATTGTATTCCGCTTAGGGTTTCCAGGTGATTTTCCGATCTAGATCCTTGCCAATTCGGAAGCTGATATTTTATGTTTATACAACGTATTTACTTTAAGAAATTTATTTTATATTTTGTTTTTGTAAGTATTTAATATTTCTTAATGTTTTCAGAATTCTTGAATTAAGTTATATTTTCGAAAGTCAATCGTTATTTGCTTTTCAATAATTTGTTTTTAGGCTTTTATTACCCGTTTTTATAAGTTGGAGTTAAATATGGAATTTGTCGTACATAGTGTTTTTGGAATTGTAGTATGTTGAGTTCTTACTTTGTTTTTGAGAATTCTTATTTTTCCCAAGATTCATAAATATTTAAGACTAGTTGAAATTCGGTTTTAATTTGGAGTGATTTTTAGGGTTTATTTTCAAAGTTCATCTTGAAATTATTTATTGAAATTTTCTGGGGCTTACAGTTGCTCCACATAAACTTCTTCTTTTATAAAACTATTTAAAAAAGCACTTTTGACATTCATTTTAAAAAAAAGTAAACTTTTTTAATGCTACAAATGCTAAAAGTATTCTAATAGCTTCTAGTCTAGCGAGCAAATGTCTCATCAAAATCTATACTTTCTTCTTGATTATATCATTAAGCTACTAAGCTAGCTTTGTTTCTAGTTATTATTCCAACTTCATCAAGTTTGTTTTTATAAACCCACTTAGTTCCAATAATTGGTCTACTACTAGGTCCAAGAACCAAGTTCTAAACTTTATTTCTTGTGAATTAATTTAATTCTTCTTGCATAACTTGTGTCAAAAACTCATCTTTTAAAGCTTCCTCCATATTTTAAGGCTTGTTTTGGGATTGGAAGACTCAATTACTCATATTTCTTAAGGAAAATCTAGTCGTACCCTATTTGAAGGTTCGCCTATTAATAAGTCTTTTGGGTGTGATCTAGCATATTTTCGTTCTTCAAGAAGATCTTAGTTAACAGATTTATTCACAACATCATTTTTATGTTCATTTCCTCCATTCATTTTTTTATTAACATTTTTAAGAGAAAACTTATCCAAATCAGTACAAATATTATCCACATCATCACTTGAACATATATGAGACAAAGAATCATCAAAAGCAATAGAAATGGATTCTTCTACAACCAGGGTTCTTTTATTGAAAACTCTATAAGCTTTACTAGTTAAAGAGTAATCCAGAAAAGTACCTTCATTACTTTTATCATCAAACTTAGCTAATTGATCTTTTCTATTGTTTAAGATATAACATTTAATGCTAAAATGATAAAAATAAGAGATGTTAGGCCTTCTTCCTTTCCAAATCTCATAAGAGGTTTACTTAAGAATTGGTATTATGAAGACTATTAGATATATAGCATACAATATTAATAGCTTTAGCCCAAAAGTACTTAGGTAGATTTTTTTTCGCACAACATTATTCTAGCCATTTCAATTAAAGTTTTGTTTTTTTTTCAACTATACCATTTTGTTGTAGTGTTATAAGTGCTAAAAAGGTATGTTCAATTCCAGATTTACTACAAAAATCATTAATTTCATAATTTTCAAATTCTCCTCCATGATCACTTCAAATGGACAAAATGTTAAGACCATTTTCATTTTGGATTTTCTTGCAATATCTAAAAATGACAATATTTGTTTTGCCTTCAGATTTTATGAAGAAAGTCCAAGTATATCTAATAAAGTCATCAACAATAACCAAGCTATATTTTTTACCTCCCAAACTTAAAGTTTGAGTAGGACCAAATAATTTCATATGCAATAGTTCTAATAGCTTAGAAGTGGAAACAACATCCTTAAACTTAAAAAAAGTCTTAGTTTGCTTTCTTTATTGACATGCTTGGCCAATCTTGTCCTTTTGAAATTTTTTTGGTAATTATTTGACAATATTCTTTTTAATAAGTTTTGAAATTACATCCATGCTAGCATGTCCTAATTTTCTATGCCATAGCTAACCATTGTCGTTCTGAGAGTAAAGACAGGTTTCCTTTGAAGATTTGAAATCATCTAGATTGATTTTGTAAATATTTCTTTACCTATATCCTTCAAAATAAGCTTGATTATTGTCAATTCTTTTGATAGAACATTTATTGGCAAGAAATGTTATTTTAAATCCATTATCACATACGTAATTTTTTTTTTAAAACCATTTATTAAAAGAACATTCTTAATAATTAAATCTCTATTTACTAGAATGTTAACTTGCAATTGTCTTCGAAGGTAACATTCCTTGACCTATCAAGACTGAAGTTTTAAACGTAGATGCATCTCCAATCATGTGTCAGGAGCAACCACTATCCAAGTATCATTTGTTGTTATCACTTGAAGATTCCTACAAAACAAAGGATTATTTCTTTGATGCCCATTTAGTTTGGGTTCTTTTTGATTAGATGTAATAAGGATTTCTCTCTTAAGAACCAAGACTAGCTTGCTTTTATGATTCAAATGCATGGTCCTCTTTATTGCACAATTATGTGCAATATGACTAATTTTGCCACAATAGTTGCATGTTCCATGAGTAGCTTTTACAAATTGAGTTTTATGGGACTTGTAGCTACTTTCTCTATTATAGTCAATTCTATATTTATTTGAATCATACCTTTGATTTCCAAGAAGTTTGTTCAAGTTCTTTGTCCCTTTGATGAACTTGGTTATGGTTGCTTTTAAATCATTTAAGCCGGCTTTTAATACGTATTTTCATTTCTTAGTTCTTCTAGCTCCTTTAAGCATGTGCTATCACATTTATCATCACTTTTAAGGTTTTATTTTCTACATCTAGCAAATCAATTTCAATTTTTAGTTTGTCATTTTCTTTATTTAATTTTTCATTTTCAAGTTTCAAATAATTAGTTTCCTCACTTAAATTTTCATTTTTGTCCTTTAACTTGTTATATTCTACTTTAAACACATCCATTTCTTTACCTATGTTTGGCATTATATTTATGAATACTTGATTTTTCTTTTATAGTTTCACTACTTCTTTATAGAGGCTATTATACATGCTAGCTAATTCATCATAAGAGGGAGAAGATGGAGAACTTACCTCATCATCTAATGCCTTGAAGCACACATTTTCATCCAATTCACTTGAGTTATCATCACTCCAAGTGGCAATGAGAGCTTCCTTCATAGATCCCTTAGATGTGTTTTTTAGCATTGGATAGTATTGTTGAATGTGTCTTATCTTATGAAATTTGTAGTAGGTTATCATATCCTTCTTTTCCTTTTTATATTTTGAAGAACTGCTATCATCATTCTTTCCTTTTATCTTTTTGTTAAACCTCATAAACTTCCTGAACTTTTTGGCCATTAAGGCAAATTTATCATCATCATCAGCATCATCTTCTTTACTAGAATCATGACTTGTAGCTTATAAAGTAATGGCCTTCTGGTTTGATTCCTCTCCTTGCTTCTTAATTAGCTTATGTGTCTTGAGAGCGCCAAGAAGTTCCTCTTTGCTCATAGCACTTAAGTCTTGTACTTCCTTAGTGGCAGTTCTCTTTGCCTCCCAATCCTTAGGTAGGAACCTAAGGAGTTTAAAATTAATTTCTACATTAGTGAAATTCTTTCCAAGCACACTTACGAGATTTATGATGTTGATGAATCTATTATGCATTTCATCTATTAATTCATTTGGAAGCATTTTGAAAATTTTAAATTGTCCACATAAAAGACATATTTTTGTATCTCTTACTCTTGAAGTTCCTTCGTACGTCTTTTGAAGTCATCCCATATATCTTTAGTAGATTTACATATACAGATTTATTAAAATCACTTTCATTTAACGCATAACGTAATATGTTCATAGCAATTTCATTCATATATAATCTTTTCCAATCTTTTCCATTGTAATCTTCTCTTCTTTTCCTTCTATAATCAAATGACCATTTTCTATTACATTCTATATTTTCTTTTCTTTTTTTTAAAAAAAAGGTTTTTATTCTACATTTCCAATAGAAATAGTTTCCCCTACTTAAAAGATGTGGTCTATTGATAGCTTATCCTTCTAGAAACCTTAGTACATTTGATACCATGATCTTTACTCTAAATGTGATTAAGCATAGGAAAAAATAGAGACCAGACTCTAATACCAAACGAAATGCATTAGAAAATACTAAAGAAGGGGAGACGAATTAAGTACTTGACTTAAAATGCTCAAACAAAGAATTTTTGCGAATAGGATTTGTCATGCCCTGAGGAGTACCCTAAACGTAATAGTCCGCCACATTCAATATTAAAGCTTAAGTATAACAACCTTAGTCATTCTTAGAAGCTTCGGTACTAAGTGTAAGGCGTGCTCTCACAAATTTAGAGGACCATACAAGGAATTATAAAGCTTAAGAAGATATAATAACAAATTAAGAAAAGAGGATTCATAATATTCATCCATTCATAATAATTGTCTTACATGTCTTAGGGACATTCCCCTGCCAAAAATAATTATAATCTATTACAAGAATTTTCTATGAAATCTACATCTAAACTAATGCTAAACTTCATCTAAGAATTTCTTAACCAAAATGGCAAAATACCTGGCTACAGGGTTCACGTGGCCTCAACCACAAATAGTTAAACTGCAAAAGATATCTATAGGGGTATAAGCTAATAGGCTTAGTGAGAATTATTTTATAAGTAAATTCTTGCGTAGGAAAATTCAAACAAGTTATTTAAGCAATCAAGTGAAATGCAACATATACGTGAGCAAACAAGGCATATAGTTTTCCAGCAACTATATGTTGAATGGATTTACGCTCTTCATTCGGGATTTGGTGATGTATAATTTCAAAACGAGTAGTTTTAGTTAAGTTATGCTTTCGATCATTACCGCCAAGCATATAAAGTCTACTCGGGTTGAGCCATGTCTCCGGATTTCCGCCAAGCATTGGTTTGATTTCATGTCGCCAAGCAATCGCTTTCGATCATAATCGCCAAGTGTTGCTTTTGACCGTGCGACTATCCTTTTCACCCAAAGATAATAACCCCATGCAATGTGACTCACTTCTTGGTATGTATGAATTGATTTATTTAAAATATCATAGCACCATTATTATCAAATTTAAGGTGATCATAGAATTTCATACATATCAAGTACTATAATAAAACAAACAATTACTTACAATCAATTCCGACCTTGATATTTTTTAGAATCCTTTCAACAATTTTCACATTCATATCAATTTGCCTTTTCTTAATTCAAATGCAACTAAACTACAAGCACAATCAAGTAAAGTATTTTAAGGAAATAAATTCACATTGTCATATCGACACTTCTCCTAAATGGATGAGTCACTCAAACAATCCACTTAGTCGAAATAATTCTCGAAATACGAGTATTCTTCCTCGGAATCACCTAGTCAAGAAAAATACCCAAAATGAGTATTTCTCGATAACTTTCTTGAAATTTGTCAAAACTATGTTATAGGAACGTCAAAGTTCATAAAGATTATTCCAATTTAAAATGGTCATAACTTGGTTATTTTAACTCGAAATTGCGCATATAATATACCGATTTTTATCTATTCGAAAAGATCTATCCGTTTCTAAGACTATTTTCATCAAACTAGATCATTTAGGCTCCGAAACAGTGGCGATCAGATTCACCACGAATTTTCCCATCCTAAAAGCATTTTGTTTCAAACGTTACACCATCTAAAAATTGCTTTGATAAATACTTAGTTATCTATATAGTTAAGAAATCCCTTTTTCATAAATATATAGCTCACATTTCATCTATACTCAAGTGTTTGTTGTTCAACCAAATTTCTTTGAGTAAAACAATGTTAATTAAAAGTTTAGAAAACCATAGTTTACAAGAAATCCACTTTGTAAGTCCTTTAAAATGAACATTTTGATTCTTTTGTTTTCGAAGAATTATTTCATGTTTATCTTAAAATTTTTCTTAAAGAATTTTTAATACTATTAGATTTCTCTATTTTCCTTTTAGGATTTTTCAATATCGGTGTCACTTTATCTATTAGTTTTTCTATACAACTTTTCTTTGATCATTACTTGAAAAATCTTGGTTTTGAAAACTCTCATTCCCTTTTCATGGGGTTTCCTATATTATGTTTTTATGGAAAACATTTTAGTAGCAAAGTCATCTACTTTTGAGAAAACAAGGTAATATAGAAATGATTAAAAAGCTTTTCAAAACAAGAGTAGCTTTTAAAATTGTAGTGAGTTCTTCCTAAAGTGTTGAAAAGAAAAATTTACTTTTGTTAAACCATAGATTCTAAATTTCTTATAAAACAATTCTTAGGTGATAAAATCTCCTTATTGTAAAAGTGCAATTGAAGTTTAAAAGTTTGGACAACAATCTTTATGGCATGATTATGAGAAATAATAACAAGCAAAAATATTATAAATAATAAATAAAGTCAAGTATTGAGAATCTTAGCTTCTTCAAGACTCCTGAGACTAAGAAGTATACTAGTCCCAAAAATAAAGAAAAATAAAAGAGAGAAAATTGTTTTGACTTGATGGGGACAAGTATAAGACTAGAGACTAGTCTTAAAACTACATGAAATAAATAAATTACAAAGAAAGAAGTAAATATATTGCAAGTGAGGTTATCTGCTCTAAAGAATATATATATATATATATATATAGATACATAATTATACTTAGTTAGATATAATAACAATAATAATATGAGCAAGGTAAAGTAACAACATAAATATATAAATAGATATTCATGAACAAGCAATACATGAACATAGTATAGCTTCCATAACATTTAGTTTTTGGAAACTCACATCATAGTCATGTAAAGATACATGACATGGGAAGAAGAAATTTGTAAAGAAAATTTTACCTAAATAGGTTTTTTTTTTTTAGTATTATGTGTGAATGGGTTTTGTGTATGTAGAAGGTGGTTTGAGAATATTTTGAGAGAGTTTTGAGAGTGTATGTGGAGAGAGTTTTGAGAGGAGAATTTTAGAGAGATTTGGTAGTGAATTTGTTGATAGTAAATGCATGAATAAAGTGAAAGAAGAGGGGGTATTTATAGGAAAATGAGAAGTGAATTTTGTGTGTTTTAAATAAAAAAAATTAAAAAGAAATTGAGTGGGAGAGGTGGGGTAGGTGCACCAGCCATCTAAGAAGAGAGGGGGAGAGAGAGTTTTTTTTTATATTTTTGTTGGTTAAATGTAATAATAAGTAAAGTAGATGTGAAATAAAGTTATGAGAAAGTAAAAAGTAAAGATAATAGTGTATAGAGTGTAAGAATAGGTGTTAAAAAAAGTAAGATAAATGAATAGTGTAATGTAAAGTAGATATGGCTAATAAAGTACCGGTAGTAAGAAAATACACATATAAATGCGATATCTGTTATTTTTACTTATCAAAAAATTATAAAACTAATATTTTTGAAAACCTTATATTTTTACGAGTTTAATGGTATATCCAGAATATTTTTACTATTTCGAGCCTCGGGAAACGTTTTTCAAGAAATATATCCATTCGGGTTCAAAACGATTTGCGGTTTTACTAATCTGATCTTTTTAAGCTTTCTTATGCTATTATGAACTATTCTACATACTAACCTCTTACTTACTTTGTTAGGGTTGCGAACACGAGATTGCTGGACTTGAACTATTACGCTAACTAAGATTTTGTTGACTTTAGGGTTTCCAATTGACCTTTCGATTAGGGTTTAATCTAAACCGATCACAAAACTTTGGGGGTTTATAGGATCAAATTTAAACTTGATAACAACATACATAATAAAATTAAGCACTATAAGAAATATAAAAAAGAGAGAAAAAAGATTCAAGCCTAGGTTTAACATGGAGTTCGACTCGCTTCGTACTATCGACAATCACTCAAATTGCCTCCAATAGAGGACTTCACATATTTTATTAAATTTAATCACACTAGCTCAATTAGAGTAGTATACAAGTTTACAATACTTGGGAAATAGAAGATTTCCTTCTCTTTTATTATGCTCTCTTATAGATAACAAATGAAAGAACAAAGCTCTGATCAGTTTTCTCTCTTCTCAGATTTAGCAAAATAATGAACATTAGAGACAATGTCTTAAAATCATCAAGCATTAAATGTGTGTAACGACATTTTCATATCACATCGGCTCTTATTTTGAACTCGTTGCGCATTATTTGTTATCGTGCTTTAGATCTTGTCGCACCTTGGCTCTTATTGTGCCATAAACTTGTCATGCTTGGTTCTTGTCCCGCCTCAAGCTTGTTGTGCCTTGAATTTAACCCTCGATCAAGGCTATGCTATTTAGACTTACCGAGCCTTGATTTGAACTTGTCACGCCCTGATGAATGGACCTATCAAGCCCTCAAAGAAAGCCATGATCAAGGTTGTGCTAAAGAATTTGTACTTGTTTGCACCAGCATAATCTCTAGATAACAACACATGCACAAAACACACACACACACACATATATATTCTAGCATGTTATTCATGCAAGTTGTTTGACTAATTTAATGTAGTTTAACACAATTGAGTCGTTAATTGTGTAACGAATTATCTCATCGAAATTCGCATTGAACACACAAGTTTAATATAAGTGTCGATAACTTTTGGATCGAAGTGAAAGCTAGCTATTGGAAATATAATCTATAAATGAAATTGGAAGGCTAGATTATTTTAAATGCTTTATTTACTTTGTAACTCAAGTCTAGAAGGTCCTAGTTTCACAATAAGTCCACATTTCAAGTACATGTGTTACCTTAGGTATAGCTTGTGCATGTTAGGATAGTTCAATAAAATGACTAATAATATATCAAAACTTAATTATTGTGTGTTGCATGTGTTTGGTTGTAGTTAATGGGTCAGGAGTGCAGGTGATATCAACATGACACCCTGATGATCTTTCCATGATGTTGTACCCCATAGAATCATGCACTTAAAGATGATTATGAGTAAATTTAAGATTGGACTCTTAGACTCTTGGACCAATAGACTCTTGAATGTTGCAATGTACCCAACATCATATATATGTATTTTATATATATAAAGAGATGTGTTGTCAGGACATTGAGTAAACTCTGTGTTGTTTGATGGACCTAAAGCAAAGATAATAACCGATTGATTGCTGCATTAGTTAAATATGTGTACATGTAATTGATCTATACTTGCTTATATGCTTTTGTTTGTGGTAACACTGTACTAAGCCCCAGCTTACTCTTTTTCTCTTTTTTAAATTTCAACTGATGCTCCATTCATGTTTGACTTATTTGGTTATGACATAGTAGTAGATTATGAGAATGACACTAGTGAGATGCCTACCCTACAAATGATTAGTTTAAATAGTTCCGTTGGTGACACGAAACTTATCTATGTGTGACCTTGTTTTATAAATATGTATATATTAGTGTGTTTTGCTAAGGCATGGATCCTATTGTTGATGCATGATACTTATTAGTCTAGATGGACTCTATGAGCCATTTTATGTAAATATTATGTAGAGTATATGGTGCTACATGTGGAGCAACTACCATGTGATAGTGAATTGAAGATATTATGTATGTATGTTAGAGATTAATTAATGATATTTGTAAAAGTATAGTAGTTTCTAAGCCTCTGCATGTCCATATCTAATATGGGCACGTAACAGGCTGTAAATATTCATAAATTTATAGCATTACTATAGTAATGGAAACTTGTTGCTCATATTGTATTGTTGGTGGTGACAAAAGTGGTAGTTGTGGAAGTGATGGCAATAGCAACAGTGGCGGTGATGGTGCCAATTGTTGTAATGGTGTTAGTAAGGTTGAAGTGACGAAAATGAAATAGTATAGTGGTTATTCTAATTTGGAATCGTTGTTAAAAAAATTTATTTTGTCCGGTTTCAATATCTCTATGCTATCAAATATAAGAGATTGAGAATATAGTTTTGTCTAGTCTCAAATACATTTTATAAGCTAAATATCATGTAATAATTTTTATGCAGCCTAGTACAGTAAAAATCATACAAGTAAATGCTCCACATTAGTAGAAAATTATGGGGAATATAGATGCATAACAGAAAACATTGTATAATTTTGAAAGTGAAAAGTTCATGCTTAAAACTAACTACTTCTATTGTCGGTACATATTGTACCCCACCAAACACCATGTTTTAAAGTACAATGGTCTCTCTCCGTCTCTCTCTAACACACTAACTCACACCTAAAATGCCAAATTTGTAGCAAATGCAAGTCCCAAGAGCTAAGATAGTTAGAGCTGCCGCCCCAACATTGACCATCGACTGTTTTCTTTTCCTTATTAACTCGGCAACATTATCAATGGCAACAAATGACTCTTGAACTTCCTGTACTTTTGTGACCACAAAACGACCCAATTTCCATGTTTTCTCCTCATCGCTTCTGCCCATATCCATTTCCTTCCCTAACATTTCATAATGGTAATTTTCGCCCTCCATAAATGAGTCTTCCTCTTCTTTCCGCACAGTGTTCTCTTCACAATCATTAGAAACCTTAATCTTGTTTGAGGGTTCTTCAGGGCTACGGCTAGCACTAGGAGTTTCATGATGATTTATTGCTGTTATTTCTTGCGGAGAGATTTGCATCGTATCGAGTCTCTTCGGCATGGTAATTATAAGAGTTTCATTGTCAAATTTTCCAACCATTTCGTGCTCTTTGCAATGCTCTGGAATGTTGAAATCTTTATTTAGAATGACATAATTGTTATTTCCTAGATATTGCCGTCCTCGTAAGTTTATGAGACGTGGATGTTCGTCAAAGGAAATCCTCACTCGATCCTTTCGAAAGTCTGAAAATGTTTAAATGTGATCTTTGTTAGAATAAATAAATAAACAAACGCAAGTGAAATGATAATAGTTATTAATTATAAAGCAAAATTTTAATTATTAATCTCTTAAATATATCAATTAACACGTGGACAAATAAACAGTAGTTACATATCCCTTTGCTTATTGATTTTCCAATAAGGACATCCAACCTATATATATATATATATAATGATTAATATCAAAATATGACTAACACAAGTATATATTTGTACATTTGTTATGTGAGAATCGCTCAAAATTTTAAATAAAATAAAATGGAATGAGAGGAATAGTATATAATGAGTGCAAAAAGGATAAATCTATTCTTTATTTGGATGTAAAATAGAATAGAATTAACATAGTATTTATGAATAATATCCTTAATAATATATATTTAAAAGGATAAAAATGTAATTATAATAGTAATTATTTATAAAAATGAAATGGAATCATGATTTTATCTTATCAAGTGTGGAATCAAATTCTTTCTAAAATCAAAATCATTGATTTTTGAAAATTGTAATTTTAACTTTTGAAATGCATCTAAACAATAGAATATGAGTTGAATCTCACGTACCAAACGACCTTAAAGAATGGCATGGCTATGGTTTACCCTCAACATAATTCAATCTTGGATTTATTATCACCATCACAAATTTTAGCAGCTGAAGCATCCAGTACGACGAAAACTTGAAACAAACGAAAAAACAAGACCGGCCCGGCCAACGTAACACCACCTAGACCTACATCCAGCCGAGTTTAACTTGCCTTATCACCAGCATGAAATCTAAGAGAGACATTAGAAGGTACCCGGAAGATGAATAAGGAGAACATTTGCTGTTGATTGATCTTTCCATTCCGAAATGGGATTATATTCTTCGAAACCGGCTAGACCAATCCTATGTTCTGTCCGGTTCGAACCAAATCCAATCCTTATGACCCTTCCAGTTCCGGCCATGTCTAGAAGACGCCCGTCCTCATCCCTGTGCCCTTTTTTTCCTCCTAATGTGTCCACGTTTACTTAAATTCGATATTATCTTAAATTTGCATTACACGAGGTGAAATGTTAGAAACCTAGCAATACTATTGGCGTACTAATATACACCTGGATGGAAGGTTAACCAAATTTTTTGTTTTCCTCCTAATGGGACATTCCTTTTGTGCTGCTTAGGGTTTCCTATGACTAAAGGTCTTGGGTTGCTTCTGTACTTGTGAAAGGCATAACTTATGTGATAAACCGGAGGAACCAAACTAAAAGTTTTCTCTATAAAAAACAAAGCTATTTGTATTCAAATATTCTTTTTTATTTCTTTTTCGCTCTTTTCTTTTCTTATTCTCTTTTCTTAAAATATAACTCCACACGTAAAACGGCAACCCCACAGGAGTTGCATCGATTTCCAAATCATAATACTTAAATTCGAGTTATCTAATATTGAAAAGCAGGCCTTTTTGATGTTTTATGTAATTTATAAGCATTAACTCCAATAAATTAGATAGAGTAAAGAAGTAATGTTAGGTGGGAAACAAATCAAACCAAGCTAAACTAAATCAATTCAAACTAAAAATGTTTTTTTTTTTTAACAATTTGGTTTGAAAAATTTTCAAACCAAACTAATAAGTAAATTTAATATTGGTTTGGATAGATAATCCAAACTAATATGTAAAACCAATACAATCTATTTTAGAAAAATATAATAATAATTTACTTATAACATTAAAATTTTTATATTATGATATAACACTTATAAGAATTTTTTAAGTTTATATTTATTGAAATATATGATTATTTAATTTTTCTACAATAATCAATATATTATATAAAGAGCTTTACTCAAAATTCATGTCATGTCCTGTTATTATATTTAGTTTTTAATAAATAATTTAAAATTTTTAGTTATCCTAGTATTCACTTTATTCATTACCTTTTACTTGATTTTAATACTTATTATTAAATAAATTTAGTGCTTTTACAAAGGATATTACATGTCAAATAAATATAATATTACTAAATTACAAATAGGGTTAAATTAGTAATCAAAACCATTATTTAATAGTTTGTTTTGGACTAAAAAAACAGAACCATAAATTATGGTTTGATTTTATTTTTACAAACCAATAATCTGTGTCCACTCCTAATTATTGTTGAATTATGGCTTACCCACATGGAAAAATATTAAGTGGGATGTATGTCAGTGTTGTTGTCCCACATGGAAAAATATTAAGTAGGATGCATGTATGTAAGTGTAGTTGTCTCACATGGAAAAATATTAAGTGGGATGTATGCAAGTGTTGTTGTCCCACATGGAAATGAATAAAGGAAATGATTGAAATAAAAAAATTATTCAAGAAACTTGCCCACATGGAAAAAACAAGAAGATGGTGTGCATTCTTCAAGCCATAAAAGGAGTTCTGCCCCACCATCTAGATCAATCATCCCAAAAATTTGAAGCTTAGCCACTTCAAAAGAAATTCTCTTCTTTCTCCATTTTATAATATTTTACTTTGTGGTCCTTTTAAGTGAAATAAAGTTTTGATAGTGTCCGGAGACGTAAGCATAATTAGCAGAATCTCATTAATTTCTAGTGTTTTTTATTTTATTGCTCTTTCAATAGTTATTATAGAGTATAGTTGTAGTAATATATTGTGCTACTAAATTACATTTATAGGGAAATTCTTACTAAGGAGATTGGATTTTAAGTAGGACCGTTTGTGACCTCTTCAACATTTCTTGGGAATTGACTTAGTGTGATTTTTCAGTACAATAATTCACTCTATATACATTTATAAAATTATATTTGGTGCTAAAATATTAGCTTTGCTTCCGCAACAATTGGTATGAGAGCCAAGGTTATTCCTAATATGCTCTATGGTCACGATGTTATCTAATCTTTCACATCAGAAAAGATTTCTTTAGGCTATTAGGCATCAGACTCAAGGGTTACTCTAAGTATGTTTTGTGGTTGCTGTTTTATTGGATCTTCCACATTAGAAAAGATTTCCTTAGGCTATTTATCGTATGCATTGAAGGCTATTGAAGGATAGTTGTTGCCAAAATGGAAGAAAATATAGGAAAATCTGTTCCATTATCTTCCATTTATGCAAGAACCATTGTGACAAATAAAAAACTTGCAATGGAGATTTTTGATGGATTAGGCCATCTTGGTATATGGTAAAGTGAGGTTCTAGATGTGCTCTTTCAGCAAGGTCTAGACATTGCCATTGAAGAAAAGAAGCCGAATGAGGTTGAGAAGAAGGATTGGAAGACTATCAATCGGTTAGCATGTGGTACAATTCATTTGTGCATTTCTAGAGAGCATAGATATTCACATAAATTATGGATGCCACTAAAGGAGAAATTTATGAAGAAAAGTAGTTAAAATAAGCTCCACATGAAGAGAATGTTGTTTCCTTTCACTTATTCTCCTGATACCAATATGAATAGTCATATTACCAGATTTAATAAATTGGTGACCAATTTAATGAATATGGATAAGACTTTCAAAGATGAAGATCTGGCTTTAATGTTGTTGGGATCACTTCCTGAGGAGTTTGAGTTTATTGAAACCACTCTACTTTACAAGAAGGCTGATGTATCTCTTAGTGAAGTATGTGCTACCTTGTATGTCACGCCTCAAAAGGTACCATAAACGTGGTAGTCCGCTACATATATTAAAATTTAAGAATGACTTTCCAAAGTCATGCGAAAGTTTCAACACCATATGTAAGGCGTCTATCACAACAATAGGAGACATCGGTAGGATGTATAGTTCAAGATAGTAAATACAGCATACAAGAAATCTAGATAAACATTTAATTCCAACATTATAAGAATATAATCTTACATCATCTTAGGGGTTTTCCTCTATAAATCTCAACAACAATCATAATCTTTCACACAAGGAAACAATACTAACACCAAAAGATATTAAGCCTAAGATCTTCAAAGGATTTCCAGAAGCTCCCTGAAACATAATCTCACTCAAGTATATGAAGTCCTTGGGCATAAAAGGTATTGGTCCTATTACAGCAAAAATCTATCAGAGTATAAGCATAACTAACTTAGTGAGAATATTCCTTGAATTAACGTATTCGTATCAATAATTTCAAACAAGTTATTAAACAAGCATATGAATGCATCGAGCAAATGAACAAGCAACTTATGTAGTTTATTTCAGGCTCCTACTCGCCCATTTTGAAATAGTTCTTTCAGGCTCCTATTCCTCCATCTTGCTGATTTATGGCTCCTACAAATCTGACTATCATACTCTTGTCTCATCGAGTATAGTAGCTCATGAAATGAAACTAACTACGTGATATGCATGAATCAATTAATATAACTCATAATATATGATTAGAGTAATTTAAAGGTGATCACAGAATTTGCATACACTCCAACATAATAATAGTAAAACATAATTTAATTAACAACGATTCATGTTGCGGTATGCTTAGCATTCTTTCAACCAATATTATCATACATAACTCATCTTCATCTTTTCCTACTTCTAGTGCCTCTAGCTACATGCACTAACAAGTACGCAAAAGGTAGGAAATAAACTCATTCAGCCTTGAGGATACTTCTTTCTTTTGGATGGGTCGATCGGTAATTCCACTAATCGAAATAATCCTCCGGGTATGAACACTCATCATCGGGATCACCTAATCAAGAAGAATACCCATGATGAGTATTTTTTGTTGATTCTATGGTACTTATAAAAAATTATGTCATAAGATCGTTAAAATTCGTATAGAGGGTAATCCAACTTAAAATGGCCATAACTTGGTCATTTTAACTCAGAATTAAGCATATAATATACTATTTTCTATCTATTCGAAAAGATCTATCCATTTCTAAGGTTATTTTTGTCATAGAAAGTAATTTGGATTTCAAAATACTACAGTACATAATAGTTATGAATTTCATAGTTCACAAAATATGATTTTTCCAAACTTATTTTTACTCAAAAATCTTTTAGCATATAGATATTTGTATAGTTGAAAAAAAATCTTTGAACATATATATATATATATATATATATACTCATATTGTATACATGATTTTTGTAGTGTTGTCTCAACATTGATATTTCACAAACAATTTGTCTTTAAAAGTTTTTAAAGAATAAAACTTTAAAAATTTCTTCTTTTTGAATTATTAGAAAGAAAACTAAAATATACTTGAGTTGTAATGAATGAGTGTCTTTCTATTATAATTCCATTTCCTATCTTTTCAAAAGTAAATTAATTTCCAAAAATTTGGTTCTTTAAGTTATTTACTAACTTTATTTCTAGTGGTTAAAAAATAAGCTTTTCAAAATATTCCTCAATTTTTTTTTTTTTTTTGTGGTCAAACATTTGAAGTTGTGTTAAATGTATGTTTTTCTCTCATTTTTATATCTTTTTTCTTCTTTAGAAATAAGTTTACTTTAAACTTTTACTTTCTTGACTTTTATTTTTCTAAGTTGGTTTCTAAAATAGTGAGTTGATTTTACTTTGATTTGAAAAACTTGTTTTATTCTTAATATTTGTCAAGTGGTGGAATAATACGAAAAGCATTCTTAATAAAGAATTGTTAATATTAAACTTAGTAAAATTTCATTTTGATTTTGAAAAGAGAATAACAATATAAAATTTCATTTTTGAAGAAACTTTCTTAGTATATGATTTTCGAAGTCTATAGTGAAACTATTTAAGTTTTATAAAAGATGTGGTTGAGTTAAAATCTTAAGTTCAAATGCTAAAAATTTTATCTTTATGGAGTAATTAGTTTTGATTTATAAAAAAAATGAGTTTCTTTTATTATTTGAAGGAATTTTCATTACTACAACTTCTAAAATTGATGATTAGCTTATCTTTTAAAAAGAGTTTATTAAAAACAAAACTTAGATCTTTGGTAGAAAATTCCTTTGCTAAGAAATCTAGTTTACTCCTTTTTATTTATGAAAGGACCCATTTTTATTTTTTATCAAGACAAAAACATTCTAATCATGCATGAATATGATTACGTAGCCATGTGAAAGTAAGAATAATACATAATAAGATAGAAAAAAATACTCATAAGTAAATAAACATAGTAATATGGCCAAGCATTGGGAACCTTAGCTTCATCAAGGTATCCCGATCATATATTAGGAACCTGTAAAGACTCGACATGCTTAATTCTCAAATTAAGCACACCAAGTCCCCAACCACGTATAACTCTTACAAATTATACGTAAGGTTATCTTAAAAGAAAGTATTTATGTTGAACATTGCTATTAGATTTTAGATTGTGAAATCATTCAATTATATTCTGGCAACAACTAGATTTAGCAGCTAAAAAATAAACTTTAATAAAAACGTTTCTACATAAAAGCATTTCAAACTTCCACTACTAAAGTGAAAAAACTTTCACTTTCATAAATATTTACAAAAGCTTATTTACAAAAACATGGTATTAACAAGCCCTTAAATGAAAATACAAATTTATAATTAAATCCAATCTTTATAGAAAAAAACAAAGAAGAAACAAAATACAAATATATCTCTGTCTTATTACATTTCACTCATCTCCCAAATCTTCAAATTCGCTCGATGCCCGAAACAAACATCATCACATCAACAACAACAACAATAACTCATCATCATCAACTTCATCGACATCATCTTATCAACAACAAAACCTGTAAAAAGAATAACAACAACAAGGATGAGCCCAAGCCCAGTACACTGTAACACAATCACACATGGAGTGGCACGCGAGCTTAACTAAATGCAATGCATCAATCCACAAGTTATTATCTTTCCATTAAAATAAACAAATCAACAATGAGCACTCATACTCCGGAACAAGCCAATGGGAATCTAGGGGTCCTGAGTAACAGCAGCTGTTCAAGGGTTAATAGACAGACCAGATATCTATATCTCCTATATCTAACCGATAAAGAATATTAATAGCATCATCTAGGGTTCACACTCCTTTATACACTCCACTTATCCCGATTTATAACATCAATTAGTTAACGATCCCATACCCGTGAACTAAAACATATTATTTCCTCTCGAGCCTAAGTAAGAATATACCGATATAGTTAACCCTATCAGCTACCCACTTAGCAATAAAAGAAACCACCATTGCATCTGAACCATTGCATCATGGATTTGAGTCATTGCATATGACAAAGGATTAGGCTAAGTGCCTAAACTATCATGCCATTGCATCATGACAAGGTTGTCGCTCCCCGGTTCTGGATTCAATGACTTAAAGCACAACCAACACTCATCAATTATTAAGTCGAGTTTAAGTTCTTAATCCATATTAGATGCCTATCCTAATATCCAACACGTAAGTTACTACGTACCTTGAATATGAAATCCAAACATAGCTTTGGAAGGAAATTTCAGAAGATAATCTAGAAGATAAATCAGATATCTACTTCTGTTAATGAAAGAACTCGTATAAGAAACTAAACTAAACTAATTCATACTTCATCAAAATCATATAAGAACTTAAGCTATTTATCCATTCATCTCAAACTCATTTTATTAAACCCTATTTGATCAGACACTTAATAGGAACCCTACTATGGCTGCGAAGATCGCCCCACCAAAGTATGGAAAGTTCTTCTTTGTCTGTCAAAGAATTTCTTTTCTCTTTATTTATAGTGTTTTATTACAAAAGTATTAACAAAGAATTTATAAACTAAAAACATTCATTTTCCAAGTAAATACACATTTGAAGCAACATATTTCCCATATTATTCAAAGATCATCCTAATTCATTCATCTAAGCTAATTAATAGCTATTAACCCATTTTAGCTTAACATTAGCCAAATTGATTAAAATTAGTCATTTGATTCATTTACTAAGTCAAGTTGATTAAACTTAGACGATCTAATTCATTTTAGCTTAGTAAAGTTCATTAAGCCAAGTTAGAGTTAGATTAATTACTAATTCATTATATATCTAAGATCTAGTCACTTAATCCCAAGTTAGCTTAAACCTATCCAAATTCATCAAAGTTAAACAATCTAATCCATTTTAGTTCATTCAAGTTCATTTAGTCAAGTTGAACCTAGGTTTGTTAACTATGTTCATTTTATAACTAACTTCTAGATTTAATCTAATTATTTGTTTAATCTATAAATCTACTTAATCCATGTTTAATTACATGAATTAATTCACTTAACACATCAATATCACTTATCTATCACATTTTAGTCAAAAAGATCTATTTCCTAAGCAAAAACACATTTAACAACAAAACAAGTTTTTTATTTTGTTTGAAAAATATAATGGCTGGAAAGAACTAAAATTTAAGCATCGATTTTCGAATTTATAAAAACTAAAACATAAAAATTTTAGATCTCTTTTTAAGATTTCCAACGCAACTTGAATCACTTCAATCGAAGGTCGTATGAAAAAGTTATGACTAATTTACAAAACAGTGTCGCAACAAGGAATAAATCCGAGAGCGCAACACCCTTGGCAACGGGGCCGTTTGGGAGGCCGTTTCAACTCAGGGAAAATGAAATTTTTTGATCCAAGAGCACAACACCCTTGGCAACGAGGCCGTTTCTAAGGCCGTTTGCTCCAAACACCCCTCCAAATGGGGCCATTTTGATAGGTGTTTGATAGATTTCGTGAATTCCCTATTTCAAACACGAATTTTACAAAATTTTTACACTTCAAACCTTCACCAAAACACTTTACAACCATCATACTACACCCTACATCTATTCTAACATCTTCAAACATGCACAAACTTCACATTCACCACATCAAACATCTCAAACTTCATTAACCTCCATAACCACTATTCATCATCTTCTTCCTCATCAAAACCTAACTTCCATCAACCATGAAACCAAATACATATATAAACAACACTCTCAACCATTTCAATATCAACTCATCAATTATAAATGTAAATAACAAGTAAAAACAAAGAGAAATAGAAATAGAAAACTTAGCTCTTTGAGTCTACGCATGCAATTCCTTCTTCTTCTTCTTGTTCCAATTTGGTTTATCTTCTCCCATCTTCATCTTTTACTTGATTTCTCTCTTATTCCTTTTGAAAGTGAGATTTAGGGAGATGAATTTGAGAGAAAGAAGAGAGAAAAGAGAGAAAGAAAAGCGAAAGAAAGGAGAGAGAGAGAGAGAGAGAGAAACGAATTTACAAAGGAATAAGAGAAAAAATAATAAAGAGGCAACAAGAGAAAAACTAAAAGGAAAAATAAAGTTAAAATTAGAATATTCTAAAATAAGGGTATCGGATTTAGAACCTTCATATCAATATCTTTAGTTCTAGAAGCATTTAAAAGATAATTTTAGAACTGATAGGTTAGAAATTAAGGACTTAAAATAAGAACTTAATTTAGGAATCTATTTTGGATGAAAGATATTTAATTTGAGTTCGGGTTTAAGAACTGATATTTTGATTCAAGCAAATAAACTCAAATTTTGTAAAGATTTAGGAGTTAATGTTAGGCTAAGAATCAAGAGTTTAGGAATCATCTAAACATTTCAATTATTTGTTTAGAGAATTTAGATTTCAAATCTCAAATTTCATTTAATTAATTACTAATCTAACTTCGTCAACTTGTCTATTTATATCCTATGATTAATTTAATTCATTCAAATCTATCTAAACCCAATTTCTAATATATGTGAAGGTTTGGAGTATTTCAGAACCTTAGCTTCATCAAGGTAACTCGGGACTAAGAATAGAATAGTCTCAAAAGAAAAGAAAGAAAATCATTTTGACTTGATATGGATAAGTCTAAGACTAAAAAGACTAGTCTTAATAAATTGCATGAACAAATAAATAAATTGCAAAGCATGAAAATAAATAACAAGTGAGCTTATATGCTCTAAAGAACTATATATACATAATATATATAATACTATATATAAGTTAGATTAGAGCAAATAGTAATAATAACAATAGCATAATAACAATAATAACATAATATAAAATATGAACATGAACAAAAACAAAACATGAACATATTATTGCTTCTTTAACTCTCATGAGTCTAAGAAACATACACTAAGCTCATGCTAAGTTGTATGAACATGATAAAGAATATAGGTAGGATTTTACCTAAGGTTTAATGAAGGATTTGAAAAGAGATGAATGGGTAGTGTGTTTGTTATTTTTCTTGAAAAGTAGTAGATGATAGAGAGTGTTTTGAGAGGGAATTGTTGGAGAGAGGTTTTGAGAGAGAATTTTGGTAGAGTTTTGTTATGTAAAATGAATGTGTGAAAGAATGAAGGAGGAATTGGGTATTTATAGAATTTTAGAGTGAATAGAACAGGAAAAACAAATAGAGGATAGAGAGAGGGAGAGGCACCAGTTTTGATGTGTAGAAGGGGAGAACTTGATTTGTTTTGTATTTTTTTAAAGAAAAGTAATAATGTGTAAGGTTTGATGTGAATAAAGTTGTATTAGAAATATAAAAGTATAAGAAATAGGTGTATAGATAGTAAGAAATAGGTGTAAGAAAATGTAGATATAGTGAAATAGTAATGAATAGTAGGAATAGTGTTATGAATAGTAGACTAGACATATAAAATACCAGTAGTAATAAAAACATGCGTAAACGAGATATATCTGATTTTTAGTTACCAATTATAATAAAATGTGAAACTGATATTTTTGAAATCCTTGTTTAATTACGAGTCTTTTGGTGTTATTGGAATATTTTAATTATTCCGAGCTCTAAGACACGCTTTTTGAGATTTGATCTTATTTAAGTCCGAAGGACACTCGAAATTCACAAATCTGATAGTTTTATATTTCCTTATATTATTACGAACTATTATAAGCCATTAACTCCATTTCGTTTTCTAGGGTTTGAGAGCGCGGGTTTACCGAAGTTGAAACTGTTAAATTGTCTTAGTCTTTGTTGACTTTTGAAACTCCGGTTTAACTAGGATTAGGGTTTAATCCAATTTTACCCTAGAAATTGAGGGGTTTATATTAGGAGTCAGATAGATGGACCTTCTCATGTTCGGGTTTTTGAATCGAATGATTATTGAACTTTCTATTTTTGTTTTTGAAGATGTTCTTGTGAAATCCCATGATTGGAATTGTTTCAGGTTCGATTTCAACTTAGGTCAGTCTTTAGGGATTTGATTCGGTATTCCAAAACCATTCTCGAAAATTTCGGAGGTTTGCATTGTACAATTTGAAGTGAGAAAGAAGGACAAGCAAGGAAGTTCAAATGGAGATGTAGAAGCTTTGGTAGTTAGAGGTTTTTCATTTAATAAAAGTGAAGGAAAAAAAAAGGGAGATCCAAGTCAAGGCCTAAACTTAGCAAAGATGAGTGTACCTTTTGTCGGGAAAAGGGACATTAAAGAAAGATTGTCCAAAATTAAAAATAAGGACGATTCTAATGAAGGAAAGGTTGTAGTAGTATCAAATGTAGTTGAATTTGATGATGCAGAATGAAATCTCTCTCTTTCTACATCATCAACCAGTGCTTATAACATATGCATGTTCGATTTAGATTGTAATTATCACATGTGTCCTCATAAGGATTAGTGGAAAGTCCAAGGTCTAAACTAGAAGAATTGGAGAAAAAAGAGGTAGAACCTGCAAGGAAATCACCATCTCTAGTTGTAAGAGAGTACAAGCCACAAATTCCATACCCCTTACGCCTTAAACAAACCAAGGACAAGGAGCACTTTGGTATATTTCTTGATTTATTCAAACAATTGCACATTAACATTCCTGTTGTTGAAGCACTTCCATAGATGCCAAAGTATGCTAAGTACTTGAAAGAACTCTTGTCCAACAAGTGGAGATTGGAGGATGTTTCTATAGTGGAAGTTGGAGTTAGTTGTTTATCCATTATTCAAACAAGCTTCCTCTAAAGCTTAAAGATCTGGGAAGTTTCACAATTCCTTGTCTTGTTGGTGATATCATTGTTGATAAAGCTTTAGTGGATTCAGGAGAGAATATCAATTTGATGCCATTTTCCTTCTTTAAGAAGTTGGGACTTATGGAACCAAAGCCGACTAGGATGATTTTACAACTCCCTGACTGATCTTTGAAAATTCCAAAGGGGATAATTGAGGATGTTTTGGTTAAAGTTGGAAACTTCATCTGTCCAGTTGATTTTATGATCCTAAATATGGATGAGGATAGAGATGTTCCTTTGATTCTTGGTAGATCTTTCCTTGCAATTGCCATGGCATTAATTGATGTGGAAGGAAGGAATTTAGTACTTCGAGTTAGAGATGAAGAAATGGTTGTTAAGAAGTCAGTAGCAAGTTTTAATAAGAAAGTTTTAAAGAGTTTGGATGTGGTTGATCAAGTAACAAATTATAGCATTGACCCTCACTTAGGGATTGTTGATGACCTACCTGATATGCATCAAAACTTGAGCCTAAGAGTGAATACTTCTTGTAAGTCTTGGTCACCACGTGAAGCAGCAGGTTATGAGAATAGATTGTTGAAGAATTCGAATTTAGGAGATCAAGAGAAGAATGTAAGCACCAAATGGTATTTAGAAGATGAAGTCAAACCACCAGATATACACCATCGATAGAAGGCAATTACAAAAACATCATGCAAGCCAAGTTATCCAAAGTCCAAAAGTAAGAAAAAGAAGAATGAAGCTCCAAATTTTGCGGCCATTAGAGGATCAACCTAATTGTGGGCTATCACTTGTGAGTAATGTGGAAAGTGGGTCAAGAAAACTGATGTAAATGATGTTGACAACTTAAAGCTTAAGGCGAAGAGTTCCCATAATTTTCAATTTGACCCTCCTTGATTTTAGAGAAATCTAAAGAATGTTGAGCGAACGATTATAAAAAAGTGCACTTCATGGAAGGCAACCCATGTTTAATTATGGTGAGTTGAGTTCTTTTTGTTTTCTCAGTTTTTCACTATTCTAAGTCAATTTCTCTCTAAATATTGCAGGTGTTAAGTGTTTTACACAATCAAGAGGAGATGAGAGCAAATTTTAAGTGTGGGGAAAACACAAATTGATATGCATTTAATCCTTAAAAGAGAGTGAGGTAAGTTTTCATCTTAATTTCTAAGAATTTTATGCAAATTACGTGTTGGATTTATGATGAAAACGTAAAAGGAAATTAGGCAAATTTGAATATATTTAATCATTTGTGCTTAAAGAACTTCATGTTTAGCTTTGAACTTACTATTTTCAACACTGGCTTTTAGGACAACCTTGCTTAGGATAGTACATTCTTGTGATTTTTTTTTTTGGGTTTTTCAAAGAAAAAATATTGGATTTAGAGTCATTCTAATCCTAAGCATGGTAATATAGAGGATAGGGCACATTGGAGCATAGCTATTGATCTCATCACTGCCTCCTTCCTCGCCCGTGGGCTCACTTGGGAGCAGCTAATGATTGCATCCCTATCCTGATCCTGCACTTGAAGTAGGGCAGGAAGAATTTCCAAAGCTCTTAGTGAGCATGTTTTTCTTCTGATTTTAGATGGGCCGACTTCGATTAACCTTTGTTATATGTGAAAAAAAAATTAAAATCAATGCGCGTACCTATTCCTAATTCATCAAGCTGACTTCGGTCAGCCACTTATATATATATATATATATATATCTTTAAAAAAAATCTCAACGAGCATTCTAAGTTGTCTTCGATTAAAACAAAAAGTAATTAAAATAAATAAATAAATAACCTCACTTTTTACCCACAATTATAGCACTTGTTTTTACACTCATTCACCCCCTCCATCGTATACACTCTCTTGCTTGCTTTATTATCTTTGCATTGTACAATTAATTGGACTTAATTGTTTGACTTGGGATAAACTAACTTCTTTTTAGTTGTTTTTTCTTCTACTTTGCTTTCTTTTGCATATATGTATGGTTTTTTTAAACTTGGATGGGATCACAAGGGTTATGCTGTTGTTATTGATCAATACTATCATAATTTCTTTCTTCTTGTCCTGGTTATGGCCATTTCATGTTGCGTCTACCAAACCGGGGAAGTTCTAGTATCCTTTTCTTTTCACATTTCTTTCTTGCCCTTGTTTTACTTACTTGTGCTTAGCTAGGAAGACATTAGGGACAATGTCTTACTTGAGTGTGGGGAAGGGGTATACTAGAAAGGAAAAAATTTGGGTCTTAATTGAGCTATATGATACATATGCACTTGTTCATTAAAATTTCCCCATTTATGAGTTTTCTTATGAGCTTTTAATGTTGATATATTTTGCAAAGAATAGAATCTTGGAATTATACTTATTTTTTAGGCTAGCATTCAAAAGATGAAGTATAGTGACTTTGTGTGCCCTACTCACCTATTTTGAACTTAGTATACTTAGACTAGGTTTTAAGATAACATCTAAGTGAGGCAAATTTACTTGCTTTTTAATTATTGAATCTAGAGAATGAAAGAGGTCAAAGTCCCTAGTTAAAATTTTGAATGGTTGTATTTCTAAGTTTGTTAGTAGTATATTTGCTTTTCAATCACTTTGAGAGCTCTTCTAACTTTTTGTGAAAGAGACATATGAAATCTATCACTTGGTGATTCTTCTTTATTAATCTCTAAAAAAAAAGTGCAAGCTAGGTCAATATAGGCGGGCTTTGGTCCATCAGAAAAGCAAAGTCTAACCCTGTTGTTGACTATGCAAGCATGTAAAAGAAAAAAAAAAAAAAAAGCCAAGAAGAAGTAGGCCAAAACCTGTCTAGAGGAAGAGAAAAGATGGAGGCAAAAATCTCCCTCTAAAGGCTAAAAAAAAATTATTTGAAGAAATTCATAAAGGAGGAAAAAATCTAGGGAATGATAGATACCGTATATTTTTGCTTTAGGTTATTATACTTAGAGAGGTGATTGAATCATTTATATGCTTCCTAATAAGTGGTGAGATGTCACCATGACACTTTTGCTTTATTTGAATTTGTATTTCCTTTATGACTTTAGAATCAATTATTAAATGGTGAGATTCATAGTTTGACATACTTGAATTAATCTTAAAAGTTTGACTATATTATGCTAAATACAAGTTCAAATTTGGTAGGTTTAAGTAATAAGCACTAATAAGTCACTTCGGTTTCATTGAAAGAATGATATGCTTGATGTAAATTCTCTAATGAGTATAATTGATGATAGATTCTTTTATCCTTTTTTTGTTTGCTTGAGGACAAGCAAACGA